>JAGXJF010004669.1:0-330397 GCA_019208055.1 Stipa capillata
AAGTCAGCAGCCCAATTAAGACATGAAATGACACACGCGCGCTTATCTCTTTTCGGCTCCTCCCGGCCGCCGTGGGCTGTGTCCCGCCGGATGTCCTCCGATAACCGCAGACCTCCACTGCCGCCAGTTCCCCGCAGAGCTCGCCCGCCGCGGCGAAGCAGAGTGAATAATACCGTGCTGCACACCCCCTCCACCGCCGCAGCCATCACCGGCGTAGGCGAGTCCCCAGTCAGCACCATTTGGGCCGAAATACCCACCAAGCCGGTGCTCTACTGGAAGGTGAGCGTAGGGTGATCGGATGTACCAATGCTTCGATACTATACAATTTTGCCGTGAAAATGGCTATTTCTCAAACGTGCTCTGGATTGGGTAAGATCCAATAGTGCTGTGAAATTGTATACAATTGTTCTGTGAAAATAGTAATTTTGAACGCTCGGGAGTGTTTTCATGCATACAAGTCTACACACTGATAGCTACTGCTACGCCAATGTTTGAGATGCTTGCGTAGCTGGTAATGAATGAATTGTTCTAACTTTTATGTTGGGCTGCTGAATGGACTGATGAGAATACTCGGACTGTACACGAGTTGTTTGTCTACCAAGTGCGGGCCTAGGTAATGTCCAAACTCTCACTTGACTCACGCGGACGTCGAGGAAGTGGCACAAGGATTTCAAAATCCGAATCGCTAGTCTGCAAATACAACAGGGCCCCAATTAAAGAACAAATGGGATAAAGTGACAGATGATGTCAACAATTCAAAAAGTTCAAGTTGAGGAGACTGGAGGTGGGTGGATAATGTGTTGAACACTGTGAAACAGGATGCCGACTAGTGGTGGAGAAAGGCAAAGAAAGTGAAGTTATCATGTGTCATGTTCGTAGACGGTATCGTGTCAAATTCGTAGATATCATGTAAGCCCAAAGTTGATCATATCGTCTTCTTGTAATGCAGGATACATTCCAGGATGTGGCAAGGTTCGCAAGCACTGCCTTCGCAATGAGGAGAATGCGTATTATGTTGAAGAAATCACGAGTGATAGTGATGGTACAGATGCTTGGAATCCTGCTTCAGGCACTGCCCCCCCCATCTAGTTCAGGATTCCCTTCCATGTTCGATGTTGACGTCCCATTCAAGATGTCGATTTGGACGAGATAGGAAGACAGTCACCTGCTAGTCAAAGGTGGTTAGGAGGCTTGCGTGGATCATTGATGATAAGAACAAGAAGCCTCAAGGACGCCCAAGTCATAGCAGGAGCAGATAACAAAAATTGGTGACATTGCTGAGAGGTCTCAATCTTCATTGAGTCGTTACATGAAACAGGATTAAGGGCACATCAGTCACCGCTGTCAGAATGAAGTTATTGCAGTGTGGTGCGCAACTGAGGAGATGCGACGAGCACTTCATTGCTACTTGAGTTGGTCGTCAAGAGAGATCGAGGGGAGCGTTCTCCATATAACTCCCATAATCTCGATTTGATTGGCTTGTAGGAAGGCTCAATAATGTCAAAGTATGGGCTATAGTAGATGCTATGTTTTGTATTGTAATTTCAATTCGAATAATATTGTTGTCCTATCGTGATAATATACGTTTGGTTTGTAATAACAATTTGAAACATGTTTATGTGTAATTGTACTTTACTTGCGATGTCACATGATACTTTTTATATCGTTCATCGCGAAAGTTGTTTGGTTCTTGTATGTTTGTTGTCTAGATGTCCTGAAAGTGATTAGTGATGAGATAACCATGACGAAGTTAAAGAAAGATGATGATTGTCGCCACGCGCAGCAAATGAAGAACGTTTATTTCAGGTGCCGGCAACTATTGTGGGAAGTATTTGACAGGCTGGGGCATGAAAGGCCGACATAGGGTATCAATTTTGATGTTGATTTGGGAGGTTGCAAGAAACTATAGACACACCAGGAGAGATGACAGAATGCTAAGAATGAATGAAGAATCTTCTTCGAAACTACATGACTGTTGGTGCAAAGGTATGGGCTAACCTCATCAACCTTTGCAATTAGCAGTACGAGTCTATAGCTCTGTTCTTGTGGACCTGGGGGGATGTGAATCAAATAGAAAGAACTCAGAATCGTTTCAAGCATGTCAGCAGATACTTCCACCGTAAGTTTCCACGAGGTTTTCTATGTGTTGATAAGGAGGCAGCTCTTTACCCAAACCTAAGGACCAAATTTTTACAGGTTGTTCATCCAAGGAGTACGAATGATTAGAAGGGCATATCCACCATTTGAAAGGACGCATAGGGCCAATCAGTGCGGAACTCATATTAGGGCTTCTATTACGGAGGCTCAGAAGTGAGTATACTGGAAGAACAAGAGCAACAACTCAGACATGTGCTGGCAATATGTGATTCTGATATGCATTCTCACTATGCTTCCATGGACAACCTGATTCGTATGCATGATACAAGTGTGCTATATCATGCATTGGAGAGGACAGCGACGCTTCCCCATCCTCCAAAGGGATGAGCTTTACACATACACTTGATCATTTTGTGATGTGACTCATGTGACCACGCTATATTATTTTGTTTTCTGTAGACAGTACTATCTCGTAGATGCTGGGTACCATAACAGGCCAGGTAGTCTAGCCCCATAACAAAGGGAGAAAGATATCATGTACCTGACTTTCACAGGGGTGCAGCGCCAAATACCCTAATGGAGAAATTTCAGCTAGGAAATCCACTCTTCCAAGCGCAAACTGCCATAGAAGAGCTTTTGGAGTTTGAAGATGAAATGCAAATTCTTCTAAAGATGCCAAATTACAGCATTGATGGACAGAAGATGATTGTGCTGCTGCAATGAACATTGCACAATTACTTCGCTTTCATGACAACGAAGATATCCACTTTTGTTAGGTGTGATAGGGATCCAGATTATGTGCCAACCATTCATCAAGATACCAGAGGTATGCCGTTCCTTCAAATGCATCTGATGCCTCAACTTCAGAGTCAAGCGCATCCTATGAGTGGACAGTGTTAGGGACGAGCTAGCTACTGCTATCGCTCAGTTGGTGATGCAGGGGAGGGCAAGTCCATTTTCTGATCTTCCTACTGAAAACCTTTATTATGACTTATGTTAAATCATATGAGATATTTCACATCTCTGAATCTTTGTTGTTCTTCGTGCGTCAATATATTTTGAATGATATGCCTGTTGAACACTGTGAATTAGGCATGTCTTGTAGCGCCAATTGATTCCTAAAAGTTCGTATATTCGTACATGCTCTCTTTTCTCTCGTTGATTCCTGTTGAACTTTGAATATGTGGATGGTTTACACGAACAAAAATCTTTCCTTTCCTTTTTCTCCTGAAGTGGGACTTTCCTCTCTATTGCTTAGTCAAGGGTCAGTATTGCACCTTCTATTGAATTGTCTGCCATTTTACAACGTTCTGTACAAAAAAATAAAGAAAAACACATGCAATAGACCCAGGCCAAATCGGCCTCTCCCTTGCCTCTCCTTGCCAAATCCGGCCTCTCCCTTGGCCTCTCCCCGAGTGGGCTTCAGAGCTCAGCTTAACAGGCCCGGGCCGCCGGCCTGCTGCTGGCCTGCTCGCTGCGCGCGGGAGCCGGAGTGGTGCAGCCGGAACGCGCCGCACTGATCGCACGGAGCGGGGAGCGGGCGCACGGAGCGGATTTCCGGATCCGCGCGGCGCGGGGGACTTCCGAACGCGCTCTGAGTTGGCTTTTTGACCCATATATGAGCGGGCTTTCTCTGGCTGACCCGACTTGCTCAGTTAGCGAGTCAAAACTGCGACGTCAAGTCGCCCTCCTCCACGTCTTGACAATCCGTATACCGACGCTCCGGCCTCCGCCACTCGCCTCCTCCTCGTCCTAGTACCGAACTTAGCGCCTCCGACCACCGGTCCGCAGCCCACCGTCGTTCCCCACTCGCCGCTTTCGTTTCTCTCCCGCTGCCGCATCTGTGCGCCTCGCGCGCCGCCGCGTGCATTCGTGTCTCCCATCCCGCGCCACCACTCCTTGTCTGCCGCGCAGAGCCGCCGTACGTAAGCCCGCGGACTACTGGTTTGTGAGGTTTCAGTCCCGGACGTGCTAATATCTGGGTGTTCTGCCACCCGCAGTGTGGCGATCTGAAGGAGGCAATGTGCGCACACCAGCAGTTCGTATAAAATGTGCCTCTGAAAATTTTCTTGCCTCTGTGATACTGCGAACCGTAAATAATGGCTTTTGGGTCTGTCGTCGAAAGGAATGTGTGCGGCCACTCATGAGGCTGGTCACCATGGGCGGCGCACCGATCTGCAGCAGCTGCACCTGGAGGACGGCGTCTGCGTCGCACCAGTGACAACTGGTGCATTGTCCAATGACGGCACGCTCCTCCACATTGTCATGGGCGTCTCCGGTATGTCCTCGTGGTATTTTCAGTCCCTACATTCGTGCGTGCCTGTAGAGTTCTGTTGTTAATGCGCTTTCCGTGTCAACAGGAGAGTCTCTGAGCTTGTTGAGATACAACCTGTGCTCCAGGATCATGTGCCCGTGGTACGGAGGTTCAGTGAGGTGGCACTGTCATTGTTGATCAGGGGACGGTGTTCGTCACCTTCATATGCAACAAGAGTGCTGTCATGGGTTGCAGCCGTTTCCTCGCGACATAATGTCATGGACAGGCCAGCTGTATGGAAAAGTGTTCGGTGGTTTGGCGAATTTCATCTGCGTGAAAATGGTATGCCAAATAGCAGGTATTCATTACTTACCAGTTTACCTTTAATGATGTAACTTTAATATTTTAGTCAATGGAAATTATAATGTTCTTAATCACGCATTTGATTATGCATCTGGATCAATCGTTTTATCTGGTGGTGTCCACTTGCTATTTGCTAATTCCTGTGCTGATTTACTCAACCACCGTGCTGATTTTACTCAAACTCTCTTCTTCTTTATGTGATTATTTATATCAACTGATATTTAGGTCTCTAAGTGGTCTCATTGTTTATTTTCTCCAGTTTTCATGTATGGAACTTTAACCATTTGCAGTGCAAATGCAAATGCATCTGCCAAACTGACCTCTGTAAGTCTACATGTCATTGATTGACAGACTAAACAGAGAGCCAATTCATTATTACGTTGGCAACACTTCTTATTTTCAATGATATCTTTAGTTCTAATTGAAATTTTAATTATCATATGTAAATACGTGTTGGGCTAAATCTCAGTTGCCTGAAATTTTTGCAAATCTCAGTCACCTAAAATTATAGTATTAAAAGTGTGCAATTTTAGAAATTACACACCACTTAGTCTAAATTGCAGTATTTGAAAGTGTTGCAACTTTAGTGAAACTTAGTGCAATTTTTAGTTGTATGTTATATATGGAGTGATAGGCGTGGATGAGATGGTTGGATGTTGATCTAAAGGTCTAAAAAGTGACTGTAGATGTAAAAAAATTTCAGACACTGATAAATAGACATCCCATGTAAATATGGTTTACTATTTGACAGACTGTCTCTGTACGTATCACCGAAGAGATTGAATATGTAGCTTCTCTATTAGTTCTATTGAAGTAGACAGCAATAGTATCCTCGATTTGACATATCTCTTCCAAACTTGAATTTATATTGTTGGAAGATTAATCATGGATCTAGTATACACCTTGAATATTATGGAATGTCAGATCTTAATGCTCACACGTTGTATTACTGCTGAAATAGTTATGCGTTTGTTTTTGCAGACTATGCATTTAGGTCATCGAAAGTTTGGTGGAAATGCCCAGTCCATAACAAAACGATCGTTGGGTCCATCACACATCATTCTTATGGGATTATGATGTGAATAATATGCATTATCTCAAAATCCGAAACGTGCTCCTGAATATCGGCTGGTACAGTTCTCTCCATTATTGTTTTTCACGAGAACTAATTATGAGCACATAAAGATTCTAACCTTTCTGAGAGAACAGGAATTGAAACTTATGTCTGGCTATTTATGTTGGGATAGCAGCTTCTGAAGTTTGTTAGACTCTCAATTTAAGCTTTAGCAAGTCTTGGTATATTCACAAACATAGTAAATAAGTGTTAGCTACATGTAGCGGGCCAGTGGCTATCTTGGCACTACGATTTTCTTAAGCAGTTCAGAACATGTAAACAGTAAACCACTGAATGGCTGGTGTCCTTTAGTGATTATTGGTCAGGTGGTCCTATAATCTGTACCCTAATTACCAAATGGATATCTGTTGTAATAAGCAAGTTTCCGCCTAGATATTGGTATAAATTGCCAAAACTTGTGCATTCCTTGATCACTTGCCAAGAACAGGTACCAATGATCAATTACTTCCAGTTTTAGAAATATTAGTGTAGTTCTACATAAAGTGGGATAAAGAAGTTCTAAGAATGAATGGTTTGCGCAGGTGACAGCCGAAAGAGTTGAGCAGTACTAACATAACATTACAATTTACCAATTATTGATATTAATACCTGCAAGAGTGAATAGTTCGAGGGATATCAGTGTAAGCATTGTCTTTGGGTTCACTTGAATATAATCTAGTTGAAAGCAAATCATTGAGTAGTGCACGCTTGTTTACCACCAGTTATTGGTGGCAGTGATCCAGCATTGCACAAAACACACCGTGCGAAGTCCAGTGGCAGCAAGCAGCAACTTGTCTGGGAATAAGCTGATTTCTGCTGAAACACTGTTCGCTATTAGATTTGATCCTCCCGACCCAAAAATACATCTCCTCTTTTTCCATAGAGCATAATTGCACTATTTGTTATTCGTAATGATTGGCAGAAGCTGGGTAGTTCTTGTTCTCACCAAATAGGTTCTGATTTTAGAAATCTTAAAGGTGGTATTGAACCTAAGTCATAGAAACATATCCTTTAATATCTTCCTAATGTAGCTTTTTGATTCTTGGGATTCTTTGAGGTTTACTAATGCTGATTTCCAAATTAAATGTTTTTCTTATGTTTCAGGCTAGAAGCCACACAGATTTCTTGTGCCGCATGAACGAGTATATTCCATCACGATCAGTTTTCACTGAAGGGATAATTGCCGCCCTCAGCGACCACTTCACAGTCCAACACACAGAGTTAGAAACAGCGCTCTCTGATGACAAAGATTTTGTGCCTTCTACAATGCTGTTATCACCACAGGACCTAGAAGATATTATCTCCTCAAAAGAATCCCCTGCCTTACAGAAAGTCCTAGCATGGCCGCAGTTATGAAGATGCCTTCTTTCGTGACATCTGACAAATATTCGTCAAATGGTGAACTCAATTTGGAGTTCAAACGATATTGTGCATTTGTGCTCACTTAATCACTGGATTTATTGCTTCCAAGACACAACCATAGCTTTTCCGAAGTGAGTTGGCCTGCATGAAATATTGTTCAGACTTCAGACTTCACATGCTATTCATTCTGATATTGTTAACAAAACTGCAGTACAAAGACGACAAACACTTTTTTTCACCTCTAGTATATCCAATGCTTTAAATTTTGCACTTGTTATTCGTTGTTGTCGAAGAAAAGTAAATGCCTGAAGAACTAACGCCCAAAAATGAATTGGTGGCTAGATATACAATCCTGATGAACCAGATCGCTTGGTTGAACCAGATAGGTTGGTTTGTATACACAGAAGGTACCTGTTTCCAATGGGCTAAAGTTGCAGATCTGAATTCTGTTATAGTGTGGATCTGGATAAAATGAATTCTAGCCTTCTTTTTAAAATGGTCGATGCGATTAGCCAATGTGGATGGGCTGTGGCACGTTTCTGAGACATAAATACCTTGGTGATGTAACATTTTCGCAGGTCGATCACAGCTGTGATTCCCATTTTTGGGTTGGCCTCATGAAGGACAAAATTCTGTTGTTTTTCCCTGAGGTCCAGTGAAATTGGTATTGGGTTTCAGGCTTATACTTCGGGAATATACTTTGTTGGCACGGTCCCCTTTGTTGGCACGGTCCACTCTTGCTGCTGTTATGGAGGGTGTAAGAAATGTTTCTTGTAGAAGGTCTCTGGGTGAAGACAGGCTTGAGCCTGGCGTCAGATAATTCTGAAATGTGCCTCTATTGCACCAAAGAGATTCAGATCAATTGAAGCGGAAACTCCCAAACAATAATGTTTTCACAGTACATTCCCTTTATTTGGCCTTGAGAAACTAAGGGTTCATTTTCCTCTTAGTTCCATTTGGAGGTTGACACTGGCAGTGAAAATTATTTTCCCTGTGTCACCTGAGTAATGGTATGATTCTAACCACGAACAAGTTAATCAAACTAAAATATAGAGGGGATAAATTCTGCCCTTTTTGCTTTTGTACCAAAAGTATTGATTATTGTTAGGAGCTAGAATTTAATGCAATCTTGAGTGCATCACGTAACCTCGTTAGTTGCAGTATTTCCTACTCATCAAATTATTACCAAGCCCGTATGCATTCAGGAGTGAAAACATTTTCCCGACCAGCACACCATACGATCACTAGAGTCGTATGCAATCACTATCGGTTCGGGGCAACCAAGAAACAACACAATGAACAAGGACTCCAAACATTCCGAACCCTTTAGAGAACTAGTGATCTTTTCATGCCTTCCTAAACACATTCACCTTGGAGGAGTCCAAAGTCCCCACACCCTAACCTAGCTGACATATGTATCTCGAGCTAGACCCCTCAACCTCATAAGAGGAGGAGCCCGGGACGTAGTCCCCACACCCTAGCTAAGTCAATTAATGCATCATCGCTAATGGGTCATTCAACCTTAGTGATCACCTTTAACAAACACGAAAACGATAATAATGCTCTACGGTTGCCCCATATACTTCAAAAGTCACTACTACAAAATAACCACATCACAAACGGTTAAAAAACCACATGTCTGACGGTTTATCATATGGTCTATAAACAATGGTCAGCGATAACAAACGATATCTCTGATGGGTATAAGACCGTCTGAGATAAGAATATCTCAGATGGCTTGAATGAAAGAACTGTATGAGATAATGTGTTATCTCAGATGGTTCCAGTAGTAATGACCATCTGAGATAACAAATTATCTCATATGGTTTTTCAGAGCAACCATTGAGATAACATATTATCTCGGACAGTTCATTTATTAGAATAGAGTCGAATGGATATCTGTAGGTAGTTTTCTAGGTTGAACCACTATTGTGTAAATAATAAACAGTGGGGCTAATTTTATTTTCTGGCTGCCTGAAACACAGAAATTCACAGAATCATAGAATCACACATCTAGATACACACATCCATTCAAAATATGCATTCGCATCTCAGAACCATTCGCACATGCATATATATAAAATTCAAAGCCATTCCACACATATATAAATCTCAAAACCATTCACATTCATATGCAAATATAAAGTTAGAAACAAACATTCACAGTTCAAAATCAAGTTACATCAAAATTCAACCAAGTATATATATTCTCCTCCTAATTAACAAAATTCAAATGTTGAGACAAATACATCCTAAGGAGCTGTTATTCTTGGTCTATAGTGGAACTGGCCGTCAGGTTTGATCACCTCTTTGACCAAGAAAGAAGCAACAATTCCTCTTATCTTGGCTAGATACGGCTTTTGCAACATTGTCGTCGGAATCGGTGGAACCTATAAATATGAAGATTAAGCCTTTGATATGCATGAATTGAAAAATAATAACTATTATTTGAGAAATTACACACCAATATATTTGGCTTGGATGAAGCACCGATGATGAGATCCATGTGGTAGCATTCATAGAAGCACTGAGGTTGGTTGCTGGCGACACTAGAAAATTCGAGTTGGTTAGTTCTAGAGGGCACTGTTATGAAGTTTGATCTAGTATTAGTGTTTCACTACCAATACATACTGGAAACTTATAATTATGGCTAAACTTATAGCCCTTGCCTTCCCTCCTTCCAGCGGTACAAGGGTTATCTGAACTTATTCCTTTCAGCATACCAGTCATGAAGATTTGATTCAATATTTTATAGCCCAGCAAGACTTAATCCATTTCTTCCTCAAATCGGGAAGTGTTCCAAAGTGTTGTTAGTTCATATCTGGCCGGTTAGGAGTACCAAAAGTCCCGCAGAAGACTTGCATCGTGGGTGAAGGGTAGAATCCAACAAAACCGGCATAGACTAGATGACTAGGGTGCCTATGTTCACCTCGCCATCGATCCATTGATGGTATAAAATCCCTGCTCTCACACCTCACTTATTAGATTCCATATTTCATTAGTCTAAATTAGTATCATAGTCCACTAGTCATCATTCACAATCAAGCCCTACCATGCTAGTGATTCCATCGATCACAATAATCAACATTTAACATATGACACCAAGCATAATCATCTCATGAAGCAAACCATGCATAATCAATCATAGAAGATTAGCGAGCTAGTGCTTGTCTTGCTAATCAAACACCTAGAGCTAACGAGGCTCACTTTCATAATATGCCTCCTTGTTGGGCTATACTGATAAGAAGCAACAAAATGTCAAAAACGACAAAAAGACGGAATAAAGCATGCCAGAAATTTAAAATGCACAATGAAGAATCAAATGCATCCTAGTAACATAGGAAAGGAGATTATAAAACTCATGCAACTAGAATCATTCAATTTGGAATCTTAGATCGAAAGTTATGAATGCCATTTTAGGGTTGATTAACATAGCAATTAATTAAAAAATTATGTACCACTAACATGCATGAAATGATACTATCATGTGTTAAGACTAAAATTGAACTCTATATAAAGTACACCTCATTTGGAGTTAGTATAAATTATTTGTGATTTTCACAAGTTTTAGAATTTTAGCATTTTCTATCTTTTCCTTATTGATATAAACAAAGAATATATTTTATAATCAGATTCAACCAGCCACTGAGACTGGCATGTGGGGCCAAGGGTCAGTCTTTAACTAGTCAAGGGCTGACTGGTCAGCTGGCCACTTGATGACTCACAAGTGTAGGGGATCGATTGTAGCGTTTTCAATGAGAAAGAGTGTCAAATCAATGGAAGCAGTGATTGATCTCACTCGGTCCAAATCTGAAATCATGCTTAAAAATAATAAAAGTGAAGGTTGAGATGCACAACTACCCTTTTCAAATAGTTGTGAACCTAGAGGACGCAATAGATAATTAAACAAAATTTACACATTTGTCATTAGTTCTCATGTTAATATAGATTTGTCAAAATATTACATTTGCCACTAAGGTGCACATTCATGTGTCATTGACAAGGGCAACTGTGTAATTATTTTTCCCCTAGTGGCAAATGTGTAATGAAATTCCGAACTAATGGTAAATGTGTAAATGTCCAATAATAAAAATTTGCAACTACTTGACCTAGTATGCAATTTATATTTTTGGATTAAATAAAAAATAGCAAACTAACTACTACTAAAGTGCAATTATAGGTGTTGTAATGGTGGAAAATTAAGGCATGTTGTATATAGGATTCTAGATATAAGTGAAGTGCATAAAATAAAATGTCTAACTATGGAGAAATTGTTTCATTGGGATAAATACTATGCACCCCTACCATCAACCAAAGTTTGTGCACTGTGTCTTGCAAAGTATTAGTCTTCATACATTCTCCTAGTAGATTGGATCTTATAGCTTTCAATCGTGGATTTATGTTAATCATCCACCAAATGTTATCTCATCTCTAACAACGGCTACCATGTCTAGCAAAAGGGGTTGACAAGACAAACAACAACTACCATGATCCTTTTGCAGCGTTAGACAAATATTCATAATCAATCCAATGAATAAATGATTGCGCCAAAGATAGATGGCAATAATAACACAATTGATGGCACCGAAGATGGATGGACATCCCAAACATAGAGAATGCTACATAGCTACTATTATAGCCACTTAGCCTCGATGGACTATTCGCACAAATCAACAAGAACGAATAATAGATGAATCTACATATTGATGAATATCAAAACAAAAACCAATCTTGGAGGATCGTAGATGAATTACAAGGAGTTTCTAGCTATGGAGGCTTGCCGGAAGGGATGATTATGGGTGAAATTCGTGGTGGTGGTGAAGATAAAAACTAGTGCTCCCGGTAGGATCCTCCTGTCTTGCCCCGCCACCTCACTCTGTCCTTCGCGACGTGAACAATCCTGCATATATAGGCGAAAACTCCACTGTGGGTTATTCAGGGACGAAATGGATCTACTTGCGAAGGGGCCAGCAGAGGCCTGTGGGGCCCCAAACAACAAAGAGAAGCGGCAAGGGGTGCTTCCCCTTATATCGTCCCACTGCCATCAGTCCCCACTGATCGATTCCTTTCACATGAAGTCTTCCCCCCTCTGGATATTCTTGAATACACATGATTTCAAATTTTTGTTTTTTTTCTTGCGTATACAAAATAAAGAGATAAAAGTGTAGTCTGACGATTTATTAAATAATTTAGAAAAATAATTAAAATATATAATAGACAATATAATGAAAGGCATCATTAAATCTAAAATACATGATATTTTTTGAGGAATTTAAGTTTGAAGATGACTTTGAGTTAAAAGAGCCCATACCAAATTGGGGCACAATATATTCTGATAAAGTAATACCTAAAAAATCTTAACCAAGAGAATATTGCAAGACATATATGCATTTGTCTAAAAAGAATTATACCAATCACTAAGACTAAGGTTGTCTTTAAAACTCAAATACTAAGATCATAATAAGAACGGAAAATAAACCCTCACTAGCTTACTTCCTATCAAAGCATAGAAGGAAAACAAACGTAAAAGCTTAATTAGAGAGCACTAGATATCATGGCATGGTGAAATTTATAGCGCTCACCTACTAGAGCAAGTCATAATTGCAAGTCTTATGTACCAGCATGTAATGTTTCGCTTTAGAAAGATCATGCAAGGTTTTCTTATTGGTCACTGTTTGTTCATCAAATCATCCGCAAAATTACTTGATGTCTCATGTTCCAGATCACATTAGAGAGATAAATTAAAGGGTAGGATGACTCGATCAAAGGAATAGAAAGACTCTTGCAATGCAAAGTGACCACATGCCCTAGTGATGTCTCAGTTATCGATATTGCGAGAAGAGTAATATTGTCATAAAAATGCACAAGTGAAATAATATCACTTAATATAGGTGCTCTCTAATGATATAGTGAATAACATGAGCAAGATGAGTGCTCTCAAATTATATAAGTGAAGTGCATGAGCAAAATATGAGCTTCAGTGAATATAAGTGGAGACCGAGAGCAATGATAAAGTTCCAAATGATATAAGTGAATATCATGAGAAAATTTGAATGCTCTCTAGTGATATAAGTGAAGCACAAGAGCTAAATGCTGAGAATGCTACTGCTACTGAAAATAAGATGCCATGCTCTAGCTTAAAAATGATCATCATGCATAAAGGAGAATGTAGCTCTTTAAAGGATGGTACCCATGTTCTACTCTTTTTTCTTTTTTCTTTTTTTCCTTCCAATTTTTTATTCTCTTTTTCAAAGCCCTAAAAAAATGAGAGGTAGCTTACGAGAGTGAGCTCTTTACATGACATAGCAATTGAGGTATAGAGAATAAAAGCAAGGCTATATGTGTGCATGGAAAAGTAAACTCTAATAAGTGATAAAATAAATGATAAGTGCAATGGTAAGATAGTCAAATGGCTAAGGATGCTATGATAGGTAGGTATGGTGGACACAAATGGCGAAACTAAAGGGTTTTTAGCAATCTATTTTTTTGCACCACACGTTTTGTTTTAACGGTCTTTATTTTCCAGCTCGGCTTCATCTTATTTCTTTATATATTTTTTAGAGAGGCATACCTATAGGTTTGGATGAACCGTCAAAGTATAAAAAAATCAAGGTGATAAATGCAAGATCGAGTACCATGAAGGCTAGCAGTTAAGATGGAGTGAATAACTGGGTTAGAGAACATACTTGACTAAAATGAAATCATATTAAAAATAGCAAGTATCTTTATACCAATTTATATTATACCTAACAATGTTCTCCTTTGGCTAAAACCCAATTTAACATACATATGACCCCTATTCATTATAAAGTGACAACTATGCTCTCATTTAAGTAAATTAACCATTCTAAATCACAAACTTAATAAATAAGTAATAATATCAACAGTAGACTAGTGTGTAACAATAATTGGTGGACAAGATGTAGGTATGGTTGACATAAGTTCTTGCATAAGATAATTTAGTTATTTTAATAAAGAAGAAGATCATACCTCAATTGCCACATCTCTTTCAATTCATGTCATCAATGAACATCATGAGCACAATTCATATTTCCACTATAATTGAAATCATAATTCAAGACAATAAGCAAACTACGACATCCTCGTTACATCTTCATCAACACCACCCATTAATTAACATAAGCATAGCATGTCACCGAGATAACCTCAGTCACTCATTCTACTAATTTTATTATGAAATGAAAATTATACTAGAAGTGTTGGTTAAGCCAACCTAAAGTGAAAATATCAAGTTCTATAATAAAGCAATGCATATAAAAATTATTAATCAACGTAGAAAAATAAAATGGAGCAAAGAAACGTAGCCAATTGGGGGGAGGAATCTCCCCCAAGCTTAAAGTTTTTGCTTCTCTTTTGACTTTTCTCAATAAGTATATAATCGATTGCTTTTTCTTCCTCTCAATAGTTTTCCTACAAAAGATTAGTTCTTCATAGCAATTATAAAGTGATTATCCTTCAAGTGATTAAATTAACCACAATGAGTACCCCAAAAATAAAAGAAAACTCTCAGCTATAAAACTCCCCAACTAAACAAGAAGAATATGCAAATATTTTTAGAGGATATCATAAGATTAATTTCAGCATTAAAAACATGACAGAAACCTATAGAAACTAAATAGAGACTATAACTATACGAGAAAAATATGGAGAATTTATATTCATAAACAGTGAAGCATAACAGAAAGCCACGAAAAGTTGGAGCTCCACAGCTCATAGGCGGCAGAGGGATGTGGCAAAGCCTCCCACCTGGCTCTGCCGCCTGTCCTTCCTAGGCTAGAGTTGGCTCCTAGCTTTTTACAGTAGCTTACGCACCTTCTGTAGATTGCAAATATGAATTTTCTACAATTTATCAGGCATTCTAGAACATCAAAAAATAACATAGAGGTCATTGTAGTAATAATAATACAATTATAAGCAATAAAGTATCAAGTTATTCAAACGTAAAAACTAAGACTCAATAAAAAGTGAAAAGACTCTAAACTTCCAAATTGCCTCCCGGGAAGCTCTTTACTTTAAGTCAATAGCTTGATTTTTTTACCTTTGTTGCTTAGGTGCTCATTTAATTAATTTTCAATAATAGTGGGGAGCACCTACAAACGAAAAGGTCAAATATGTACAGTCTTCCTATGCATTGGCATTTTATATAAAAATAAATTTATGCACATTAGAAAGATATAGCAATGCAAGTTGCTTAATAGAGAGATCAGTACGGCTATTAATTGTGAACCATGATGCAACAATGCACACAACAAATTTGTGAGGCATAATGATGCAATGTTTTCCCGCGTATAGAAAATAATGGGATAAAATGGCATTCTAGCAGTTTATTGAATAATCTAAAAAGTTACTTAAAATATATAATGAAAAAATAACGAAAAGGCATCATTAAACACTGAAAGACACAATAGTTTTTGATGTATCACCACTACGCCAACATGTCAGACTCAGGACCTTTTTAGTTTTTATTGAATGATGAGTCAACAATAGGTGGGGTCTACTTGTCACGATTTTAATATTTTTCGTTGTTTGAGTTAAGTGACCATTATGTGGTGGGTCCCTCATGTCATATACACAAATGTTTTAAACCATTTTAATTAGATTTTAACTGGGCAGGGCCCACATAGCATAGACACAGCCTGACGGTTATTAACCTCTAAACTGGACGGTCCCCCTATGAAGCCACCAGTGGCTAAATGTAGGTGAATCCAAACGCACATGAGCGGGAATGCAAAGTCATTTTGGAATCCCAGGACACTCCTGAATGTTTCACTGGTGAGTTCAGCTCTTGGAAACTTCGAGAAGACAACTGTGCTACTGAGGGGACTCATGATCATCGGGAGTGATGATACGATGGTCGGCAGCAGCGGCTGAAGGCAGAGCAACATTGAAAAGCATGAGGAAGCACTGGAACAATGAGAAGAAAGGGGGAACAGGTGCCACCACAAGGTCGTTGGTGAGTATAGAGACAAGGCGGAGGAGGCCAGAGGCGATGACAACATGGTGGCTGACCATGACAGGGTGGCAAAGCTATCGGAGGTGAAGAAGAAGGTGCGTCATAGCTCCGGTTCTTGCTCCAACATCTTCACGTGAACCTCCTGAACTCGTTAGGGCCAAAGATGGTTCCTGAGATAGTCGATGTCACCGGGTGCGGCAGCACTCATTGATTGATGGAGATGACTTTCGAGGCTTGCACGGGAAAATAGAGAAGTTAGATAGGTGGATAGGGAGTATAGGAAGCTCTTAGAACATACAGATCCATCTTAGGCTCACCAGAGAGGGGAAAATGATATGCAACGGCGCTCTGTTGGAGATAAAGATGGTAGTACACTCCCAACGATCCCTAGACCAAGGTGCAGAATAAGTAGATGTTAAGCTTAGGGGAGTGGGCCAAAGCGATCAGACAAGGTCTGGAGCTGAGACTCAACTTCTAGCGGTGGATGACATGGTGGCACGTGGCGAGGTGCTCGCCGGACCTCCAATACCGAGAGTGTTCTCAGCGTTTGGCTCAACAGCGGGTGCCATTTACTCAGAGAGGGGATGTAGCGAAGAGAGGGGAGTGTAGTGGAGGTGGTCATGGTAGGAATGCGTGATGGACTGCAATGAAACCGTGAAAAGGATAGAAAGTGGCAAAGACGACCGAGGTGGTTGGGGTGGTTTCATCAGTCCAACAGGCCGCTGGCGACGGTGTTGGCCATGTGGTGTCACAAAGAGGTACACGAGCACACTGGCGCAACAATCGGCACGATGACAGTGGCAATGGCAACCTGACATAGGAGTTGGCCGACGGTCATGCTATCCCTACGTTTTGTTCGTGTGTGCCTCGTGTCTAGCCGCGCAGGGGAGGAGATCTGACAGGCAGGCCCTGCCTGGCGGTCATAGGAGAGGAAGCAGCGTGCGGGGGCGTTTTCCTGTGGAGAAGGTGGGAGAGAGGAAGGCACAGGCATAGCACAGAGCTAGGCACGGGCGTAGCACAGAGCTAGGCTCGGTCCGAGGAAAAATGAAAAATCCAAACATAGTATTTATGACCTATGTGACCTATACATATGGGTTATATATATTTTTTCTAAATTTTACAAGTACATATGTTATAGAGTTCCAAAAAATTTGACAACATTTTAGGGTCCAAAATATATATTTCGAATATCGGGTGGATGTCCAGCTTGATGGTAAAATGAGCTTGTGCCCAAAGCATAGCGCGTTATGTTTGGAATGTGGTGGCAGCATCCTTTTGCTTTCCAACTCCCTTTAGCAGAGGCATGTTGGCGTTTTTACCAAAAACTGTTTGGATGCAATCGATATTCTGTTCAAGACGTTGTAACGAAACTCGGTACTGTTCTTCCTAGTTGTGAAATGTGAACCTGTAAATTATCCTTCTATATCCAGGGCATCCTGTTAGCAGATCGGCATGCCAACTCGGCAACGCCCAAAGGATAAGGCACGGATCCATCGCGTCATGCACGAACGCGACAACAGTGCCGGATGCACGAACGCAGAAGGCACGTACAGAGCAGGGAGCGTCGTTGATTGCCGCGGCCAGGCGAGCGTGCAGGCAACGCGGGGCCGGCGTGCCTGTACGGCGGCCCACCGTTCACCGGTTCAGGAGGCGGCCCGCTCGCACGGCGCGGCGGTGGCGCGCCGACCGGCGGGACGCTGCATGCGGCCGGGCCCCCCGCGACGTACGTTGTACGCTCGTCATGTCCGTCTCGGCAAACAGGATCTCTGCAGGTCCCGTCTGCTGCCTGCACCTGCGCATAAGGGAGAAAGGAAGAATCAAATATTCGCCAATCTTCCTGCCCGGTGACACGGTACGAGTAACTCGAAAGGCCGTCCCCAAGCCAAAGCGCACCAGTCATCCGTCAGTCACCACCACGTGCGGCTGGACCTGCACACCTGCAAGGCTGCACGTACGGAACCAAACAAAAGCAGAGAGGCAAAGATGTCGGTGAACATGAGTGCATGCCAACTCATGTGATCCGCATATCGCCGGTGCTCGCAACAGTAACAGCAAGCAATCTTAACCGCTGAGTTCGTGTATGGCCAGTTCACGGGCACGCGAGAGTTCTGTTGACTACAGAATTATTATGCTCTCGGGACCACTGTAGATGGGAGAAAAGCTGTACTGGAGCTGGACGGTTTTGATCACGATCGGCCAGAAAGCAACGCTCCGGCCGGGCAGGCAGGCGACGCGGCTGTCGACGACGGCGACCCCCGCGCGCCATGCGCGTATGTAGGCTAGTTTCGTAGCCTGGCTGTTCTCAGGTGGCGAGGTATATCCTACGTAAGCGCATGAGTGCGACCGGCCGGGCGTAACGCATGCACGTCGCATGGCCGCGTCATACGCAGGCATATATGGACCGTTTCCTTGATTCTCCGGTTGCCACTCGTGGCCACCTGTGCGCCTCCGGCCAGCGGCCTCGAGCTCGTGTCTCGGTGCATCTCCGGGCGTTTATGACCCATTTCACTTGCCTAAAAAAAGGTACAACTCATATGAGAACATATGTGTAGGGTTTTTTTTACGAGGTATCAAAGTTTATTACTCAGACAAAGGATTACAATGAGCAAAAGTAAGCTCTGAAACACACGCCAAAGGCCGATATAGCCACCACTATAGATCTGTACATTTTAGACCCTTGTTACAGACAGGATGCTTAAAACCGTCTATATAAGAACAATCTCAAACGGTTTTTAACCAATAATACTCTCACAGATAGTACGTTTGTACGTGGCTTTTAGAAAAAATAATTTATAAAAAGTATGAAATCTATATTATTAAAAAATACTTATGAGATAAACAACTAATCTAAGACGTGTACAACCTGAACCATCTACATTGAATTTTTTTTAAAAACTGCCGTCGAACTACCCACCCACCAGCCCACTGCACCAACCCCGGCCCACCGCACCGCATCTCCAAACCCTAACCTAAATCGACCCCGCCACTTTCTCCTCTCCCCTGGTCCTCTTCCTCCCAACTAATGGCAGCCTTCTCCACTCTGGCACTCCTCTCCCATCCCCACTAATGGATGCCTTCTCCTTCCCCCTCTCTTTGGATCCCACGCCCACACCTATGCTCGGGAGCAGCAAAGCCGCCACCGATAACCAGATCCGGCAACTGCGCCCCGCGCTTAGGAGCGGTAGAGCCGCCTCCAACCACTAGATCCGGCTCCTGCCCCCACCCTCGGGAGCAGCAAATTCGAAGGTTTTGATCAAAATATGCTTATTTGCGGGCCAAAATTCGAAGGACGATGAATGGGAATCATGAAGTTTTATCGAGAAAGTTTGTTTGGAATCAGAATAGGTGTGCATATGTCTTAGCCAGAGAAGCTCCCCACAGCCCGGATCAACACCTCACAATCTGTATACATTATCGCATGGAGAGTCGTCCCTTGCAACGCTAAAGCCAACCCCTCCATGACAGCACAAATCTGCGCCTCCAATGCTTCAGAATAGTGACTTAAAGAACGCTTGGCAATGAGCACCGTAGCGGAAAGTCACTGGGTGCACATGGGGGCATGTGCACCCATTAGCTTTGGCGAATTTTAATTTCACATACAAGTTTCGAAAAAATCTGAAAAAATTCATACCGGTATATGATGGAATGAAGTATACACAGTTAAATTTTCAAAAAATAATATGACAATTTGCGACTGTGCAAAAAAAACAAATATGTGCATATGGCCCCTTTGTACTGTTCATGCTATTCAAGGTGTGTGTGCACAGGTCACAAATGGTCATATTATTTTTTAAAAATTTAACTGTGTATACTTCATTCTATTATATACCGGTATGAATTTTTTCAAATTTTTTGAAACTTGTATATAAAATTAAAATTCGCCAAACTAATGAGTGCAAATGCCCCCGTGAACTAAAAAGCCGCACTCCACCGTAGCCCCATATTTGAGTCACCTAAATACATACCAGAGCCAGCCGAGCCATTCGATGCGTCAAATGATCCATCCACTAGGAGGCAAGGGCCACGGGGCTGCCACCAATTGCGTAGGACGTAAAGTTGGATGAGGCATCAGCGAAGCACCAACAACTTGTTTGACTTTAACAGGATCACGCTCATCCATTTTCCGGATTTGCAACAGTGAAAACATATAGCTGCATAAAAAACGTCCGGTAACCTCGACCGTCGGCACTACTTTTACATAGTTGCCAAATACGTACGCCAAATACGCCAAATAAGCATTAATAGCATCATTCTTTATTTCACTGTAGCACAAGCAAGGAGGCGTAAGAGCCAGAACCCGAGTTACGAACCACGTCCTTGTTTGGTAAACTCCATATCTCCCTCATAGCCTCCCAAAGAGTAGTAGCATGTGGGCATGACACCAAGACATGAAATTGAGTCCTCCTGCTGCATGCCGCAAAGAACATAGGTACTCAAAACATCCAGGTGATGGTGTCTTTGATTCGATAATGTCGGCGAAGCTCCCGAGCTCACCTTCCATGCTGTAATGCGGCACCGGTGTACTCCAAACACCTTGCCACAGAGGGCGATCACCAAGAGGCCTTGAACTAGAAGCTCCACCCGCATGTTCAATAACGTGATCAGAAACGGCAAGATGGTAAGCAGTTCTCACCGTTAATAGTCCAGACTTCTCCACATGACATGCAATTAAATCCTCATCAAGCCTCGGAGAAGGCTTTATCTTTAAAATTTCCTCCAAATCCACCGGCAACAAGAACTCATTCAATAGATCAATCTTCCATGCACCACTCACGTCCTGGAAGTCCGCTACCCGATTAAGCCGGCAATGACCATTTTGAGAAATCGGACGGAGAGAAGGCCCACGTACTATCCAAGGATCCCGCCAAAATCGCACTGCACCCATTCCTAATTCCCAATTCCAGACCAAATTCAATCCCCTTCCAAATGGATGAAGAATTACCAATGAACACATTATCCACCAAATTACCCTGAGGGTAGTACTTAGCACGCACTACTAGAGAAAACATTTGTCCAGACGGTTCGGAACTCCCGGGCGGGACGCTTTTCCGAACCGTCTGGACGAAACAGTCTGTACAAATCAGATTTGTACAGACGGTTCATTTGGAAGCGTCTGTACAAATCGATTTGTACAGACGGTTCCCAACTAGAACCGTCTCCACAAATAAAGTAGTACAGACGGCTCCAAATCGATTAGTATAGACGGTTCTAGTTTGGAACCGTCTGGACTAATCGATTAGCGCGTGATGTCATGTTATAAAAAAATCGACCTCTCGCGCATGTTAGTCTTCATCCGCACGTCTTATCCCGCCATCCGCGTCGCCCCATCCAACGATGGCAATTAAATCGCAAGATATGCTTTCGGCAGGTTTCGAACCCGCAACCTCGTGTTGTCCAGCAAGGGGAGTTGCCAGCTGAGTTAGGATGACTATGTGATACATGTGGGACGCCTTTCCTCTTAACTTATGCTTAACGAGTAAGCGGGACGCTATTTGTCCAGACGGCTCCAAATCGGGAACCGTCTGGACAAATAGTCCAGACGGTTATTTGTCCAGACGGTTCCAAGTTTCGAACTGTCTGTACTACTTGATTTGTACAGACGGTTCAAGTTTGGAGCCGTCTGTACTGTTTTCGTATTTGTACAGACGGTTCCACGTTCAGAACCGTCTGTACTGTAGCGTCCCGCTTGTTGGGAACCGCTCGTACTCATTTTCTTAGACGCTTTTCTTTTGGAACCGTCTGGAATACTCTTTGTACAGACGGTTTTGAACTACCGTCTGTACAGGGGGCGTCCCGTTAAATGAATTCTGTAGTAGTGACGTAGCAATCTAGCAGAGACTCTCTGGGAATATTGAATTAAACTCCGGGGCTGTCTTCCCAACAAAACTTGGTTAAATAATCACCTATCAAAATCAACTTGTCCCGAGCTATCCGTGCCATCTTCCTCTTCCCATTCTTAATGTCCCACCACCAATAAGTACGAGTAAGCTTTGTCAGATCATCACAAACCAATACCGGGAGTTTGAAGACACTTATAAACATTGGTAGGTACTGTGTGTGCAACAGATTTTATCAATATTTCCTGGCCTCCAACAGATAATTGTTTCTTCCCCTAATCGACCAATCTTTTACTCAACTTGGCTTGAAGTGTTTCAAAACGTCACTTATGCATCCTTCCCTCTGGCACAAGTAAACCCAAATACTTAGCATGAAAGACCGGACTAGTAACTCCAAGAACTGCCATTACTTCTTCCTGTAGCATCTCGGGGCAAGCATCACCAAACAAGATGGAACACTTCATAGGGTTAATAAGTTGACCCGTCGCCTTCGCATATGTGTTCAGATCATCCTGCACAATAGTACTCTTATCCACACCACAAAATAAACTTCCATAAAAGTGAATTGTTTTATTTTGGGGATGCCGAGGAGGCATGCTCTTATTATGCCGACTTGTTTGGCTGTAAGATAGGGCAACTTCCGTTGCGTTATCTTGGTATACCGATCCATTATCGGAAGTTACGGAATGCGGATTGGCAATAGGTTGAGGAATGTCTTGAAAAAAGGCCTAGTAGCTGGAAAAGCAAGTATCTTTCCTTCGGGGGACGGCTGGTGATGGTTAATTCAGTCCTGAGTAGTGTACCCATGTATATGATGTCTTTTTTTTTGCCATACGCTGAGGCGTCCTTCAATGACTGGATTACTTCCGCTCCAGGTTCTTCCGGCAAAGTGATAATCATAAGAAAAAGTACCGTCTTGCAAAATGGAGTATCTTATGTCGCCCTAAAGATTAGGGAGGTTTAGAAATTCTTGATCTTGAAGTTCAAAACATCTCCTTGTTTTGTAAGTGGCTTTTTAAGCTACTCACTGAAGATGGGGTCTGGCAAGCTCTTTTGCGTAATAAATATTTAGGATCCAAGCCGCTTTTGCAAGCTTGTTGGAAGCCTGGGGATTCACATTTCTAGGCCGGATTAATGTAGGCCAAACGCCACCTTTTTAGGTTCAGTAAGTTCACAATCAAAGATGGCTCCCAAATTAGGTTCTGGGATGATTCGTGGCTGGGCTCTACTCCCCTACATGATCAATACCCATGCATGCCTCTATAATGTTGTCCACCACAAGCAGGCTACTGTAGCCGAGGTTCTTCGGACATCTTCCCCAAATATTGCTTTTCGGCGAGACTTGACCGGTTCTAAGTTAGCTGCTTGGAATGATTTGCTTCCTTGAGTGGCTAGCATCACTTTGCAAGATGACTGCGATGAGTTTCATTAGATTTTAACCAAAAATGGGCAATTCTCGGTGAATTCTCTTTACCGTGCTCTTTTGCACATTGATGTCCCTAATATAAATCGCCGGTTATGGAAATCAAAATTACCTCTAAAGATAAAGATTTTCCTTTGGTATCTTCGGAGGGGGTACTCCTGACCAAAGACAATCTAGCAAAGAGGAATTGGCATAGTAGTCAGAAGTGTTGTTTTTGTCACAAAGATGAGACAATTAATCATCTCTTCTTTGAATGTCGTTTTGCAAGATCAGTATGATCCCTTATTCAGGTCGCTTCTGGCTTACTTCCACCACGTAGTAACTCTCATATGTTTGGTAGCTGGTTTCGGAGAATTCCGAATCCTTGGCGCTCTACATGTCTATTCGAGGCGGTTGGGGTCTTATGGTCATTATGGCTCTGCATAAATGACATGGTTTTTTACAAAAGGAAAATATCTTCTCCTTTGCGGGTTATCTACTTATGCATCCACTGGCTTCATACGTGGGCCGTGCTCCAGAAGCTGGCGTCTTGGGATACGGTTACAATGGCTTGTACGCGTTTGGAGCAGGTGATCAGAGCATGTTTTACCCGACATGGTTGGCAGCATAGCTTCCAACTCGATGCTCCTCCTCCGTAGTTTGGTTTTGCGTTTGACACTGTTCGCCCTTTTCATGTCTTCCTTTTTAGTTTGTCTCCTGTTTTTTTAGTGCTGGTTGTGTGCATCCTAGTTATACAGAGGCCGGAGTTGAACTCTTATGGTTGTATCATCTCGGTGTAATAATAAGAGACAAATAAAGCCTCTATTTTCTAAAAGAAAAGGTAATCTTATCCACACGTGCATGGAAGAATAATATATATCATCCGCAAATAAGAGATGGGAGAAACTCGGCATAAGCCGACATATTTAACCGGCATTAAACCTTTTTCTTGGACATCGTTATGCAATAAGCCAGAGAGAGCGTCGGCAACAAATAGGAACAAAAAGGGGACAATGGATTAGCTTGGCGTAGACAACGAGATTGTGCAAATTGTTCTAGCAGCTTTCCATGAAACTTTACATAACAGTGGACAGATTTGATAGACTCCTCATCTGTGTGGATTCAATGGATTATGGAGTGTGTCTATTAATTTAGGCCTCCACAATTTGTCTCATTTTCTCTATTACTTTTCTTATTGATGTAATGTAATGTCATTCGGCAAGTGACCTTATAAACTTTGTGGGCTATGCGCATCTTTTGGGGTGTAGAAATCGGAGGGATAACAAAGCTTTTTTTTTCAAAATGAACTCCATAATTTGTGTCCACAAATATATATCTTAAGCAGACGACGGGCGTAGAATAGAAAAAATAATCGTCTATCAGCCACCTAGAATGGAATTATAGATTGTCATTTGCCGGACATGTTCTTTCTCTCTCTTCCCTCTTTTTTTTTCACACATCAAAAGACATATATTGCATCTTTATAGGCTGCTGCTGTTGGATGTACCATATACTGTACATGCGCTCTTAACCTCGTAAAAACAGTGTAAAATAATTGTGCGAAATCCACATACGGGATGCCCAATCGTGCATACCCTCTTTGACCGTACATAGTCCCGAAATAAATCATCTCCAAGGAGAATGTGGTAGCTAGATGACTGTCGTCTCTAGATTTTTGATGCCTTGTGCCAAATGTAGCTATTTATCATGTGCCGACGATTCCGGCGAGGGAGCGACGCGCGAGTGCTACCTTAATTCGGCGGTACCGCGCGGCCAGGCCGTTGCCGTCGGCGCGCGTACGTCCATCGGTCTCACCCGCACAGGGGGCCTAGTCCAGGCCGTGCCTAGCATTTAATTTTGCGACATCGTCGGGGAGAAAGAGACGAGTTTAGAGTTGTACCATATTTTTTGGCATGCATTTCGCATGTAACCAACCGTACTAACCACCCGTAGAGATCAACGTCAGTCTTGGTTCCAGCATGTACGTGCGAACGTACGGGCCTGTCTGATGCGTTGCGCCCCATATGCATGTGGCCGGCAGGTCAAATCGTGAGTAGCGTTTTAGCGTACGTACGACTACGTGTATGTACGTCGAACTCGGAGGAGCGACGAGAACTGACGTCGCTTGCGCGCTAATTAATTAAACCGACAAAAGAACTTGGTCTGGATAAAAAACGGAACGGGGAACGTGATATGATCTCGTACCACTTAAGATGGAAAAAGAAAAGGACCACGAGCTTAAAAGGGTGCGGCAGAGATGAAACCGTCATAAAACGGAGCTAAAGTGTGAAACTGACAAGCTAAATCTTTACCGGTATCTCATCAAACACCTTATGTACATGCACCAACGAGGAAACGCTGCTTACACTACACATATCAGGTTTGTTACACTCTCATGCCCCATGTTATGTACGGCAGTCCATAGATCTGGTCATAGATTATGAGATACATATGAATATACATAACATCAAAATAAAAATCGATTAATTTAGTAAAGAGTACTAAAATAACGACAACTGATAAGAGATTGTTGCTCTCTCACAACCCTCTTATATCTTTTAGCAGCCTCTAATCTTTGCCCTACATGCAAAAGAGAAAAGATTTGGTGAAACCGATCGCCAATTTTTTAAATATTATTACCTTAAAAGAGTACGAGAGATTGTCGCTCTCTCACACCTTTTAGAATCCTCTGATCCTTGCCTACATAAGTATCTAGGAGTAAAGAAATCTAGCTTTTAATTCTCTCTTGGTTGTACCTTGTTCTTAAATTGTTTGATTGATTGGGTTGTGTTTCTGTGTCTATCTCTTATTTGTTTATATAGGTTAGTAGGTTTCTTTAAGATTTTCTTATAACACACATCTTTAACCCTAATATGTTAGGATATGAATCATCTTTCCTTAATAATGGTAACACCAGAATTAAGATTCCGCTAACAATATAACTGCAAGAACCATATTACCAACGTATCAAATAACTCTAAAGGACATATTCATCAACAAGCAGTAGCTGAGGATGGACTAAAATATTGTTGCGGTGAAGTCAATCAATAGCATGGAACAAAGAGTGTAACGCAAACTCGAAATAATAATCCATACACTAATGGGAGTACACTAACGAGAGTATATGACACTAAATGGAATCAACAAGTACAGTCCATGTAAGGATATATATCTGTCGATGAAAATAAGACATTGAAGATTAAATTGAGTTTACGTAACAATTTGTCATCATTTATTGAATATATTAGCTCGTAGAAGCGGCCTGTCAAGGATAGATCATAGATGGATTAAGTGTCACGTTTAGTTAACATAAAGCATAAAAGAGGACCACCAGGGTACTAAGTATTAGTGTCATCGTTTAGGTTGGGCGGCCGGCAGGCCTTTGGCCACATGGCGCTCCATCCCTATCAATAAGAGATCGAACATACGACATACTCATCTTAACTTAGCACTATTAGCACAAGTAACAACAACTGACCGAACAATGTGCAAGAATGGCAAGATAATACCAATTGAAGGTTGACACCTAAATGTACAAGGAAAAACCACCAGAGGCGGCACAAGCATTCATCCGCTATATATTTTTATAATAATGAAAGAGTTTTATTTAATTGAGAGAGTATCAAGATGATGCTGATCAGCACAGAATATCACTTTTCACATAGTTCAAAAAACTAATCTCACGCGGTTTGGACGAGTATCGAGAATTATTCATCAAGAATAAGACGTCCTCATTCCACACGGTTCTCGGAACCATCTGGAATGACAAATCCATCCATGAAGGTTCATATAAGATAGCCGTGTGGGATCAGGTTATCATTCATGACGGCTCCCACAAGGCTGTGGGATAAGATTGTCATCCACGATAGCTCTCACTAGGGAGCCGTGTGGGATCAGGTTCTTCATGATGTATAAATTTACTATCATGTTGAACTTTAACCTTAAACCCTTATAAACCATCATGTACAGTTTTCATCATTCACAATTCAATCCACAAAATGCATTCACAATTTCAAGTACTCTCTGATTGCACTATCTGTAAAAGCTTATAATGTATTGTGTTATTCAATCCGCTTTGGTGTGCCTCATTCATGAGAAATTTTGATGACGCAACTAACCATCAATGTTTCATATGAAAAGGCACAGAATGGCGACTACGTGAGATAATAGATTATAATTGCAAATATCACGATCAGAGAGTTGTATTCAGAATTAAATGCTTATAATCTATCGTGTCATTCAATCCATTGGTAACATCCTTCATGAGAGGATTTGATGGTGTAACTGACCATCAAGGTTTCACATGAAAGATGACAGCACTGCGGCTAAGTGATCAATAGATTGTAAATTTTTAAATACAGTACTCCCTAATCGTGTTGTCTTCAAGAAACTTATAATCAATTCTGTCATTCAATCCACAATGGTGGCATTCTACATGAGAAAATTTGATGGCGCGCTTAACCATCAAGGTTTCAAATGTAAAATGACAACAATGAGACTAAATGAGACAATAGATTATAAATTTCTTGTAGATAACGCGATTAGAATTACGATGCGCCTAGCCATGAATGATTATTTTTCATCATTGGCGTGTACTAAAAGATGCCTCAGAATTATGGGTATCGACACATGTACAAGGGCTCAAGTGGTTTAGGATTTAGGGTATTGAGTTTAATATAAATTAAACCAAGTCACCAACCCTAAACCACTGAGGCCTTGCAAAATATTAAGTATGTAGTCCTTTTTCATCATTAGAAAAATTAAACCAAGTCCTGAAACATAAATATTAATTCTATAAAATGATGCTCACAATTAAATAGCCAAACTATATCCTATATAGATATAACGTGCTCACAATTAAATTCTAAAATCCGTAAAATTAATAAATTGCTAAACATGACAATAAAATAAAAAAATAGACAACAAAAACAATTAAATTTAACCAATCTAATCAAGTTTGAACCAAATTCGCTCAATTTTATCAATAGTGTTCTAGCATTCAGGAAATATCACATATCATCAAATACTCATAAAATTTTTTGCATATATCAATCATCCGTAAAATATCACATTAATCCTAGCATTCAGGAAACCCTAGCATATGCAAAAATAGTGAGGGAGGGGGAGGAATCCACTAGCTCACTTTGCCATCCAGCACTCTCAACCTAGGAAACCACTAGCTCGGAGTTGATGATAGGGGGCTGGAGGAGGCCGGCGCCTGCCGCGTGGATGGCATGGGTGTCCACCCACAACGTCTGCACCACTTCCTGTCCCAAATCTGGGGGATGGACACTGATGGTGGCACCTTGGCTGGCCTTCGAAGCTTGGGAGCAGGCACACCGCACCACCATCAGCACCCCTCCATGGCCCCGTTCTTGAGCCGTGGTCGAATTTCAACCCTCCTCCTCCCGGTCGGTAGTCAGATCTAGAGGAAGAGAGGGTGGGAGCGTCGCAGAGCTCGGCACGCTAGTCGTTAAACGCTAAAACCACCGCCATAGCCAGCTGTTGCGGCTATGGACGAGGCCATCTCAGCAGAGGTGGGGTAGTTCGCAATGGCCACCTTGGCCCCGTCCTACGTGTCGCTCGCAAATGGGGAGGGCAGCGGCCTCGTCACCAAATGGGAGGGCGTCAGCCCCCTCGCTAACCAAAAGAGGGTGACGACGAGAGGAGCGGAGGGGACAGAATCTGTGGAGAAGAGGAGAAAGTGAAGGAAGGAGGGAGGCACGATGGATGGGATGTAGGGAGTGGGGGTGGGAGGTTGGGAGGCTCGCGGGGACTTGTAGATGGGAGTCTAGCGGCGGCAGGGAAGTGCGGGTGTCGGGCGAGTGGAGTGAGTGGGATTTAGGGTTAGACAGAAGGACGATAGAAGAAATCCATATTTAGTGGGCTAGACTAGCATACCACAAATTGGAGACGTTAAGAACTAAAACCATGTGGGACTTAATTGCAGACGATTTTTGCATATAAAACTATCTCGGATGTCTTCTTTATCCCATATGGATGTCTAACATATACTCGACTGACATAAATTTTATTCAAAATCATCACGGATGTCTAACATATTCTAGACGGTTAGCTAGAAAACCCATCACGGATACAAAATTTTGTAAAAGAACCGTCACGAAAATGTCAAATATGTCTTATCTATGACGGTTTTTTAGAATTGTCACAGACAAGGGGCCTTATAAGTGGGTTTCTATACTAGTGGGAACACAAAGAGTTTCTCCTGGCATCAACCATACATACAACCAAAAGGTCTAGAAAAAAAACACACGATCCGCTCGAACACTAGGCATCAAGTCTCGAAAGGTAAATCGGTGTGGTAGATAAAGCAAAATCATAATCCTCATGGTGCATGAAGACGATGGATAAATCCCCACCCATGCATATCAAAGAGCTCCCGTAACACCATGTTGAGTGCACGGCCTGCCAAAAGGAGTGGTTCACAGTTCTTCGACCGCTGCAAGAAAGACCATGAGCGTGACCAATGCATACATCTATAGATAACCTGCAAGGAATTATAGAATTTATGTTTGTCAAAAACCACATAAATTTTGCATAGCCAAATAGATCGACACAAAGCAGCCGCTCCGACTAGTATAAGTGTGTGAAGGCCTCTGTCTATTCCAGTAAGCCAAGGTCCAAACAAATCAACAATACTAGCAAGTGGGCGTAACCCTAAAGCCTCATGTGTGACTTGCCATGCAAAACTAGCTAGAGGACACTTAAAAAATAAGTGCTGGATACTTTTATTGTGTGAACAAAAATAAAATTTTCGGTTGCCCATCCAGTTGCGCCTCCAATGGTTGTCTTTTGTGAGAATAACCCCCCTCCTTAGGTACCACAGGAAGGTTTTAATTTTTAGATGGCACTTTAATTTCTAGAGTTGTCTATTTACAAATGACATATTCTCATGAACTAATTTTGCATACAAAAATTTAAGGGAAAATTCATCATTTTGATTGAGATTCCATTTGAACCCGTCATTTACCTAAGACAATTGAATATGGAATACATAGTTCATAGAGGCCCATCGGATTTTGGCACACTATGCCCAGTCAAAACTTGACATTTAGAGGGCTGGTTTCCATGACATTCGCCATTGTTACATTTTCGAGCCACCATAGTTACTAAATTGACAGTGAGTTATTGCCAAGCCACTTACCTAACCAAAATCAAATCTATCGTCCAGTATATATGGAGCGGAGATACAAGACAGAACCAACAAATAGAGGAGAGGCTCTAAATCCCCTCACAAATCTCAATCAAAAGCACATGCTATTTTGTGGATTCGGCAAGAAATCACACGTCACCCACTCTCAAACTCTCACTAACTGTAGCTCTCAAAGGTGGGAAAAGCATGCTACTAAAATAAGGGAGAAATTCCAAAACTCGGGCAAACTCGGGCAGCAGAGGCTAGTATTTTTTATTTTATTTTTGGCTAAACAACCTCCAATTCTTATTATGAAAGTAAGGCATACCACATTAATGGACCATAATTTAGTAACTTAGGATGCCTACTTAAAACCCAAATTGGCCTCAAGATAGGGTGAAATCTGAAACCACAGGGCATAAACTGAGTATATATTTTGTTTGTTGTATATGTGTGTTTAACATGGGTGTAATATATGTCGAATTAATTTGCTATTGGAGCATATGTATATATTTAATCTCTCTATTCAAACAGTACTAATAGTCAAAGATGGAGTATCCCCTAGAGTCAACATATTACCATTCCAAGAAGCAAACCGTAGCATGGCCTAGTGGTGCTCCACCTTGACTCTCTGGCTGATGATTAGAGTTCCATTCCCACCAACTCTGGATGTTTTTACGGGATTTGAAAACCGGTGTCATGTGGAAGATGGGTTCATGCAGAAAAGGGGATATGTGGAAGCACCGGCCTCTATTAGAAATAAGAGCATCTCCAACCCATTGTCCAAATTCTAATCCCTATATCTCCATTTAGGGATCCATCTCAAAAGATTCCATCCCCAAATTCAGTTTTGCTCCAACCCATTCCTCAAATCCTATTCCCTATATTCCACTTTTACATACTTTATTAATATCCTCTAACTAACATAATATTTATAATTACAATTCTGCAACGGCTTAAATTATAACCGTTATATTTGCAACGGCTAAAATTGTAACGGCTATTTTTCCAACAGCTTTATTTCGAACTGCCATTTCTCCAACAGCCATATTTCCAACGGCTATTTTTCCAACGGCTATATTTCTAACGGCTATTTTTCCAATAGCTATTTTTTCAGCGGCTATTTTTCCACATCAGCCATATTCTGCTGGTCTATATATAGGAAGCCATAAGCAATTCCCAGTAGTTCATCCTCTCCTCCTTACAACATCACAATGAGTTGTAGCAACCCTTCGTGCATCCTCTGTTCGATTCGTCACCGTCGAATGATGATGACGAACTGTTTGTTGCTACGGCAATCTTAGCACAGAAGCACTTCGAGCTTTTGAATGCTCCACGTCATGGCGGTTCTCGGCTCGGACATCAGGTAATCCATCGCAATAGAGTAGCCGGACATTTCAGACTATATGAAGACTACTTTTCAGACACTCCTACGTACGGGCCAACTATCTTTCGCCGCAGGTTTGCAACCTTTACCGGATTCTGGTCATTCACCTTATTTGTTGATCCTCATATGTAGGACTAATTCATCTTTTCCCCTCAGGTTTAGAATGGCCCATTCTCTGTTTCTTCGCATAGTCGAGACTGTAGTAAGCCACGATAACTATTTTGTCCAGAAAAGGGAAAGCGTTGGTCGTCTTGGTTTATCTTCTTTGTAGAAGATTACGGCAGCATTTCGAATGCTTACCTACGGAGTTCCGGCAGATGCTACAGATGATTATCTCCGGATTGGAGAAAGTACTGCAATAGAGAGTCTTAAAAGATTTATGAAATCAGTTGGTGAAGTCTTCAGAGATGAATACTTGAGATCTCCAAACAATAATGATACTGCAAGATTACTTGCGATTGGAGAAGAAAGAGGTTTTCCTGGAATGCTGGGAAGTATAGATTGCATGCATTGGGAGTGAAAAAATTGTCCTACAGCGTGGCAAGGTATATACACCGGCCATGTCCATGAGCCAACCATCATACTAGAAGCCGTTGCTTCACAAGATCTCTGGATTTGGCATGCATTTTTTAGTTTACCAGTGGTCTCACAATGATATAAATGTTCTTCACCGGTCCCCGCTCTTCGCAAGGTTAGCTGAAGGGCAAGCTCCAGAATGTAATTATACCATCAATGGTCATGACTACACAATGGGGTATTACCTTGCGGATGGTATATATCCCACATGGGCTACTTTTGTGAAGATAATACCTTCTCCACGAGGAAATAAGAAAAAATTGTTCTCCCAAAGTCAAGAGGCAGTTAGGAAGGATGTCGAACGAGTTTTCGGAGTTTTGCAAGCTTGTTTCGCCATAGTTCGTGGACCAGCTCACTTTTGGGATCAAGAGACACTCAGCCATATCATGACAGCCTGTGTCACTATGCATAACATGATCATTGAAGACGAACGAGACGAAGGACAGCTAGACTTCAATTATGAGGGAGTCGGAGAAAATGTAACAGTATCAGATGAGCATACCCCTGAAATGTTTGAGTTTATTCAAACTCATCATTCCATTAGAAACAGACAGACTCACTCTCAGCTTCAAGATGATTTAGTCGAGCACCTGTGGCAACGTTATGGAGCATTCTAGGTTTTAGTTATGCATGGAGTTTCTTTAATATTGTAGTACGCAGTTATGTACGCTATGCATGTATTTCCTTAATATTGTAGTACGCTATTATGTAATCAATGCATGTACTTCTTTTAATATTGTTGTACGGACTAGTGGAGGCAATGTATGCTTTTCATTTAATAAACTTTTCAAGATTCATAGTTCAATAAGATTTCATAGCAACTCAATAACCCCAAATACGGACAACTCAGTAGCAACTTGTTTTAGTTCATACAACTCAACAACAAATGGAACCTAGAAGTTCATACAGGAATATCTGAAACAACTCAATTGCGACGCCTAGCGATAATATCATTCTGCAAGCTCACGTAGTACTCTTGTTGTGACCTAGAAAGAGAAGTAATGTCCATGTTCATGATTCTCTCCTCTTTCAACATTTTCTTGAACTCGAACTCTCTTTCCCTAACTGAAATTAATCTTGTATCATTTGCAATCCTCACTTGTTCTTGTGCAATCCTTAACTTTTCATTCTCAATCCTCTCTTCTTCTAGTGCGTAGTGTCGTGCAAAACGTTCATCTTTCTTTAGCTCTTTTGAGGCTTCTGAGTCACTCTTCTTTGACCACAGAGACTGTAACATATCATTGTAAATAGTTTCACCTCCAGAGGAAGAAGTTTTACCTCGTCGAAGTCGTTCTTTCTCCGCCTTCCTGCCCATAGGCCTATCCGAGCCCTCACTTTCAGGAGTAGTAGCCTCAGCTTCAACATCACACCTACTAGAGGTCGTGCTAGTCGTAGATGTACCTGGAGTAGAACGAGATGATATCTTCTGCTTTTTTGAGGATAGCCTATCAGTCCATTTTTGATGGTGATGTAGGACATTCCAGCAATGCAAGTAGCCAAAAGCTTTCTTCTCTTTTGCCGCGTACACGCTACATGCCTGAACAATCTGTACGTACATGAATGTATTAATATTATTGTACCCGCTTGAATCATCTACAACGAAATGGAGGACTTATTGGCGTACCTTGTCATTATCTGTTGTCCCGCTCTGCCGTCTTCGCTCAATCTGATCGTAACATCCACAAAACTTGTTAACATTTTCTTGTATAGTACACCAACGTTTGACTAGGGAATTCTGATTGCGGTCTGACTCAAAATTCTTGTTATCATGGAAGTATGAGTGAATTCTACTCCAATAAGTAGAACGGGACTGTTCGTTACCTTATGCAGTATCCATACTTATATTAAGCCATGCTGACACCAATAGGTCATCCTCCTTCTCGCTAAAATTCTTTGTTCTCTTGTTGGTTGGTCTACTAGAGGGAATGTCTTGCTGAAAGGGGTCTCTTGCACCTCAACAGGTGTACAATGTTGGGTTTCATCCCAAGAGGTGCCATCATTTGCCGTGCTCAACAAGTTAGTATAAAAACCTTCCAAATTGTCCATTCTGTCAACATGCGTTCAACTCAAGTTAATAATAATAATAAAACATGTACACATGATAATACTAGAATACTTCATTGTTCAAACCAGTATGACAGTATTTCACAACAATAATACAGATACAACTTTAGTTCCATGTCCAAAATATAACAACAATACAGATACCATAGTAGTTCCATGTGCAAACTATGACAATAATAAAGATACAATTTAGTTCCATGCTCAAGTTACAACAATCAGCATGGTCTACTCTCGAGATCAATGTCCTCATCGTAACAGTACTCATAGTAATCTCGTTTACCACTGTCGTCAGTTTCGTAGTCACATGCGATACAATCCTCACGGTCTACAAGCTCGTGATCAACGTCGTCTTCATAAGGAACTATCACAGTCCTATCAAGCAAATCCTTTGACTATGTAGCGACGTGATCAAGCCCATTAGCAAGTTCTTCAACTCGGACTAGGAGTTGGTTCATCCTGCTTGCACAACGACATGACTCAGGAGTTATATTATCTACTGCTAATTTTTTTAAGTCACGCGCTATCTCCTCTATTTCTTTAATTGTCCAACTCCATCGATCGTGAATTATTTTCAGATCCTCAGACATCCCTGTTGACAAGTGAGCAACAACAAAGTAGCCCATTTAAAAGGTGATTCCATCAACCTAACATATGGCCGCAAACTCAAAGTAGAATTATAATGCGCATCTTCAGCAAAACATGATGATTTGATCAGAGATAATGGTATGGCAGTACATGCATAATGGTATGGCAAAACATGATAATGGTTGGCGGGGCGCCTTCAATCCGCCCGACGCCAAGCTGGGATGCGGGAGCTCCTGCACTGCCGAGGGAGACGGTGCTAGGGCGGGGGGAGGCGGCGCACCGGGGGGAGGCGGCGCACCGGAGGCAGGGCCGGGGGGAGCGACGAGCCTGGGAAGCGGGAGGTCGCGAGGGGAGCGGATGGCAACAGCTCCGACCTCCAGGAGATAGCGGCACGGGCGGCAGTTGCTCGGATGGGGATCAAAGAAGAGTCCCCAGAGATGGGGCAAGAGCTCAGGGGAATGGGGATCGAGATAGGGACAGGGAAGAAATGAGGACTAGGTTGGAGCAGGATTTTTTATTGTATTGTCCAAATTTTGAGATAGAAACGAGGAAAGATAACAGTAAGAACATCTCCAACCGATGCCTCCCTATACGTAACTTTGATCAGAACAGAAAAAAAAACCCCTCCAGCCGAATCCCTGTCTCATTCCGTATCACTGTTGCTTCCCTATCCGCCCCCCTTCGTTCCTCATTTCTGAGGAAGCCATTCTCGTTCCGCATCCATCAACCGCCGGCCTCTTCGCTCCTCCGCCCCGCGTCCCGCGCCCGTGCGGACTTCGTCTCCACCGCGAGCACGTCGTCGCCCCAGGTTGGTTCGTAGTCTACAATACCTAGTTGCTCCTCCTTGGCCTTTCCCTCCCGCTTCCGATTCCATCCCCTCCTCCTCCGCTCCCCATGTCGGCGGCGGCGTAGGCGGAGACGGCGGAGTCGTAGCAACGCGCGAGATTCGGAGGCGGGGCTGGCGATGGCGGCGCTTCCCGCGTCTTCGGCCGGCCGCGGGGGCATGTCGACGGACAACGCCAAGGGCCTGGTCCTCGCGGTGTCGTCCAGTGCCTTCATCGGGGCCAGCTTCATCGTGAAGAAGATGGGCCTCAGGAGGGCCGCCGACTCCGGCGTCCGCGCGGGTGAGTTGCGTACTCGTGTCGGTGGCTCAGTCCCCGCGATGTGCCTTGCTTCATTTGGAGTTTTGGATCACCCCGTGGGAGGTTGGGTTGGGTTGGTTGGTTGGTCGAGTAGGGCTGCGTCAGCTGCGCTGTTTCGTCGCTGATTTGGAGGTCGCGGGTGGCGGGATCGAGCGGGGTTTGCTGTTTGGTGGCTGTTGTTGGTTTGGTTGGTGGGAGGGATCTGCTTCTGCTTCTGGTCGAAAATAGTTGTTGAGTTCTTCTTGGGTAGATTGGTAGTCTATTTGAGTCAATGGAATTTCTCGGAACTATGGTGCTTGCTTCTGATTGGAACTTGTCGAGAACTTTTCTTGATCTGGTTGGTCAGAGCAGAGGAGTCGAGTTGACGCTGGAAAAAGGTTAAATTTCGGGCACGGAGACGCGTTTTGCTCGGTAGATTTGGCAGCGTGGAAAGTCCAGTTGAGTCCAGCAAGGAGATGCAATTGGATGGCTTGATTCTCTTCTCTTTCTGCAATGATTTGATGTCGTCGTGGAAAGTTCTTCCTTTCTCTGTTGTGCTGTTTTAATGTGAAAGTTTCTTTCTATGGATTTAATGTGAAAATTTACATGCAAAAAAATTCCAAAATCGAGTCAAGGATGTTTTTTTTGTTCTTTTAGTTGACTGGATATAATTTTCCTTTACATTTGTTTCTTGCTGTGAGTTCTTCCTATTGGAATTGAGCTGAGTTAGTCCGCGAAAGTGGTCCTTTCGGTTGGGATGCTTGGCCTTTTGCAGTTGTCCTCCATTGGTAAATTTGTTCAGGGATGGTGTTCAGTATCATTGTTTGGATTGGAAATTTTTATTCCAATTCTTACATATTTTCTTGGTGTCTTCTCACAAGCTTACCAATCAGAGCTATCTGATCGAGTCGTGGATCTTTACTTGTAGATGTGTGAGTTGTACTTTTGGAACGGTTTTATTATTATTGGGTTTCTCTTTGTTGGATCTGTTGGTGGAAAGAGTAGTCAAGTCAAATTTGGTGTTGCTACTTGCATACGGCTTCCTTAATCATGGATAGATCTGAGTTAGTTCAGTTCATTTTGTTCAAATTGAAGTGGTTTATTGGCAGATTTTGTGAAGGAGATCATGTCTTAGACCTTCTCTAGAACGAAAAAGGGATCAATAAATCTCGGAGTAGGTTGTGTTTGTGTATATCCTTGTTGCTCAGTGTGGCTCCACTATGGCAGGATGAAGTTAGATATTTCTTGCTAGCTTAATGCTCGTTCCAATGGTAACAATGCCACATATGGTGCAGGTGGTGATTCATGGTCTGTTTGGTGTTTCCCCGCAACATCTTTACTCACCAGCAGTCAAGTTGACCGAGAGAGCTTTTTCTGCATGATTGAATACGATATTTAGTTTCCATATTCATTTTAGCTTTTCGAATTTAGCTTTCGATTTTAGCTTTTCGAATTTAGCGGTTGGAGTTTACCCGTTCCAATTTAGCTGTTGCAATTTACCTGTTGGAATTTAGTCGTTGAAATTTAGCCATTCAAAAAATAGCCTTACAATTTTATTCGTTACAATTTTATCCGCTAGAAATAACATTGTACTTATAGTTTTATCCGTATTAACAATGCGATTATATTTTTACCTTTACAAATAGCATGTTAGTTAGTAAAAACTAATAAAATATGGAATAGCGGAGTATAAGGAATGAGATTTAGGGACTCTGTTGAAGTGTGAAGGGATTTTAGGGAAGAAATCTTTTGGGATGAATCTTCAAATGGAGATATAGGAAATGGATTTTAGGGATTCGATTGGAAATGCTCTAAGGTCTCGTTAGCCGGCTGTTTGAAAGTCGGCCATTATATCCGAATAGCCTTCGGGAAGAATTTTTTAGCGCACATGGCGGAAAATTTTAAGGACTCATGTAACTAAATAGAAATTATTGTACAATGCAATACATAATAGAACAAGAGAGTATCTATTTCTAAATCGATTGAGAAATAGTTATTTTTAACTTTTAGACGTTGAACTGAGAAATAGTTATTTCTAACTTTTAGACGTTGATTCTCTATGAAACTGTTAGTTGGTAGTTACACTTTTTAAAAATTATGTGTAACTCTAGGTCTTGAGATGTGCAATTGGACAGTTGCATATTTTTAGATCTAGAGTTGCATAATTCTTTTTATGTAATTATAGATTTAATAATATGCAATTCAATCAATCGAGAAATAATAATTTTTCAGGCGATTTAAAAATAACAAATCTGATAGAACAACGACTGTAAACTGAGCTTGTAGTCTTTGACGGTAGCTTAATGCATGCTTAGGTTACGAATGAGTATACCTTGAAGCATACGACAATTATTTGTAGTTGCTAATAACAGTCGGATGCAAATGGATCAATGTCAAATAACAGGACGGTAATAAAGAGGTCGGAGAACGCAAGCTGTATAACGAGTGTCGCTTAGCTTAGCAACCCCGCACAACTACTCCCCGAGTTCACTGGCCTCGGAACCCTTCTTAGCAACTTCAACCTTGATCCATACCAGGTTGGTTCCATCAGATGGAAGTGGAACGTTATTACACGGCTAGCTTATGACGAGCAATTTCAGGGGTACTACATAACCTTCAAACGATGAAAACTAGGAGGGCCCACACTAGCCAAAGTGTATGCTATTCTCGTGGTTGGTGTTACATAACCATACCCTAATGATAGACGTCACTACTACAGAACACATAATTACAATCGGTCCAAAATTACTTTCTCAGTAGGTTTACCTTCCGGCTGTAGAGAAAGGGTGCTAATAATATGAATTATCTCATTCGGTTATAAAACCGATTGAGATAACAACTTCTCAGCGGTTAGACAGCAAACCGACTGAGATATTATACTATTATAGTCGGTTCCTAACGAAAAACCAACTGAGATAATATCATATCTCAGTCGGTTTTCCAGCCGAACCGACAGAAGAGTAAACTTTTGTAGTCGCTTTTTACACGGGAACCGACTGAGATAATAGCATATCTCAGTCGGTTTCCCCAGTTCAACAGGCAACGATGAAGACTTATCTCAGCCGGTTTCAGGGAAACAGCCGGCCAGGATATTCATTGGTAGTCTGCCCTGAAATAGAAAATACAATTTATATACCCAAATTCCCATAATCCCCAAAACACATTTCACATCCAACTTGAATTCATAATAGAGATTCATATTGCCATCATATTTCAATTGACAACTAAACACAAATATAGAAATTTAATATTTACTCCACAACATCCATCACATGTCTTGAGGAATTTGTAACAGATTAAAATGCAAGTGACAACTAAACATCGATCATTTGATTCAAAACAATTGTCTTAGTTGTCGGATCCGTCGTAGTAGAACTCACATTTTGGATCAATAACGCTATCAAGAAGGAAACGTGCTAAGTCTTCTTGAATCCTGGCTAGATCTGTCTTTAGCAATTTCGTCCGTACAATAGTAGCAATCTGTCGATATGAAGATCATACTGATGCTAGATACAAGATGAATAAAACAAAATCGTAATGATAATTAGCATACCTCGGTAACTGAGTATTTGTTCGCGGAAGCTCGAGACATGAGAAGGTTCATGTGGTGGCCAACATAGAAGCCACACAAATTGCTAAAATTGGGTTGCTGGTGGCACTGCAAAGATATACATTCCCTCGGTATGTAGTTCTATAGAATTGATACCATGGAGTTTAAAAGTGTGCGACAGGATACATACCAGAAAGAAAGGAGAAGTGGTGGAATAACTTATGAGGGGCCCCCGCATCATCCTTTTTCCCCACGCGACTACAAAATATTTGGTACGCTCTGACTCGTGGAAGAAAAGCCGTAATAATACCAATGACCTATTACAATGGAATTTTATGAGGTAATTTGTTTACCTATCGATCACTTTGCTGACCTTCTCGAAGTCGGTCATGTTTCCAAGGTATGAATCCATATAATACACCTTCTTGATAGGGAGTATGGCAACAATAAGGATCCAATGGAAGCTAAATAGTCATTAATCCCAAGTTAGTTGATAATGCACCAAAGGTGTGAAATGAAAATGTTTGAGACATTAACAAGTTTATAGCGCTTACCTTTTGTTGAAGGGATAGAGAATGAATTTCTTATGCTGGCTAGCCTCCATAAGATCGACGATGTAATCCTCGACAACCCTTTCAGCAGCATCCATGGATTGCTCGGAGGCAAGGTGCGGGTCGATGAATCCGGCCTATCGGTTCATTTGCTTCTCTCGCCTTGATACAAGCGAACCTACATATACACGAGGGAAGAGTTCCGTATTTGTGACATGTGTAGGTATTATAGTAAATTAAATGGAGTATGATTGTAAGCACTTACAGTGTGAAGCATCTCACGAGGCCCGCGTCCAAGGCGTTTAGGTTGTACATAAGGAACAAGTCCTCCCAAATCACGACGAACAGTCGACCTTTATCATGGAGAAAGTGCTCACGTCCGAACCTACCAATGATGCTATTGCTCCGCTGATTCTTGGGTTTCTTAAAATTGGCAAAGTAATAGTTGTGTACCGCAGTGCAAGTCCAGCCTAGCTCATACATCATCTTTTTGTGATTCTTGACCATCGGCTTCCCAGGCTTGTATGTCGAGATAGTCGAAGCGTTAGGGAGTCTCCCTCCAGCGGCATATATCGCGGCTATTTTTTTATAGTCATTTCTTGGCTAGAAGCTACCTTCATCAAGTCATTTCCCTTGCCATGCTTTGGCGATGCCACTTTAGGACACCTCTTCGGCGATTCTTGTGTTGTCAGCTCAAGCTGTCTTGGTAACAACACCGCTACCACAAGAGGCGAGAACGTCAAAGGGATCACTGGTTCATTTGACGGTCGCGGTGAAACCTTCTTAGTCGACCACGACGCATCAAGAGAGATGTCCTTCTTGGGCCACTGGATGAATGTCCCCTTGGCTTGATTTAGAGTTAAGATCTCGTTATTGGGTGGAATCGGGAGCTTCAGCTTGCTGAAAGTGTCGTTAACCCATCGATGCTCACTTTTACGTACAAATGGTCTATGGGGACGTTATGTATCCTCTGCTCTCCCGTTGCTGGGAATACTAGCCCCTAAGTGGCATTCACGAGATCATCCATCCCCACCAATCTAACTTGAATCATCGTGCATCTCGTGAGAACCTACATAAGAAAGCGTTTCAGCCAACAGGCCACAAACAATCTTATGTGGAACAATTTTTCAAGGTATATCAAGAATACCTCGATCTCATCACAGGGGAAGGTAGAAGTTGTATCTTCCTGGCGAGTAGGGAGGTCGATCGACGCGCAGCTACTGCGTCGAGCCCCAGGGTTGGCAGCAACTGGCTGTTCTTGTCGCGGAGTTAGAATCCACTCCGCTCTTAAGTTCCGAAGTATCTCTTGCTTGAACTCTTCGAGCTTGCGTTGTTCTTTAGCGGTTTCCTCACCCTTTTGCGTTCGCGTTTCGCCTCCAAAGCCTGGGAGAGTCCATATTTGTGGGGGAAGGAGGGAACCTACACCCCTCATGTGACCTGGGTGCTCGGGGTTTCCCAAGCCCTCTTCGAGTACATCTCCTATGAAGGTGCCAGCCTGGAATGACGCATCGAACTCCAGCTGCAAAAGCCAGAATTATTTATTATTACAATTAGTATAATTGACAAGTTGTTAGTACGACTAAGGCGGGATTTATATCTCACCAAATATCTGTACACTTGTGCGTCAGCTGGGTTCTCAAATGCTGGGTCGCTTGAAGCCGATGTCGATGCAGATGCCCTAGCTCTAACCCAAGCTTTGGTCCTCGCATCCGCGATGTTCGCAAATCTGGGAGGGGCATCCGATTACGATGCCTGCTCATCCTCCCTTTCCCATCTCTTCCTCATTCCCGCGTAGCCAGCAGTCCCTAGACGGTGCGGTGCTTGTTTCTCTTAGAGAGCTCCCGGTTTTGTTCACTCTTTAGCTTGAATTCTTCCGTCGTCTTCATCCTGATGAACTCGTTTCAAACCTCAGGAGTAATCATCGGCCACTTCTCGAAAGGCTCCACCTCGGCATACACATACTCATTGACAAGGGTAGTCTTCCAGTTCTTCCAAGCCTTGCACGCTGTCATCTTAGCAGCTCGCTCAATACGAGCTTTCCATTCTTTGGGGAAGATGAAATATCTCAAGATTTCCCCCGAAATCGCAGTGAGCTGGTCTGTTCCTACTCTCTTCAAACTTTCTAAAGTGATTGGGACCCGCTCTCTTGCTACGATCCCGCAGACCGTGGAGAACTTCCTCCTTGCGTTCTCAGGCTCGTCTGGTGCCCCTGCGTCGCGCAAGTGTGTGACCGTCTACCACTACTACAGATAGCATTTAACGGGACGCCCCTTGTACAGACGGCAACCGGGAGACGTCTGTACAATTCTTATCACAGACGGCTCCCAACACCAACCGTCTGCACAATACAGACAGTTCCCACACGGAACCGTCTGCACAAATAGTACAGACGGTCCCCAGTTGGGAGCCGTCTGCACTAACCCGTGCAGTACAGACGGCTCCCACACGGAACCGTCTGCACAAATAGTACAGACGGTCCCAGTTGGGAGCCGTCTGCACTAATCCATACAGTACAGACGACTCCCAACCGGTACCGTCTATACTAATTCCACAGACGGTCCCAGTTGGGAGCCGTCTGCACTAACGCATACAGTACAGACGGTCCCAGTTGGGAGCCGTCTACGTTATTTGTGCAGACGGTTCCCTACTTGGAGCCGTCTGCACTAAAGCTCACTCCCTCACTCCCACTCCCAGCCGAGCTTCATGTCCTCCGGAACCTCAAGCCGCCCGCAAGCGCCGCCGCCGACTGGAGCTCGTGCCGCCCGTCGCCGACCTCCCCAAGCCGCCGCCGCCACCCGCCGACGCTCTCCCGCCGCCGCCGCCGCCGCTAGGCCAGCCCCCCGAAGCTTCCCCGCCTCGCCGCCTCCCTCGCCGCCGCCTGCCTCGCCGCGCCGCCTCCCGGTAAGCCGCCGCGCTCCGTCCTCCCTCCTCCGTCCGCCGCCGGTTCCCACGCCACCGCCGCTTGCCGCCGCGGTCGATCGAGCTCGGCCGGCGTCCTGGCCGATCGACCGCCGGCCCTCAGAAAAAAAATAAAATAAAAATAAAAATATGACCAGTGGGACCCACCTGTTAGGGCCTACTATTTTTGAATTTAGTTATTTATTATTTTTACTGAGGAAAAGATCAAAAAGAGTATTTAAATATTTAAATCTTATAAAAATCATAGAAAATTCATTATTAGTCAGAAAAATGCAAATAATATATCAAAATGTTTAGAAAAATAAGATCTATGCAATTATGTCATTTTCATTCGTGTTTGTATTGTAGAAAAAATAAAATTGACTAAAAACTCAAATTAGGGTTTCCAAAACCGCCGGAGAAATTCGGATCGCGATATTTTCAGCGTTCGGACTCCGATTAAATTGATTACATTTGCATTAGTCTTTATTTTATGTCCTCTATTCCATGACATGCATTTCATCTCATGCCGATGTTCCGCATTTTGATATTTACGTTTATACCCTTAGACCCTTAAATTGCAGTGCGATTTCTACATAAGCTCCTTTTTTTCGATGAGAAGCTAGGTGGCTTTCTTTTATTAGGTCAATTTAACACTAATTTCCTTGTTGTGCAGCGCGTGTAGCCAGATGGATCGGGTGTGGATGTACGGTTCTCGTACGAACCAAGCGTACCTTGATGGTGTGACGAATTTTCTTAGAGTCGCCGAGGAGGATAGGTTGAAGAAGGGTGTTCAATTTACATATTGTCCTTGTTGCGATTGTAGAAATGAGAGATCATTTCTCGGACACAACTCAGCCCTACAGATCGAAGCGCACTTGATTATTAGGGGCTTCAAACCGGACTACCCGTGTTGGACCAAACATAGTGAAGAGCAGAACATGTTACACGAAGACGTTGGCACCGTCCAAGAACCCGAAGTCAACGAAAGGAGAGAAGATGATGACGAAGTAGGTGCAGACGATGATTGTGGCCGCCATGAGGAAGTACGTGCAGACGATGATTGTGGTGGCGCAGAGGACGATGATAGGTTGGATCAGATGCTGCGCGATGCTGACGTGAACTTTAATACCGAGAGAGACCTAAACAAGTTCATGTACTTGATTGAGGACTCAGAAAAACCGTTGTTTCCGGGTTGCAAGCCGAAATACACAAAGCTGTCGTCCGTGCTCGAGCTGCTTAAATTGAAAGCAAGCTATGGGTGGTCAGACAAGAGTTTCACGGCGCTCCTAGGTCTCCTCTCAGAGATGCTTCCGGATGGTAACGAGCTGCCCAAAAACACATACCGAGCAAAGCAGGTGGTTTGTCCACTGGGGATGGAGGTAGAAAAGATACATGCATGTCCGAACGACTGTATCTTGTACCGGAATGAATTATCGAACTCGCGTTCATGTCCAGTGTGCAAAGCATCTCGCTACAAGCGTAAGAGCCAACCAGACGACGGCGAGTCTTTCATCGAGCCGAAGAAAGGAGTTCCCGCTAAGGTGGTGTGGTATCTGCCCGTAATTCCACGTCTGAAGCGTCTGTTCGCGAACCCAAAAGAGGCTAAATTGTTGTGCTGGCACTCGGAGGACCGTAAGAAAGATGGAAAGCTAAGACACCCTGCCGATTCCGCGCAGTGGAGAAACATCGACATGATCTTCGAACACTTCGGTGCGGAGCCGAGGAATATAAGGTTCGCGTTGAGCACGGACGGAATGAATCCTTTCGGCAACATGAGCAGCCGGCACAGCACTTGGCCAGTTGCTCTTAGTATGTACAACCTACCACCTTGGCTGTGAATGAAGCGGAAGTACATCATGATGTCACTACTTATCCAAGGGCCGAAGCAACCCGGGAATGATATTGACGTCTACCTAAGACCTTTGGTGGAAGATCTAAAAACACTGTGGAATGAAGGGGTACAGGTATGGGATGTGTACAAACAAGAGAACTTCACCCTACACGCCATGTTGTTCTGCACGGTCAATGATTTGCCTGCCCTACGTAACCTTTCGGGCCAGAGTAAAGAACCAGACAAGGCTTGCCCTCAGTGCTTGGATGGTACCGCGAGTAGGTGGCTGGCCCACTCCCGTAAGATGGTGTTCATGCGCCACCGTAGGTTCCTTAAGAGGAATCACCCGTACCGCAATATGAAGGAACAATTTGACGGGACGAGGTAGAGAGCTTTATGTCCAAGGCATTACAGCGGGCAAGAGGTGTACAATATGGTTAAGGATATCGATGTTGTCCTTGGAAAGAGTGGTAAAAAAGTGAAGGCAAGCGGCATGTGGAAGAAGAAATCAATATTTTGGGAGTTATCCTACTGGCGGCACCTTGAAGTTCGGCACTGCATCGACGTTATGCACGTAGAGAAGAACGTGTGTGACAGCCTGATTGGTCTCTTACTTAATATTCCAGGGAAGACGAAGGACGGCCTCAACGCACGTCTCGACTTAGTAGACATGAAGATCAGGCCCGAGCTGGCACCTGAGCCCTCCCAACAAGGCAGAACAAGGCTTCCTCCAGCCTGCTATAACCTGAAAAAGGCCGAGAGGACTGAACTATGCCGGTGCTTGCAAGGTGTGAAAGTTCCGTCCGGTTACTCCGCCAACATCTCAAAACTTGTTTCGATGGAAGATCTAAAATTAGTTGGTATGAAGTCCCATGATTGCCATGTGTTGATGACACAGATGCTTCCTGTTGCAATCCAAAATATCCAGCCGACCTATCTCCGAGACACAATAATTAGGTTGTGTTACTTCTTCAACACAATCTCTCAGAAGGTATCGATACCGAAACACTAGATGTGTTGCAAGCCGATGTGGTGAAGACATTATGTCATCTTGAGATGTACTTACCTCCGTCGTTTTTTGATATCATGGTCCACGTTACCGTCCACCTCGTGAGAGAGATAAAGATCTGTGGACCGGTATTTCTACGTCAGATGTACCCGTTTGAGCGGTACATGGGAATTCTCAAGCAGTACGTACGAAATAGATCTCGTCCGGAGGGCAGCATCGTCAAAGGTTACACAACCGAAGAGGTGATCGAGTTCTGTATCGATTATATGGAACAGCTCAAACCAATAGGTGTGCCTACGTCTCGCCACGAGGGCAGACTGGACGGCAAAGGGACCATAGGAAGGAAAACACTCATTCCTGACTACTCGTCGTTATCTCAAGCCCATTTCGCAATCTTGCAACACATGACTGAAGTAGCCCCGTATATCAACATGCATAAGGACGAGCTACGCAGAGAGAATCCAGGCCGTACGGAGGCTTGGCTTTCCAGACAGCACAACCGCAACTTCAACAACTGGTTGCAGGTTCGAAGTGCTAATAGTACAACAGAGGAGAATATTGGCTGGTTGGCTAGATGGCCAAGTCACACAATCCTGAAATTTAAAGCATACGACATAAATGGGTACACCTTTTATACCAGAGCACAGGATACGAAGAGCACGGTACAAAACAGCGGTGTCTGCATAGATGCCTTCCAGGACAAACGTGGGGTGTGTGCGTACTACGGGCACATTGAGGAGATCTGGGAACTCGACTATGTACGTTTCAAGATCCCCCTCTTCTGGTGCCGTTGGATCGCACTCTCAAGTGTTAAAGTCGACAAGTACGGCATGACTACAGTGGACCTCGAACGTGCCGCATACAAAGATGAACCATTTGTACTCGCTAAGCAAGCTGTTCAGGTCTTTTATGTCCAAGACCGGCAAATCAGAAACTTCACGTAGTCCTTCAGGGGAAAAGAAGGATTGTCGGAGTTGAGAATGTCGTGGACGAAGAAGAGTACAATCAATTTGATGAGTTCCCTCTTGGAGACTGCACCGCGCTCAACGAAGAACAACTACCGATCGGGGCCACCTGCTATCTGCGCGTCGATCATCAAGAAGGGCTGGTTGTTAAAGGAGATTAGGTTATTTTCTATGATGTAACCCGATTGTTATGTATCGCCACCAGAATTTTCTGTATGAACTATTAATGCAATAATAGGTTTGCAGGTTTTGAGTTACAGTAATATGAATGAGACCTACACCATGTGATAGTACGTACGAAAATCTATTCATGTGGAGTTTGTTTGCATTACTTACGAATTTTACAAGTTTCTAGGTTTAAGGGCATTTTCAAACTTTTCCGTAACAGTAACATGAATAACAGTTATACCATAAAATTGTCCAGATTAAAATATGAATTTACAAAAAAAGTTCAACTCAATTGGAATTCATATGAATTTTCTATGATTTTCAGAAGTTTAGGTCATTTCTAGTAATAAATCAATAACATGAAAATCATGACAAGTGGGAGGTCAACTCGGGCAAAATATTAGTACAGACGGCTCCACGTTGAGAGCCGTCTGGACTAATACTGCAGCGTCCCACCTGCAGGATTAGTACGGACGCACTTTTTATTACGAGCCGTCTGTACTATTAATCCAGACGGCTCCGTATTGAGAGCCGTCTGTACTATTAACAGTACAGACGTTCTTTATTATGAGCCGTCTGGATTAATATAGCAGGCGTCCCACCTGTAGTGTTAGTCCAGACGGCTCCGCGTTGAGAACCGTCTGCACTATTAATAGTACAGACGTTCTTTATTACGAGCGGTCTGGATTAATATTGCAGGCGTCCCACCTGTAGTATTAGTACAGACGGTTCCACGTTGAGAACCGTCTGGACTAATGGTAATCCAGACGGCTCCGTATTGAGAACCGTATGGACTATTAATCTAGATGGCTCTACGTTCCGAACCGTCTGGATTAACCTTTTCGATAAGTACCCATCTTCGCGGGTTGTGTCTTTCCAAAACCCGCGCCGCGCCCTCATCTCCCGCCCTAGGATTTCAGCCGCCGCCGCCGCCGCCGCCGCCGCCCCCAAGCAGTCCCGCTCCTCCCCGCCACCGCCGCCCCGAAGCCGGCCCCCGAGGAGCTCCGCCGCCCGGCCCCAAGCCGTTCCCGCCCCCGAGCTCCCCGCCGCCCCCGAGGAGCCCTCGCCGGAGCTTCCCCTGCCTTGGAGCTCCGCCACCCACGACGCCGTGCCACCCCCTGTGTTCCTCCGCGACAAATCGGCCTCGAGCTCAACCCCTCTAGATCTTCCGACGAAGCAAACCACCGCAGTTAAGCATCGTGACCAGTACATGTAATGAACTTGTTGAATGATCATGCTTGAGGATGGATTCTTCCAGTGGATTGTCCCATACTTTGATTAAAATCGAGTCTGGACAGCATGTCCTTTTCTTGTTGTGTAAATCTGCAACTGACAATCGTTAAAGAATTACATGTTTTTTAACAATATTTGTAAGGCAGGTTCGTCACTAGAGTATGGTTACTAGGAACAATTACCACCATATATAGTATTGCTGCTGTTATTAGGTTGTTTAGTGAACTTCAACCAATAACGTTGTCACACTTGTTTCATTAGAGCTTCTAATAAGAGTACTCTAGAATTTTTTTCATTAAGCAATGATCTCAACTCTTAATAGATCAAATCTTAATATATTTTGTTAAATAAGTTAATACAAATTATCAAATAACCAGTGGTGTATGTACAAGATTACTTTTAAAATGACAACTTGCCATTTTTATATGTATGGAGATAACTCTATGACGTAAGAAGTTAACCGTGAAAAATGAAGATGGTAATGTATAGTATTGTTGAGTGGTAATTTATTAAAAATGTAGATAGTAACTAGACCTTAATGCCTTTGGTTAGCTTGGTTAGTTGAATCATGAAAGAAGTTAAAAAATTCGATAACAGCATGAAAGGAGTACTTGGGTTATAACTCATGAACGGCTTATGCTCAACGAACAAACGATCGAGAGAATGGAGAAGATATGGAGGGAAGATGCAAAGCGCCAGACTATGGCAGATATACTAAACAGTTCGTCGTGGCTCCGTCGTAAGCGTCAGTCTAAGTCATCGGAGAGTGAAGCAAAGCCGGAGGCAAAGACGTCTTCCCACCGTCATATATAACTCATGTAGCCCTCATGTATAACTGACTATGGCAGATATCGTTAATCCGAGGATTTAGGGTTTGATCTTCGAATGGCCTCTTTAACATATTTTGGTAAATATGATTTCAAAATTTTTGGGAATTGTATAAAAGAGTTCAGGAAGATATTTATGATGAGATTACAAACATTACCACTATTTACGAAGTTGTTGCACTTTCGACAAGGGTTATATATTTGCACATTCGGAAAGGTAAACCTCCGATGAGGGGTGTTAGGGGACTCATACGTGTGTGTGCATACAAAAAACTTTCTAAGTCTAGCTAGACTTTATGTGTCTTTATATGAAAATGTCTTGAATCTTGTCGTGTACTGCATGTCTGAATTTTTCGTCTTTTGAAGATGGCGTCCAGAGGAGATGAACGTGAACTGCCGGTGGCCTCTTCTCCTCGACAAGATGAGCCGCACTTGTCTCCTCAACCGGCTCAACCTTTGCCCACCCAACATGCAGAAGCCTCGTCTCATGAGCAAACCGAAGAATCAGGTGGGCAGAAGCGAAAGCGAGGTGGCCGAGGCAAAAATAAAATGCCCACGGGTCACTACACGATAACTCATGTCAGCGATGAGGGTGAGCCCCTATTGCCTCAGCAGGCTCAGGTGGCATTCCGTAGTGCGTGCGCCTCACTGGCGAGGATGAAGGTCCGGATAACGTACGCCAGCTGGCCGTCAGTGCCGGATAACGACAAGGAGTTCCTGTGGAGCACAATCAAAGCACAATTCGACTTCCCCGAAGGTACCGAGCAGGCCGTGGAAAGACAGGCAAAAGCCAAGATGGGCAAGGCGTGGAAGACCTTCAAGAGCGAGCTCTACAACACGTTCGTGAAGAACGATCTTATGCCCTACAGGCAGGACCCGAAGACTTACGGGTACTTGGAGGATCAATGGGCAGAATTTGTGGAGAGGTGCACGTCGGAGGAATTTGTGCAGCGGAGTCAGGCAAACAGGGCCCGCCAGGCATGCAACGTTCACCCCCACAGGCTCGGAAGCGGTGGGTATGCGCGCAAAGAGTTGGAATGGAGAACAGAGGACGAGCGGGCGTCTCAGGAGAGTCGCGACACACCGTTCTCCCAGATCCCAGAGAGGCGGGCCCGGAACTGGTATCGCGCAAGGGCCAACATCTCGGCTGATGGCACCGTCGCCTTCAACAAGCCCGAAACCGTCCAGGTGGCTGAAAACATCCTGCGACTGTCAGAACAATCCGCCCAAGGAACTTTCCAAGCAGCCAGGGAGAAGGACATACTAACCTCGGCTCTGGGAAACAAAGAGCACCCGGGTCGAACGCGTGGCGTGGGGGTGACGGTTCCATGGAAGATGGATTACCCGACGATGCGGGTTCGTACAGGAGTCAGAGGAGAACGAAAGCAGAGCGCGAGGCAGCCAAGCGTGAACGGATGAAAAAAGAGCTGATGGAAGAAATATATGCAGGCCTGGAACAGAGGATCGACGCAAGGGTCGAAGAACGGGTACGGCAGATAAGGCAGGAGGATGCAGCCGCCGCGGCCGAACGCAGCCCCGCAGGCTCATCCCCACATGCTCGGCGCAGGTGTAGCTGCGCATCCGTGGAAGACGTCCACGAACAAGCCGCTCATGAGCACGTTCCGGATGACAACCGCGCCGACGACTTTCATGTCGAGCCGATTCCTCCTGAAGACGACGTCAGCGAAACATTCCCTGTCGACAACATAACGGTGGTAACTAGCTGCAAGCTCCTCGTGCCCAGCTGTTTTGGCCCCACTGACATGCTTGAGGCTGGCACGGGGTTAGCATTTCCATATTATGAAGACTCGAGGGTGCACGGAGTTCCGATAGCGGCGGGTAACGCTAAGGTGGCAGTGGACATGGTGCATGCGAATTGCTCCTCCTTCACACTTCCTGTACCGCCGGAGGACGACGTCAGGACACTGGGGCAGGCCGTCAACATGTTCATCCAGTGGCCGAAGAAGTACATTTCCCTGGTTGCCCCTCCACCTCCTGCACGGCCCCTGTCTCTGGTACGTTACAGTCCGGATTTCTCAATCCGTGCTCCTCCACCGAAGGTGAAATCCGCTTCAGCACAATCTAAGCAATCTAGCAGATCTAGCCAGCAGACTGCCAAAATGACTCCTCAAGCTCAGCGTAGGGCCACCAGAAATAGCACAAAGTCAGCCAAGGGCAAAGAGGTAGACGAAGAACCCGAGATAAGAGTCTACACGGAAAGGCAGCCGCTAGTGACACGGGCGGCGTTAGAACGACTTGGTTGGGCAGCTCAGATTGTGCACGAATTTTACATGAAAAGGGTCCAACGAGGAGACAACGCTTCCTTAGAATATCAGCGCCATGTACAAGCGGCAACATTTCCTCCATCCAGGTGGAACCTTTACCATCGATTTCTCGGATTTAGCCGACCTCTACCGTCATGACGCCCTCAATGTCAGCCTATTAAGATGCTGGACACTGTAAGTGTTCTCAATCACTGTTTAAGCTAAATAAATTGCCTAACTTATTGATACGCTCTTTCAATGACATTACTTCTATGCGTAGACATATGATTCAAGAGGCTAGGACACAAAATCCTAATATCGGATTCCTTGATCCACAAGTGGTCATATGCACAATGGTCCAATTCTAGCCGAACGAAGTCGAGGAATACATTTCGGACGTCATGCTCCTTCTCTCCACTAAGCGCGTCATTCTTCTACCGTACAACTATGATTTCCACTGGATGCTCGTCTGCCTCGAGCCACAACATCTACATGCCACGTACTTCGACTCCAGGGACTACCCACCAGAGAAGTACGCAAATTTGACGACGGTGCTCGATGGGGCATTCAAGAAGTATGTTGACAAGGGGGGGGCTTGTGAAAACAACATGAACCGAACCGACCCACAGATTTCATTTCTCGGTAATAATTCCTCCCTCGCCCAAGAATAATCACCTCGCACGTTCTAATATGTATTCGGTAAAACTAAATTACCCTGCATGTAACCATGATTTCTACAGTGCCACAAGCAGCCACCGGGTAACAATCTCTGTGGATACTATGTCGCGACATATATGAGGCAGATCGTTAGCTCTAGTCCGGTAGATGTGGCGGTTAGTGTCATTACACTATGTAGTTCCATTTTCATCGTTCGGACGTCGTGCCTAACCTAGCTATTTAATTTCCTTCTGCAGAGTTTTAAGTTCCCTACAGATGAGCTCGACACTGAGGGCGTCCGGTTTGTTCAAAAACAGTTAATAGCTTTCATACTTAGAGAGGTGTTGAAGGAAACCGGAGAATTCCATTGTCCTCAAAATGTTCCTCCTCAATGACTTGAGAGTTTTTTCCCTAATAATGCATGTGAATGACTTTGTGGTTGAGAATGACGTTTAATGTTTGTTTCTGAATGCTATGTATAAGATCGATGAGTACATTGTGTGTCTGTGCATGCTATGCCTGTGATTGATCACTTTGTTTCTAGCATTTTCACTGCCGCGCCAGGATTGCTCTAGAGTTTAGGAATGCTAAGCCACAACATCTACATGTTGTGTGTCTGTACCGCACCGGGTATCGTTACCCTGCCGCACGGCTGCTGCGACAGCAGAAACGGTAGTTTCCGCTGCCGCGGCAGCAACGTTGCCTTGCCGCACGGCTGCCGCGGCAGCAGGTGGCAACACCGTCGCCCTGCCGCACTGCTGCCGCGGCAGCGGAATCAGCCATTTCCGCTGCCGCGGCAGCAGGTGGCAGCAACGTCGCCTTGCCGCACGGCTGCCGCGGCAGCCGAAACCTCTGTTTCCGCTACCGTGGCAGCAGGCGGTAGCACCGTCGCCCTGCCGCACGGCTGCCGCGGCAGCGGATTCAGCCATTTCCGCTGCCGCGGCAACAGGTGGCAGCAACGACGCCTTGCCGCACGGCTGTCGCGGCAGCCGAAACGTATGTTTCTGCTGCCGTGGCAGCAGGCGGCAGCGCCCTCTGTACAACCAGACTGCTACCGCGGCAGTAGAAACGCTTGTTTCCGCTGCCGCGGCAGCATGGTTTTCCTGCCACAGCAGTAATACAGACGGTTCCAGGGGTAGAACCGTCTATACAAATGCTTTGTACAAACGGTTCTGGGTACGGAACCGTCTGTAAAAATGCTTTCGACGTACTGTTCAGTCCATTTGTGCAGACGGTTTTGTGGATGGAACCGTCTGTACAAATGCTTTCGACGTACTGTTCGGTTCATTTGTGCAGACGGTTCGTGTGTGCCTCCGTCTGTACTAATTATTTGTACAGACGGTTCAATAACCGTCTGCACAAAGATGATTTGTCCTGACTGTTTCGTCCAGACGGTTCGAAAAAACCGTCCCGCCCGGTGTTTCCGAACCGTTTGGACAAATCGGTTCTGTAGTAGTGTACTTCGCATCCGGTCGCTTCGACCGTATCCTTCCTTCTCCTCGACGGGCCTTTTTCTTAGGCCTGGAGGTGCTGGTTGTTTCGCCGGACGGCCTAGGTGGCGACGGTGACCGAGAATCGCCATTGTCCGGTGATCTTGGGATAATAGAAGAAAAGTATATACATTATCCTTGAAAGATCGAGGTCTATCGACTAGAGGGGGGTGAATAGGAGATTATCAAATTTTACTCAAATTCGTTGTTTAGCATGCAAGGTTTAAGCAGAATTCAATTGAAGCAACAATTAGCAAACTAAGCTTAGCACAAATGAAGAATAACAAGCAAGAGATAATCCAAAGAGAAGACAAAAGGATTTAACCCGAAGTTCAAATTGTTGGCAACAACTCTACGTCTTCCTTTGGAGAGGCTGAGCACTTAGCTCCGAAGACACACAGTCTTCACCTTCTTCTCCTAGAGCTCAGTCCACTTAGGACCTACTCAATCACTCGGGGTGGATCTTGAGGTGATCTCCAAACCTTCACCAACAATTGGAGGCGAATTCACAAAGTTGGAGCTCTTCAACGACGCTTAACCGGCTAGGAGATGCCAAATCTCCAAGAGTAACAGGTTTGAACTCTAGGCTCGAAGAAGCTCTTGTTTGAATGCTCAATCAAGTCTTTGGATCTCTCAAAGCTTTCCTCTCTCGAAGTGGATCTCAAAGGAGTCAAGAGGAAAGGGGAACACAGTGCGAGAGAATATCTTTTTATGCTTAATTGTCCTCCCGAGCCCGCAGGGGGTCGGGGGCTATTTATAGCCGTTCAGCAGAAAGAGTCGTTGGGCACAAAGATGCTCCTCCGGTACAACCGAAAGACGAACCCGGAAGCACCGGGATTCAAACCAACGGTCAGATCTGAAGAACATTAGATGCACAGCGAAAGTCTTCAACACAAAGCCGGTAGTTCCGGAAGGAACACGATCACACCGGAATTGAAGAACATACTCAGCAGAGTTACTTCCAGAAGCAATTCCCGGTAGTGCCGACTTTGAAGACGGTTGTGCCGGGTTTAGAAAAGATGACATGTTCTTCTCCACAGAGAAGAAAAACTGTCCAGTCGGAAACCTAACCCAGTAACACCGCTTTACAAAGAAGATCTAAGTCCAGAACAGATTTTCGGTGCAGCCGGAAGACAGAACCGGTACAATCGAAGACAAAATATGTGGGACTTAGTCTGAGACGAAATGAGCCCTAGGTCCAGAAGAGATTCCCGGTGCAACCGGATACAAGACCGGTGCAACCGGATACAACTCAGAATGCGACTTAGACTAGGGCAGCAAAAGACCTAAGTCCAGAGAATGTTATTGGTGCAGCCAGAAACAAAAACCGGTGCAACCGAAGACAAGGCGAACAAGACTTAGTCTAGGGTATCATAAGCATATTCCAGAAGCACCGGTTTTCCAAACCGCTCATACCGATTTCCGAAATATGAAATTAGGGCAAACCCTAAGCGGCAGGGTTCCCTAACTCTCCAACACAGAAGTCATTCTTGGCAGCACCGGGTTCAAGACCGGTCACACCGCAATTGAAGCTCTTCGAGGTTTGAGACAACTAAGTCTTCAAACTTCACAACAGAGGCCAATCTCGGTACAACCGATTCTTCAAACCGGTACAACCGAGAGTCACTGTCTGTGTTTCAGGAAGAGATTTCAAAGAGGTCTTCTGAGATTTGATTGAGCATTCACGAAGACTCTTCCTCTAACCTGGATTTCTCACCCCTCTTAATAGGTGGCTTGTCCTATAGACTCAAATGATCAATTTATCATATCAAAGACTAGAAAATCACCACTAATCTTCTAGGTCCAAGCCTTCCTTCATCTTTAACTTTTTAGGGGTCGACATCCGTTGGTTAAACCAATTATTTGGGGACTATATACCTGAATACACTTAGTAAACCATTAGCCCCTTAATCGTTTGTCATTAATCATCAAAACCCATTAGGGGGCACTAGATGCACTCTCAATCCTCCAGCTTTTCTAGCTTTTACTTAGGCATAATCATCAAATATATACATATACCGGAGAGTGCTGCATGTGTCTTTTAAAAGTTGGGCTATAAAATGCGTTTAAATATATCCAGACTAGCATAATGATCAAATATATATGCATTTAGTGTGAACGATTAATAACCGCATATTCTGATTAATCGTCCATATTTCAGTTAATCGCTTGGTGGTATCCTATCTGTCCGACGAACATATTCCGTCATTCACAACACTGGTCATGCTAGATAGTCAATTGTCCATATTATGATTACAGAACCATAACAAGGAAAGCGAACCATAACAAGGAAAGCCATACCAATTAGGTTTGTAATTGGACAATACACTTGGAAGATAAAAATAGGTAAAGAACCATAATAAATGCATTTACACAGGGAAAAAAACCCATCTCGTTGACCTCAATATGGTTTGATTGAACCTTTTTTTTCACAAATGGAGTAACATGTTGAACTCTTCAAATACATCAGCTTAGAATGCCTAGTACTTCAGAAAAGCTTATGGCTTGTCACAACTTCCTTAACATATATTTTTGGTTGGTTTTAGTATACAGATATTATTTGTTCCCTATTGTTTAATCATATACTGGTGAATGAATCTTTAACATTAGCTACAGCTCAAGCCAACACTCATAGTTTGACTGAAACATCAATGACTTTTGTAACAAGAGACATGTATTCATCGCCAGATACTAATCGATACTGAGATTGGACACAAATCTCTAACATTTCTAAACCTAGCATTTCTAAGCGGCATTGGGATGCTCGGCCGGGGTCCTTACCTGGTGTCCTGGACCGGGGAGGAGGTGGCGGCGGCTCGGGCAACGGACGCACCGGCTAGGGCAACATCAACGGCGGCCCGGGCGACGGAGGTGGCGGCGGCTTGGGGACTTTGTCCGGCGTGTCGGGGAGGCCATCTCGGAGGAGGTGCGGCGATTGAGGTGGCTGGAGCAGCGGCGGTTCGAGGCAGCGGCGGGTCGTGCAATAGAGGCGGGGGTCGAAAACTGGAGAAGTTCCAGAGGCGGGAGACAAATTGGTTTTTCTTGAACCCAAGTCATCGCAGCCGGTTAACTCAGAGAAACCGACCGAGAAATAATACACCAGTCGGTTCGGTCAACAAATATCTCAGTCGGTTCGGTCGATAGAACTGACTAGGATAATACACTATCTCAGTCGGTTCGGTCGGCAGAACTGACTGGGATAATATACTATCTCAGTCAGTTCGGGCAACAAAACCAATTGAGATAATATACTATCTCAGTTGGTTTGGTCGCCTGAAACTGATTGTAATATGCTTACGCAATCGGCTCTCCAAAGGAACTGACTTAGATAACAATACTATCTCAGTCGGTTTTTTTTAATTCAAGTTGTTGGCTTTTTAGTTAAGTTATTTTATTTGTAGTTAAGTTATTTTCTTTGTATTTAAATTATTTTCTTTTTATTTAAGGTATTTTCATCGTATTCAAGTTGTTTTCTGTGTACAAAAGTTATTTTCTTTGTATTAACGTCATGGAACATATACGATTAATCTAAATCATAGGAAGTAGTACCATATATCATTAGTATCGAAAGTTATGTTACAAAATAATTCCTTCTCGATGATCACTTCGTTTATAGGGAGCAGGATCATGCCGCAATTCATCTTCGACCCTTGTTCCATCATCAAGGGCTGAGAACTCATCGATTTTGTTGTAATCTTCCTCATCCACCACATGTTTAACTCCGACAATACTCCTTTTTGAGGGCATTACTACGTGCCGCTTCTTGTTGGATGGATCGATAATGTAGAAGACTTGATGAACTAGTTGAGCGAGGATGAAAGGTTCATTTTTGTACGCGACACATTCAAGGTTCACGGTGGTATGGCCTTTGTCATCAGGTATCACTTGTTTCTTATTGACCCAGCGGCATCGAAACAACGAGATTTTAAAATTTTCGCCGTAGTCAAGCTCCCAAATCTCATCTATGTACCCATAGTACAGTTGTTTCTTGCCATCTGTTTCAAGAGCTTCTACACAGACATCGCTATTCTGCACCATGCTTTTCATATCTTGTTCTTTTGTGTAAAAGGTGTATCCATTGATTTCGTACCCTTTCCATGTGATGACCGACCATGCTGGGTCTCTAACTAAATATGACAATGCACCACTTGATGGGAGTTCATGGAATCACTCTTTGAACCATTCATTGAACTAGCAATTCTGATGTTTTATGATCCAGTCATTTGCGCGAGTCGAATTTTATTGACGTAGAATGTCCTTGTGTTCATTCATATATGGCGACACAATGGTCATGTGCTGCAAAACAGTTAAATGGGCTTGAGCATACTCAATCTGAACAGGATCGATCACTTTCCTTCCAATAGTCCCTACACCGAGCAGCCTGCCCTCATGGCGAGATCGAGGCACGCCTACTGGTTGAAGATGGGACATGTAATTAACATAGAACTCAATGACCTTTTCTATTGCGTAGCCTTCGATGATACTGCCCTCAGGGTGAGATCGATTTTGAACATAGTGCTTCAAAATTTCCATATAGCGTTTGAATGGGTTCATGCTACGAAGAAACACAGGGCTGCACATCCTTACTTCGTGCACTAGGTGGACTATGAGATGAACCATGACATCAAAGAACGATGGAGGGAAAAACATCTCGAGCTTGCATAGAGTCTTCACCACCCCATCTTGCAGACCATCTAGTTCATCAAGGCTAATGACCTTCTTACAAAGTGTGTTAAAAAAACCACACAGCTTCGTGAGAGTCCGCCGCACATTTGGTGGAAGAATATTCTTAATTGCAATCGGGAGTATCTGTGTCATAAGCACATGGCAATCATGTGACTTCATGCCAATTAATTTTAGATCTTCCATGGAAACAAGTCTCTTGATGTTGACGGAGTAGCCGAATGGAATGTTGATACCATGCAAGCAATCACATAACTCAGTCTTCTCTGGCTTGGAAAGGGTATAACAAGCAGGCGGAAGGAACGTCTTTCCGTTTGCTGTTTTCTGCGGTCTTAACTCTGGACGGATTCCAATATATTCCATGTCTAGCCGTGTATTCAGACCATCTTTTGTTTTGTCAGGCATGTTCAATAAGAGACCCATTATGCTATCGCACACATTCTTCTCTATGCATCACATCGATACTGTGACGAACTTCTAGATGCTTCCAATAAAGGAGGTCCTAGAATATTGACCTCTTCTTCCAGATGATCTTCTCAGCGGGCTTCATTTTCTTCATTGTACCCCGCCTTTTAAACATCCCCTTTCCAAGCACGACTTTCAGGTCTTTAACCTGATCGTGGATCTTGGTGCCGCTAAAAATATATGGAGTTGAGCCTTTCTCGACGGTTCCATCGAATTAATGTCGTATCCTGAGGTAACAATGATCCCTTGTAAGGAACCTATGATGACGCATGTACACCGTTTTCTTAGAGTATTTTAGCCACCTGCTTGCTGTATCAACAAGGCATTGAACACATGTGTCGGCGTTACGAGGCCCAGGGTCCCCTAAGCCCCCGAGCGGGGGGCTCACCCCGAGCAGCCAAGGTGACCTGGCCTCCGTCCAGCGCGCCGACTGCCTCGCCCAAATGATGGAGCAGCCTAGGAGGCATGCTCGGTGGCCTCCGATCCTGGGAGCCCCAAGCACCCCTTGAGGGCCCCTCCTCAATCCGCGTGGCCCAACAGGCGCATTTAATGCCTGTGTCAGGTACATTTAATGCATGTGTCGGGTGCATTTAATGCCCGTCTACTCCAAATCCTTGCAGACTAGAGGCGGTGTTCTGACCGGTCCCCATCTCCCCAAGTGATAAGCCCTGTCAGCTATCAGTCTTGGAGGGTTTGGAGAGGCCTGACACTATTTTTGACTTTAAGGGCGCGCCTCCGCGCGCCCATACGTATGCCCTCTGCACCTGGTCCGTGGGGCCCGGGTAGCTACAGCATAGCCTGTGTCAGGAGACGTTAAGTCTTTACCTTCTGACATGCCCTCATCATGATGATCCGGTTCCCAACCAAGGCGTGACCGGCACTGTTTCACTACAGCGAATCTCAATCACCAGCGTGGCTTGCCCATGCCCGTTCCTTCCGCGACAAGCTTCATGAGAAGATCTTTACTTTTCGGCCAATGTGGTGACCCCCGGATATATAAGGGGAGAGCCTGCGGCCATGCAAAGGGATCGGCTCTGAGAGGATCGGACCCTGAGATCTTTTCTTAGGCAACACAATTTTCATACTCAAACCCTAGAAGAAGAACAGAAGCATCTGTGCTGCTAGTTGATTGTAATCTCTCCATATATTCTCAAATACACCCAAAGCAGGACATAGGGTTTTACACCTAGAAGGTGGCCTGAACCTGGGTAAATCACGGTGTCTTTCTTATTTCCATATCCTGCCAAGCTCTAGCTCCGGTGTAGCTCCGTAGAACTGCACCTCCCGGGCTGAATCCCAAAGGGGGTCCTTTTGGACCACCGATACCGGCATTTGTACGTCGACATCTGGCGCGCCAGGTAGGGGAGGTCAAGCTCTCGAAACTACGCCGCTCATGGCGGGCCAGCGGTCATCTTCCCAGCGTGGGGGATGACAGCAGTCATTCGCTTCGACACATACGGCGTCCTCTCGAGAGGAGGAGCATCATGCCATGCCCAGCGGCACCCAGCGGGCGGAGGCGGGTCGCATGCCGATGCAGCCTTTGTCGAGCTCCCCAGCCGGTTCAGCGCCGGCTGGACTTCGACGAGCCGGGCGAAGCAGGTGCGCTTCATGCCGCGCAGCTTCTCCTCCGGCACCCCCCCTGTCCAGGTGGAAGGCATATCTCCTGTGGGCCCTTGGCTCCAGGAGGTAGCCAACCTGGTTGACACCGCGTGCCGTTAGGTGGCGGCCAGAAGTTCCCATACCTCTTCGAGGCATGGTGACCCCCAAGATGGCCCCTCAGCGGTGCCTCCGTCATTACCGCCACGTCCTCGTCGTGGTAAAGCGGCGGAGTCCCGCGGAGGGTCCCACCATTCGGTCGCCTCTCCTATTCTAGGGGCAGCCCAGACCTTCGCCACCGCATCAACCAGTGGCAAGAAGGTCAAGATGCGCGCGTCACCATCGAGCGCCAATGGGAGAGGCGACGTGAGGCAAGGGATGTCGAGGGCCAGTCATCCTCCAACCCCGCTGCCAGTCGTACGTGCTATCCGGTGCGTGTTCGCGCGCCGCCCGTTGGGAGGGTCGGCACCCCACTTTACGAAGCGGGCTGTCAGGCTTTTACTCCTGACCTTCAACACGTCAGCTGGCCGGAGAAGTTCCGACTTGACCTGCCGCAAAAGTACGATGGCTCTTTCCATCCAGAAGAGTTCCTCCAGATCTACACCACCGCTGTGCAAGCGGCTGGAGGGGCCAAAAAAGCGATGGCCAACTGGTTCCCCATGGGCCTGAAGGGCTCTGCCCGTTCATGGCTCATGAACCTTCCCCCGAGCTCAATTCGTTCATGGGAAGACCTTTGCCACCAGTTCATGGCCAACTTCCAGTGCACTTTCGAGCGCCCTGGCATGGAGAGCGATCTCCATGCCATCAAGCAGCAGCAAGGGGAGACATTGCGGCACTTCATCCAGCGTTTTAGCCAGGTTCGCAACACCATCCCTAAGATATCCCCTCAAGCAGTTATCGTCGCCTTCAGGCAAGGTTTTCGCGACGAAAAGATGCTTGAGAAGCTGGGCACGCACGACATCCAGTCCACGGTAGAACTGTTCGCGGTCGCGGACAAGTGCGCCAAGGCGGCTGAGGCTCGCGTGTGGCACAGTCCGCGCTCCGACCAGCCCACGGTCGATGGTGCAGGTTCCTCCCGTCCCTCCGGAGGGCGGGAGAAGAAGAACAAGAAGAAGTGCAAGTCCGAGCCCGTCGCGGCGGCGGATCCCAAGGCACGGAAGCCACCGCACACTGGTCTAGGCAGCGGTGGCAAGAAACCATCCAGGGCCCCCAAGCAGGGCTCTAGCTGGTGGTGTAAGATACATCAGACCGACCAGCATGACCTTTCCGAGTGCCGGACGGTGAAGTTCCTCGCCGAGAGGAACAAGAAGGAGTGCGAGGAGCGCCGCGGAAGCGGCGATGAGACCATGGCGTGCATCAACGGGGGCGCCTCTACGCCCACTTCGCGCCGCCAATTTAAGGTGATGGCTCGCGAGGTGTGTTCGGTGACCCCGAGCACTGGCTCGACCCGACCGCTCAAGTGGTCGGGCACCCCGATCACCTTCGACCGCTCTGACCACCCCGAGAACACGTCGGCCGTAGGCCGCCTCCCCCTGGTGGTCTCCCTGACCGTTGCAACATCAAGGTAACCCGTATGCTGATCGACGGGGGCGCAGGACTTAACGTCCTGTCCCCCGAGGTTTTTGGCAAGATGCAGGTGCCACCCGGGCGGCTGAAGCCCACGATGCCGTTCTTCGGCATTACCTCAGGCCTCACCATGCCCCTCGGGCAGGTGTCCCTGATGGTCACGTTCGGGACCAAGGACAACTTCCGGACAGAGAGTTTCATCTTCGACGCCGCCGAGTTCGACCTCCCATACAACGGCATCCTCGGCCGCCCGGCCCTCGCCAAGTTCATGGTAGCATCCCACTACGCCTACCTCACCATCAAGATGCCTGGGCCCAACGGCACGATCACGGTGCCGGCCGACCTCCAGGGCTCCGTCATCTGCGTCGAGCAGCTGTTTTCGGCCGCCTTCGCCGTGGCCGGAGACTTCGGTGAGCGCCCCGAGTCCTCGGGTCCGCCCCCGACCAAACTCAAGATCGCCGCAGACGACGCCGTCCCCGTCAAGGAGGTGGTCCTGGGTGAAGATGCGTCCAGGACCGTCAAGATCGGTGGCCGCTTGGTCGCCAAATAGGAAAGCGCGCTCGTCGCCTTTCTCCGAGCGAATGCCGACGTGTTTACTTGCCAACCGTCGAACATGCCCGGGGTCCCTAGGGAGGTGATCAAGCACCGCCTCACCGTGCGTCCCGACGCACGGCCCGTTCGGCAGAAGGTGCACCGTCAAGCACCAGAAAGACAAGAGTTCATCCGGGCGGAAGTCGGCAAGCTCCTTACCGTCGGCTTCATCCGTGAAGTCCTCCACCCGGATTGGCTCGCCAACCCCGTCGTTGTGCTGAAAGCCAACGGCAAGCTGAGGATGTGCATGGACTACACCGACCTCAACAAGGCATGTCCAAAAAATCCTTTCCCTTTACCCCGCATTGATCAAATAGTCGACTCCACTGCTGGATGCGACCTTTTGTGCTTTTAGATGCATACTCTGGCTATCATTAGATTAGTATGTCGGTAAAGGATGTGAAAAAAACTTCATTTACAACCCCTGTGGGGACTTATTGCTATGTTCGCATGCCTTTTGGATTAAAAAACGCTGGGCCTACGTACCAGTGTGCCATGCGCATTACATTACAATCTTAGATAGGTCACAACATCGAGGTCTACATCGTCGATCTTGTTGTCAAGGCAAGGGACCTAGCGACGCTCCTCGAGGATCTGGCGGAGACTTTCGACAGTCTCCGCAGTACTCGCATGAAGCTGAACCCCGAGAAGTGTGTCTCCGGGGTTCCCTCGGGCAAGCTCCTCGGTTTTCTGGTTTCGAACCGGGGAATAGAGGCCAACCCTGAGAAGATCCGGGCCATCGACCAGATGCGCCCACCGTCTCGTCTCTAGGACGTGCAGCGCCTAACGGGCTGCATGGCAGCCTTGGGACGGTTCATCTCGAAGCTTGGGGAGCGAGGCCTCCCGTTGTTCAAACTCCTCAAGAAATCAGGCCGTTTCGAGTGGACCCCAGAGGCTGAGCAAGCCCTGCGGAACCTCAAGAAGTACCTCACCTAGCCTCCGGTCTTAGTGGCGCTGAGGCCCGAGGAGCCTTTGCTGCTCTACATCTCGGCTACTCCCCGAGTAGTGAGTGCAGTCCTCGTGGTCGAGCGAGAGGTCGGGTCCGAGCTCCCGACGACTCCCACGAGGGCGGAAGCTTTCGGGTCCGAACTCCCGATAAGCGGTGAATCTAAGGAAAAGCCCGGGTCCGAGTTCCCGGGCGATCCCCAACAGTCGGGAGTGCTCGGGTCCGAGCTCCCGAGCGACCCCGAGCAGTCAGGCGTGCTCGGGGCAAAGCTCCCGGCAAACGACGTATCTAAGACAGCGCCCGGATCCGAGCTCCCGGGCAGCCCCGAGCAGTTAGGCGTGCTCGGGATCGAGTCCGGGTCTGAGCTCCCGGGCGAACCCGAGCAGCCAGGAGTGCTCGGGAACAATCTCGACCCCCCGGGTCCAGTACTCAGGGAGGTCCCAAGCAAGGGCCGCGTCCAGCAGCGTCCCGTGTACTTCATCAGTGAAGTATTACGCGACGCCAAGACACGCTACCCGCAAGCTCAGAAGATGCTCTACGCAATCCTCGTTGCGTCGAGAAAGCTACGCCACTACTTCCAAGCGCACGAGGTCCTGGTGGTTACCGCCTACCCCCTCGAGCGCATCCTACGCCACTGGCCGAGTGGTCGAGTGGGCTATTGAACTCGCCGAGTTCAACATCCGTTTCGTCAGCAACCGGGTGGTCAAAAGCAGAGCTCTGGCCGACTTCGTGGCCGAGTGGACGCCGGTGCCTGAAGACGAAGAGGAGGGGTTATCCGCAAATCCGGGACATGAAGGAGCCGGACATTGGGTGATGCACTTCGACGGGTCCCTCAAGCTCAAGGGCACGGGGGCTGGAGTAGTTCTCACCTCCCCGACAGGTGAAGTACTCTAGTACGTCGTGCAGCTCCATTTTCGCACCACCAACAACATGGCCGAGTACGAGGGACTACTCGTGGGGCTTCGTGCCACCACGTCCCTCGGAATCCGCCGCCTACTCGTCAAAGGCGACTCTCAGCTGGTCGTTAATCAGGTGTCCAAGGAGTACCAATGCTCCGACCCACAAATGGCGGCGTACCTGAGCGAAGTCAGGAAGTTGGAGCGGCGTTTCGACGGGTTGGAACTCCGACACATCCCGCGCCGCTACAACGAGCCCGTCGACTACTTATCGCGACTGGCATCCTCTCGAGAACCGGTCCCGGCTGGGACCTTTGAAGAAAGGCTCTCCCGGCCGTCCATCGAGGCTGCCAACCAAGACGAAGGGGGAACCTCACAACTAGGCGAGGCTACCCAGGCAGCACCTTCAGTGGGAAATCCCATCAGGTTGCTGCCCCCCGGCGAGCACCCCGTGCTCGCCACCTGTTCTCAGGAGCCTTCCTGGATGAGATCCAGGGGTACCTGAAAGAAAATATCCTTCCCGAAGATGATGCCGCAACAGAAAGGATCGCGCGCCAAGCCAAGCGCTATGCCCAAGTAGATGGGGATCTCTACCGGTGTGGTACCAATGGCGTCTTTCTGAAGTGCATTTCCTGGGAGGAAGGTCGCGACTTGCTCGCGGATATCCATGAGGGCGAGTGTGGTAGCCATGCATCGTCCCGCACGCTGGTCGGGAAGGCCTTTCGGCAAGGCTTCTACTGGCCAACCGCCCCCCAGGACGCCATCGAGCTGGTTCGGCGCTGCGAAGCGTGTCAATACCACGCAAAGCAGTCACATCAACCGGCTCAGGCCCTCCAAACCATCCCCCTGCCATGGCCCTTCGCGGTCTGGGGACTGGATATCATTGGACCGTTCCCCCTAGCAGTCGGGGGCTACGAGTACCTCTACGTCGCCATCGACAAGTTCACCAAGTGGATAGAAGCAGAGCCGGTGGTCAAAATCACCAAGCACACGGCGATCAAATTCATCTGAGGAATCGTGAGCCGCTTCGGGTGCCCAATCAGATCGTCACGGATAATGGCACGCAGTTCACCAGCGATGCGTTCCTGGAGTACTGCGAAGACATCGGCATCAAGATATGCTTCGCAACAGTCGCTCACCCTCGCGCCAATGGCCAAGTTGAGCGCGCCAATACTCAAGTCCTCAAAGGGCTCAAAACAAGAACCTTCGATCGGCTCAAGAAGTGCGGTGCCGGCTGGATCGACGAGCTCCCTGCCGTCCTCTGGTCAATCCGGACGTCCCCCAGTAGGGCAACCGGTGAGACGCCCTTTTTCCTCGTATACGGGGCGGAGGCAGTCCTCCCCTCCGAAGTCACCTTCGGCTCGCCTCGGGTCGGAGCCTACTCGGAAGGCGACCAAGAGCAGAGAAGGCTCGACAACGTCAACTACCTCGAAGAGCACCGGTGCAGAGCCGCTCTCTGTGCCGCCAGATATCAACAGAGCCTAAGGCGCTATCATCAGCGCCACGTTCGGGCCCGGTCGCTGGAAGTCGGGGATCTAGTACTTCGCCGCATTCAATCGCGGGAAGGAAAGAATAAACTCTTCCCCATGTGGGAGGGCCCCTACCGAGTGACCGGTGTCTCCTGACCGGGTTCTGTTCGATTGACCACGGATGAAGGCCTACCGCTGCCCAATGCGTGGAACATCGAGCATCTGCGCAAATTTTATCCGTAAGTTTTTCCTTTTTTTGCATTGGGTCAGTTCCCCGAGTAGCAAAGAGTCTTGGGAAGTTCCGGGTCCGTCGCCTAAGCCTTGGTCGCCCTGCCTGATTCCTACACTCCAGGCGCCCACGCGCAATCCTCGGGGGCTCCCTTGTATCAAAAGCTATTATAAAAGCAGCAGCAATTTTAATATAAGCAATGTTCGCGTTTGTAACTACTTGTCAATTTTTTCTATTCCCTCGCTTGCTCGCAAAAGAAACCACTCGCACGAGTATCGGGCTCCCATGTCCCCTTTGCGCAAGTAGGTCCTTACTGGTCCGCAGTACAAAGAGTCGGGGTAATCTAGTCTCTGTTGGCGAGCAGTAGGTGCTCGGTCGACCACTTGTACCCCGAGCACCCCCGAGTCGAGGCAAATAAGCCCCCGACCACCAGTGCTGGGCCTGGTCAATGGCCCTGAGCACCACCGACCCTCAGAGTACTCGGATAACCCTACCTCTCGTACTCCCAACCAGTCTGCTGACTCAAAAGCCTTCTTGTCCTGACAGTGGGGAGTTTTGGAAAAACTCAGAGCAATGGCATCTTTTGCCAGCAGCTCGCTATATAATTGCCTACGAGTTTATAGGCTCGCCATGGTGAAGTTCCCGGGTAACACTGACCATATCAAGTCAAAAATTCAGGACGAAAAGCCTCCATGGATTCGGCACTACTCATAAGCTAAGTTTTTTCGCCGTGTTTTCTCGGCCTTAAACCTTATTTTCACCATCTCCGCGAATAGTTTCTCGCGCCAACGATCCCCCGCGCCGCTCGTTCATAAAGCAGGGATGTTCTGGAGTAACAATGTGAGTCACAAGGAATGTTCCGGGTCGTCGCCCAAAGCCCTGGTCGCCTCGCTTGGTTTCCGAACCCTGGGCACCAGCCTGGCCAAAAGCCGCCCGAGTATCCTGCGCGCTCGCACTTGTGCTCTGGGGCTCCCCAATAGATGGACTAGCGGCGCAAGGGGTCTATGCTGCACGAGAACCTCGCCGCATAAGAGAGAAACCCGCTGAAACTATGTGAAAAAATCAGCCCGATAAAAACCTTCGTTGACGCCTAAGCTACTCGTAAAAAACCATCCCGAACACGAGTGCTCGGACGAGCTTGCAGGGCGTCAAATCCCGGAGGTGCGTGCTCCCGAGCGCCACACATCGCCCTCGAGGACCCGAGGTTCTCGGGGTCCCGAGGAGCGACCTGACCAAGGGAAATGTCGGCGCCTCTAGCTTCTCGGGGACATAGGATCCTCGGGGTCCCGAAGCGCGACATCCTCAAGAAGAAGGTCGAAGCCTCCAGCTTCTCGGGGACATGGGGTCCTCGGGCTCCCGAAGCGCGACCTGCTCAAGTAATAAGTTTAAAGCGTCCAGCTCTTGGGGGCTGGAGTCCTCGGGGCAGACTGCTCGGGCAAGAGCCGGACACATCAAAAAAAAAGAGCTATGTGGAGCCAAGTCCACACTTAACAGAAAACAAAAAGAAGCTATATGGAGCCAAATCCATACTCAGCAGAAATTCAAAGGAAATCGTGTGGAGCCAAGTCCACACTTAGCATTTCATCAAACAAGTTCATTACAGAAGGGGCTTTTTCGGCCCTAAACAAAGAGAACAAAAAGGAAAAGATACAAAGGAGCTACTCCTCGCCGTCGCCCCCGAGGTCGCCGGCGTCATCTTCCCGAGAGAAGTGCTGGGCGATCTCCTCGGCCACTTCGTGGACGGCGTCGTGGGCTTCCTCCTCCTCCTCTTCAGCGATCCCGAGCGTCGCCGGCTCCAAGGAGAAGGCCGGGTCACGGCTGCGGTAGCATGCTAGAACATGCTCCGCAACGTGGCTGCCAGCTCACGCCTTCTCGGGCCACTACGTCCTTCACGGCTGCTGCCACCGTCTTCAGACGGTCGGCGATCCTGTCAAAGGCGAAGACGAAGTGGCCGAGGGTGTCGAGGGACTGCTACCCCGTGGTGACGTCACCAAAGCCGGCGGCTCTCACCGCGTGCTGCGCCCGGTGGAAGATGTCGCGCATCATACTAGTGGTTTCAAGCCTCTCGGCGTGCAGCTCCTAGAGCGTCTCCCGCTCCTCGGCCACCTCCGTCTCTCGGCGGCGCGCCTCTTCTTGCAGCTCCTGAACTAGCTCCATGAGCGTCTGCTTGGTCACGCGGCCGTCTTCAAGTCGCTGCTCCACGTCCCGGATGCGGCGATCCCGCTCCTCCTCGGCTCGACGGACTTGCACGTGGACTTCCTCCAGCTCCTCGGAGAACTCTGCGCGAGCGGTGTCAACGCACCGCCGCACTTCATCCTCCAGCGCCGCGGTCCGCTGGCCCAGCGAGTTCTCAGCCTCCTTGAGAGACTGCTCACGCTGATCGAGCGCGAGCTCCCGCATGCCCACCGCCGCCTCGCGGAGAGCGACCTGCTCTATCCGCCGCTCCACTTCCGCCTCGCGGAGAGCGACTTGCTCTGTCCGCAGCTCCACTTCCTCCGCATCCTCCGTAACCTCCTGCCGCAGCTCCTCCAGAGCTAGCCTCTCGTGGAGGATCTTCACGGACTCCCTCTGGTGCTCAGCCTTAGCGATCCGAGCATGTTTGAGGAAGTTCTCCCTAGCCTCCGTGAGGCCAACCTCCCGCTCCTCCAGAGCGGCCTCCCGATCTTCTAATGCCTTCCTCTCCGCAGCGATGGAGGCCTGGACTCGATCGATCATGGCGCGCACCACATCGAACGCCTCAGGGAAGGGCTCCCGAGGCGCCTCAGCCTGGCGCGCGAAGTCCCGCCTCCTCCGCGGGACAGTCAGAGCTGTGCTCCCCCCCGAGCACCTCCGGCGAGCTCTCGGGCTGCCCCCGAGCTGCCGGGCCCTCGGGCGTCCTCTCCGCCCTCGCGGCCTCGGCCGTCGCGACAGGCGGCGGAGTGGGGTTAGCCTCCAGTGCTGCTCCTGTGGCTTCAGCCCTTGGGGCGGTCTTGGCCCTCGGGGTGGCTTCGGCCTCCAAGGCAGCCTCAGTGCTCGGGGCGGGATCCGCACTCGGGGTGGTCCGAGTCTTCTTGGACCCGCTGAAAAAAGTAGCACAAGGAAGCCCAGGTTAGTACCCAAGCATTATGTTTGGCCAGGTAAATGGAGAATGAGTCTCTCGTCTTGCCTTAGCGAGGAACCCGTGTACCGCCAGTAGCCCGTTGGGATCTCGAATCCCGGGCTCGTCGGTCACGGTGGGTCCTCCTCTTCTTCCCGGCTGCCGCATGCGTGGCGGCCCCCGTGCTTGCCGGTGCCGGGCCTCCGGCCAGCGCCGTCTGGGCGCCACCCCGTCCAGAGTTGCTGCCCCCGGTGCCCATCATTTGCTGGCCGGAAGGCGGAGGAGGGGATGGCCGCGGTGGAGGCGGCGGCGGTGAAGGAGAAGACTGGGGAAAGGGCGGCCGCGGCTTCTTGCCCTTCGGATCCGCGGGATCCTCGCAGGCGGCACGGGTCCCCGAAGCCCCTGGAGCAGGCCCCCGCCGGCGTCGTCGTCATCTCCTAGAATCCTCATCGATCCGGTCATCTTTCGCGGGTCCACCGGCTTGATCCCCTTGGGGTCGAACTCCGGTAACGCCACGCGGATCGTGTTCCGCTGTGAATACACGCAGAGCGCAAGATCTGCCCGCGGCAATTCAGCAGCAGCGCCTTCAGCGCGTCGAGAGAAAAGTCTCCCGCCTCGCCGATCACCGTCCGGCCGATGTCCCGCGAGTCGGTGTACATCCAAGCCAGCGGCCCCGCTCCCGTAGCGGCGTCAGCCGCCATCGGAGAAAATCGACGATGACCATGGTCGCCGTCAAACCCTCGGCCCGCAGCTGCGCAATCCGCTCCACCACCGGTCACAGCAGATGGTCATTCTCTGGCAAATACTCCCACGACTTCCTGTGCACCGGCGCCGGCCCGTCAGGAAGCAGGATCTGGGCGTGTGGATCAGTGGAGATGTAGCACCACTGGTTGCGCCAGTCATCCCACTTATTCCGCAGCTCCTGCGGAATGTAGTGGTCGCCGATCTTCTCCCGGAGGCGGAAGTTGCAGCTCCCCGCGGCCTCCACCCGGTCGGAGCCTCTGCTCTTCCCCACCGACCGGAGTACGAAGAAGTGGCGGAAGAGCATTACCGAAGGCATCACGCCCACGAACATTTCGCAGAGGTGGGCGAAGATGGCTAGCATCAGGACGGAGTTGGGGGAGAGATGGATGAGGTGGATCCTGAACTCCGTCAAGACCTCGAGGAAGAAGGATGAGAAGGGCGGCACCAGGCCCACCGCGATGAAGTTGATGAAGATCATCGTTTCCTCTGGCCTCGGATCCGGCGGGTACGTGGCCGGCCTCACCGTCGCCTTCCCCACCGTCGCCTTCCCCCTCTGGCTCAGAGGAGCCAGCAGCTTCCGCGCCCGGTCCATGCTCTCCTCGTTGAGGAGGCGGGACTTGGGGATGACGGCGTCGACGACGGGAGGCGGAGGAGCGCGGCATTTTTCGCGTCTCAGCATGGCGGCGGCGTGGCGTGGAAGATGAGGAGGTGAAAGGGCGTTCGCGCAAGAAGGCGAAGGAGTTGAGGAGGCACGAGAATGGCGAAGCTTTAAAGAGAAGCAATCAAGAATTCGAACCGTTGCGTGACGTGGGCGGCGGTGTCAGTTCTGTTTCTCTGACAGGACGTGCCCCCCCACGACGCGCGGGAATCAAGACGTCTTTTCCTCATTTGGCAGAGGTGCGCGGCGCCCCACGTCACGCAAAAATTGGAGCGGTTTCCCCGTTCGGCGTTCTAGATGGGCCGACGTCTTCATTGGCCCATAGAATAAAGGCCCCGCCCCCAGCCTCGTCCATTTTTCGGGCCATCGTCTGGTGGCTGGGCCGGGGCCTACTGTCGGTGTTACAAGACCCAGGGTCCCCTAAACCGCTGGCAAAGGGCCCAACTTGACGCCACGTCGCCAAGGACGTGAGAGTTAAGAAGAGGTGCCCGGGGGCTCACCCCGAACACTGCTCCACCCGGCTAAATCAAGGGATGCCCCGAGTCGTCCCTTGAGGGCGCTTCCCGAAGGGCCCAAGGCGACTTGGTACCCGCCCGGGACGAAGCAAGCAGAAGTGCTCGGGGGCTTACCCCGAGCACCCAAGCACAAGTGCTCGGGGGCTCACCCCGAGCACCCAAGGTGAACTGGCCTCCGTCCAGGGCGCCGAGTGCCTCGCCCAGATGATGGAGCGGCCTAGGAGGTGTGCTCGGGGGCCTCCGATCCTGGGAGCCCCGAGCACCCCTTGAGGGCCCCTCCTCAATCCGCGTGGCCCAACAGGCGCATTTAATGCCTGTGTCGGGTACATTTAATGCCTGTGTCGGGTGCATTTAATGCCCGTCTACTCCAAGTCCTTGCAGACTAGAGGCGGTGTTCTGACCGGTTCCCATCCCCCAAGTGATAAGCCCTGTCAGCTATCAATCTTGGAGGGGATGGAGAGGCCTGACACTCTTTTTGACTTTAAGGGCGCGCCTCTGCGCGCCCATACGTATGCCCTCTGCACCTAGTCCGTTGGGCCCGGGTAGCTGCAGCATAGCCCGTGTCAGGAGACGTCAAGTCTTTACCTTCTGACATGCCCTCATCATGATGATCCGGTTCCCAACCAAGGCGTGACCGGCACTGTTTCACTACAGCGAATCTCAACCACCAGCGTGGCTTTCCCATGCCCGTTCCTTTCGTGACAAGCTTCATGTGAAGATATTTACCTTTCGGCCACTGTGGTAACCCCCGGATATATAAGGGGAGAGCCGCAGCCATGCAAAGGGATCGGCTCTGAGAGGATCGGACCCTGAGATCTTTTCTTAGGCAACACAATTTTCATACTCAAATCCTAGAAGAAGAACGGAAGCATCTGTGCTGCTAGTTGATTGTAATCTCTCCATATATTCTCAAATACACCCAAAGCAGGACGTAGGGTTTTACACCTAGAAGGTGGCCTGAACCTGGGTAAATCACGGTGTCTTTCTTATTTCCATATCCTGCCAAGCTCTAGCTCTAGCGTAGCTCCGTAGAACTGCACCTCCCCGGCTGAATCCCAAAGGGGGTCCTTCCAGACCACCAATACCGGTGTTTGTACGTCGACAACATGCATTGCGCCCTTTAATAGTTTGCCCCAAATAGTTACCATTAGCTGGATAATCATTGACGGTAATGAACAACATGCAGCGTAACAAGAAGTTTTCCTTTAGGTGTACATCCCATACCTTTACGCATTCATCCCAAAGAAGTTTGAAATCATCCACTAATGGGACAAAGTACACATCAATGTCGTTACCGGGTTGTTTCGGACCTCGGATAAGTATTGACATCATGATATACTTCCTCTTCATACACAACCAAGGTGGAAGATTATACATGCATAGATTCACGAGTCAAGTGTTGTGTCGGCTACTCATGTTGCCGAATGGGTTCATTCCATCATTGCTCAGCCCAAACCTTACATTTTCACCTCTTCACCGAAAATAGCATATCTCCTGTCAATATTTCTCCACTGGAAAGAATCTGCTGGGTGTCTCAACATTCCATCATCTGTACGCTCATCTGCGTACCAACGCATCAGTTTGGCCTCCTTCAGGTTCACAAATAAGCGCTTCAAAGGGGAAATTATGGGCAAGTACCAGACAACCTTAACAGGAGTCCCCTTCCTCACCTCTATACTTTCCTCGACATCATCACCATCGATCTTACGCTTATCGAGAAGCTTTGCACACCGGACATACCCGCAAATTTACGTACTCTTTACGGTACAGGATACAGTCATTCCTACAAGCATGTATTTTATCTACCTCCATTCCCAAAGGCAAAGAAGCTTCTTAGCTCTGTATATAGTTTTCGGCATCTGGTTTCCCTTTGGAAGCATGTCCCCTAACAATGTTAGGAGCGACGAGAAGCTCTTATCAGTCCATCCGCTGCTAGCCTTCAGTTTTAGTAGTTCCAGAACGCCCGACAACTTTTGAATTTGCAGCCAGGGTATATTGGTTTCTCTAAGTCTTCCAATAAGTAGACAAATTTCATGTACTCCCGATCATTCTCACAGTTTTCTTCGACATCTCGGATCATCTAATCTAACTCGTTGTCTTCATGCGACGATGTGTCGTCTTGCGACGGGTCCTCTTGTGACGCACATGCATCATCACGCGTCTGCTCAAGAGGTGTGCTATTGACAGTATCAGCCACGTCGTTGCCTTCATCCATGTTTGTCGGACCTTCCTCTACAATCTGATCTTCACCGTGGCTGGTCCAACATGCATACCCCTTCATGAATTCTATCCTGATCAAATTTTCTTGGATCTGTGCAAGGTTTGTGAAGTTCTTCAAATTTTCACAATGACAGCATGGACAGCTAATCCACGTCTCCCCTGTGTTCAAACTATACTGTTCGGCTACTCGTAAGAATACCGAGACGCCTTCGATGTACTCATTGCTAGCACGATTCTTAGTGTACATCCACCGTCGATCCATCTATAACAACATGCAAATTTTATTAAATTGAGCAAGAACTATCAAAATATTATATGCCACAAAATTCTATGAAAATTACCATAAAATTTGGCAACACCCCAACCAACTCATATCAAGTGTACCAAACAATAGACACCTGCATTGAAGGCTCAGTTGGCAATTTCGAATAGCATTTATGGATATTGAACAGCATCATCTGAGTCGGTTTCAACGAAACAACCGTCTCAAAGTTATCTCAGCCGGTTGGGAAAAGGAAACCGGCTGTAAAAGTTCACTTATCTCAACCGGTTTTACTGGTCCAACCGACTATAATGCTATCACAGTCGGTTTTCCACTCTGAATCGGCTGAGATTAGATATTATCTCAGCCGGTTCATTATTTTCAGTCGGTTTTTTCACACTAACTGACTGAGACTTGAGTTCTTACTGTCGGTTTTATTTGCACCGGCTGAGATCTGAGGTCCAAAAAATCCTGTTCTGTAGTAGTGCATGTTCATATTGTGGATATGGCTGCATGATCCACTATGCTACCTCTACCACCTGACGCTAGAGACGTCTACTCACCTTTACAAGGATTGACCCTGGGCCGGTAGCCATGGTGAGCTATCGGAACGGCGTCCAAGGGATTCTCCAACGGCACGATTTTATGACCAAGAATGAGTGGGATGGCACGTCGGCCGTTATTTACCCAAAGATCAGTGATAAAATCTAAATCGTGCCTTATTGTACGTCACGCAGTACGTAGGTTTAGAAAGAGCGGAACCATTATATCTTCACGAATGAGAGGCCTCGCCCGTGAGGGCATTGGTTAGAAGGCCCTTATGGCACCTTCTGGTGTTCATAGTAGCTCAATCATTAGGGCGTTTTACATTGTAGAAGTTATTGTACGTTGTTTCCTACAAAAAATTCCCCTCCTGCAGTAATTAATTATTTTCAAACTCTTTTTATTGAATGAGTAGTGTTCCTGCCACTTTCATCGAGAGGAAAACATATGAATCAAACATTCAATTATCGAGACCTGTTTTTAGGAGTTCTAGCTACCTCTCCCTTTCATGCTTTCATGGGAACTAGCATGACCACTTCCCCGACTGGTTGTTACAATAACTGTAAAAGGGAACAAGATTCTCTAACTCACTCAAGGTAAGTAAAGAAGGGAACAGTGTTGTGAGTTTGTGGTGATTCTAGGTCATCCGGATCGAGAAATAATGGCTCAGATCTGATGGTATAGAACCATTCTACAGCGATATGTGAATAGTGTTTTTAGTGTTTCTGCACAGGGCTCAGCTACAGTATCCGATTGATCTGGTCCTTCGCTTTTTGATCTAATGGCTGTGAAAATAAGTTAGAGTACTGTACAACGGTGACCTAGTGAAGCTAAGTCAGAGAATCCGGGTCCAAGAAGTTGTACAATTTGTATTGTAAATAAATTGTAGTCTAATAATTTTCATCTCACCTTTCATTTCATATATATGTTCGGGAACGAAAACATATCAGTTTGCAACTTTTTTCTTGAAGGTTTCATTTTTGCAACTTGATTACGAGAAGGATAGGTAGCCCAACACCGAAGTATCTTAAAGCAACCCAACCCAATGTGATTACCATAATCCACCTCAGTATGAAATAGAACCTAAATCTTGTTCTGCGAGTAGTAATAATCAGCGATTCAGCAAGAGCTAACAACAGCTCCAATTAAAACAGAAATCAGTCGGCACAGTTGGTCTGCCCGGGGCGAAGACTACGTTATAGTTGCAGCCATCTCTCTCTAAAAGAGACAAGTCCATTATGACCCCCCACCCCCCCGCGCCCGACACATGGAACACGTACGTATCTGAGATGTGAGACGTCTCAACTGAATCGAGCAGTCCCTTTCCAAAGTGAGAGCATGGCTGCATTCATTCATTGCCTACGAGCTGCAGTACACTGCATGATACTAATCTCCTAGCTAGCATGGAAACAAACCCTCCTAATTATGAACACCTAGCGCGTTACAGCTCGCTTCAAAAAATAAACACCTAAAACGTGACCAAAGCGTGCTCAGTTTTCTCACTCATGAGCAGAGAAGTCAATTAGCAAACCAGAGTCCTCTAGATAGCTCTCTGCTGGAATCTTAAACTAACACCCAATGTTAACTAGCTGCACCCAATCCATCAGGGTTACCTTGTACTGAATCTCAACTTAAATTGAAAATTGACACGATTTTGTTAGTTATATGGATGCTACTATTTTAGTAACCTGTGCATATATAATCATGTATGCATGGTACTAAACTTTGTAGGCATGCATGACAAACATCCTCTCTATATAACCATCTTTTGAGGGGGAAATTCAGCGCTGCCAAACAATGCCAAGGAAAGCCTAAATCACATAAATGGAAGGTCCCAAAGAACTAGTTAAGCAAGGAGCAGTACAGTCAACAACAAACTACCACACACAACTAGTCCGATCCATGCATCTAGCTGGTCCCTTGACTCCCTTCTCATCTACACTTGGCTAAGTAAATTGACCAACTAATTAAGGACCAAGCGTATCACTCCTAGCTTAAGAGCTCACAAGAAGCTCATCTCTCCCTCTGCAAGATCTTGCCTTGCATATGGGGCTAAATCCCAATTAATCAAGATTTATGCCTCCCTCCTCTACAAATTAAGCTCCAAGTCATACTCCCCTTTTTGCCAGCTTCAATTCCTAGCTAATCTAACTACATAGATACTCCACATATACATAGCTTAACTAGTGGAGCATATACTAGCTAGCCATGCATGCATGTTCTTTTATAGCTAGCTAGCTAACTACAGGCTATAGGGAGCTAGTCCTAGATCCACCTGCCGCATGCATGCTTGATGGATAGAGCATATGCATCGATCCATGCATGCGAAGCCTCGATCGATCGATCATGTGGCTCCGACCCCAAGGAAATCTATGAAAGCTGGCGCCGACACCACGGCGGCGCCGTCGAAGTGCGCGCCCTGGTCTCTCGCCGCCCCTGCTTCAAAAGAGGCGGCCGCAGCAGCAGCAGCAGCCGACGCCCCATTTGCTGCCTCGTCGGAGATGTACCGCGCCATCTCGTGGTGCCGGTGGCCAACGCCCCCGATCCATCCGTCGTGCGCCGGCAGCAGGAACGGCGGCGGCTCCCCGTACCGGCCGTCCATCCCGCCACCACCTCCCCGCGCGGCGATGGCGTCTGGCCAGGAGACGCGCCTGTCGTGCACCGATGCCGCACCAGGTTCTGCAGCCAAACAAAGCAAATACAAACACGCACACAGACACAATAGCGTTAATTTACACAGTAAACTGGCGATCATTTAACCGACGAGGTAAAGTAAAGAACCGAACGAACGAGGTGTGGTGAACAAGAGAAGGTACAGTGAGAGTTGGAGCTAGCATTTATGGTGATGTGGCAGATCTCCCCATACCGCTCCCTCTTTCCCACACCCGTGCATGCATGGCCGTGGCAGGTTAACCATATCGATCCATCCATGGATCATCATCACAGAGGCCACTGGCCGGTCAGGGTGGTGAATAGGGGTGAAAACTAGGAGCGAATAATCCGTATTATCCGGTAGTCGTATTCAAGAAAACACTAAAAGGGCAAGTAATATTCGTATCCGAATTAAAAACGAATGCGGATATGGATATTATCCGGATTTATTTCCCGGATACGGATGCGGATATGGCACTGGATTATAAAACAAATACGGATACGGATATATCAATATCCGTATCCGAATAAAGTTATATTAGCCCATTTCAACAGCTCTCTCTAAGTTTCTAACTACTCAAATCAATTATGTTACCCAATAACCTCAATAGGCAGAGCAAAACTCTATTTCTCTATGTGAAACATATTTTCATTATCACTTATTCATGTAGAACATACTACTATCGTATGTCATCGGTTCATATATGTCATGAGCTCATCATCATGTTCATGTACTTATCTAGTTATGTGATTTACCATAGTCTATCATTAAATCTATATGATATTCATATCCGACCGAATTGAGTACATATCGGATCCGTGTTCGTATTCGAGTAACATCCGATTCATATTCGTATTTGACAACATCCGTATTCGTATCCGTATTCGCTTTAAAAATATGGAAACGAAAATAGGAAGGACACTATCCGATCCGTATTCGATCCATTTCCACCCTTAGTGTGAAGCCTAAAATAGGGCACTATCTGATCCGTTCCCACCCTTAGTGTGAAGCCTAAAGTTTACTGCACGGCGCGTGTGCGCCTGCGCGGCCTGATCTCCCTATCTCTCTGTGTGCCTGTCTCTGCGTGCGCGTGTGCGTGTGCGAGATCACTGTGCCTTGTCACTGTGCGCGGCGAAAGTCCAAGTCTCCCTGGGCAGTACCTGGTCTTCGATCCGTCATCTCCCACATGCTGCCTGTTTCAAGCAAACGCATGCATTTATTTCGATCGGTTGCCGATGGCAGCAGGGAAAGAAGGAAAAGGCCGTGTACCGCCCAATGGATGGCTCCATTCATGGGTGCACTGCCCCGGAATATATAACACGTACAGTTTCACGTACATGCTATGCACCTGCGCGTGTACTGTGCCGAACCGTGCTTCCCTATCAATGAAATGTTGCAGGAAGCCAGTTCGTGCCCTACTGTAACTCGATCGATCTCCAGGGTTAAATTAACACGGCTCTACGTGCGGTAGCATGTGTTTTCGTTACACCGGCTGATAGATCTCATAGATGGGTGTTCTGTTTATGCTGTGATAGTTGAGTGGCACGTGCTGGAATAATCAGCTGGGAGGAGCGTGTGAGCGCCCACCTGTCAGTGTCAACAGTTTGGAAATAATGTAACGTTGATATGGGAAGGTCCTAGCTAGCTTTGCTAGTACGTGGTGGTGGTGGTACTCACCGGGGAACAAGCAGAAGGGAGGCTCCTCGGCTGAGGCGGCGGCGGCGGCGGGGAAAGGGAAGCAGAAGTGCGAGTGCCGGAAGCTGAAGCCGTAGGGGTCGACGAAGCCGGCGGTGTTGTGAGCGGCGGCCACGAGGTGATGGTGGTGGCCGCCGATGACGTCTCCGGCAGCCGGCGACGGCATTGCGGACGATGACTCGAGCTTGCGCTGCACGGCCTGGTTGAGCTTGCGGCGGCGGTAGGCGGTGGACTGCTCGCGGTACTTGCGCGCCATGATGACGTGCCAGTGGTTCTTGACGGCGTTGTCGGTCCGGCCGGGGAACAGCCGCGCGATCATGGCCCACTTGTTGCCGTAGAAGCGGTGAGCCGCCATCAGCCGCTCCTCCTCCTCGTCGCTGAACGGCCGCTTGCTGATCCTCGGGTCCAGCTGGTTGAACCACCGCAACCGGCAGCTCTTCCCTGCGTTACACACAGAAAACGCACGAGCGTGCGGCGATCATGTCATCCATTGACGGAGCACGCTGCACGCGGTTGCACGCCGGCGGCGACGGCAACGATCGATGCTAACTAACAAAAAGTCACGAACTCACGGCGAGGTTACAATACATACCGGATCTTCCGTCGAGCTTCTCGGCTATGAGGTTCCAGTTCTGTGGCCCGTAGAGCCCCACGAGCTCGCGGAGCTTGGCGTCCTCGGCGGGGCGCCAGTGACCACGGGCGGCGAGCCTGGACTGCCCGCTGCTGCTGCTCTCCTGGTGGTCGGCGGCATTGGCCCCGCCCCTGCAGCCGTTGTATCCGGCCGCGGTGGCGCCCGTGTCCATGGTGGTCGTGCCGGCGGTGAGCACGCGCCCGCCGCCCTTGGACGACGACGACGACGACGCCGCATGGTTGGCGTTGGTCGCCACTCGCGCCAGCCACGGAGGAGCCACCGACGAGCAAGGCATCCCCTCCAGCGACTTACCTGCCTGCCGGGCGAGGAGGAGGAAGAGATCGAAGCAGCAGCGGCAGGAGGAGGAGGAGGCAGGACAGGAGGGAGCAGCTTGCTTTTCTCTCTTCTTTAACAGAAGCCCACACAGCTAGAGCTAGAGCTGGAGCTAGGCTTCGCTCTCAGTGTCTCAGTCACACGCACTCGCTCGTTCGTTCGCTCACTCACACACTCAATGCAGGAGCCGTAGTGTGTGCAGTGTGCGTGTGTGCTTTTTACTGTTGGATAGTGTAGATAGCTGGTGAGAAGCGCGAGGGATCGTCTGCGAGCGGGGGGGTGTTGGGGTGTAGCGCTGGTCGCCGACATCGATTTATGCACGTCGTGGCGCCTGCTCGGGGATTGAAATGGCAGGACCGCCGATGGCTAACGGGGGTGGGGCGCGCGCGCCCAGCCGCGCGCGAGAAAAGTGCCACTTTGCGGGGGAAGAGAAAAATGCCACTTGATCAGCTACACACTGCAGCGATCACTGCAAGAGTATAATTTTTTCTTCTTGTCACGGCTGATGATTAGATCGATGGATTATCATCATCAGTCATGATTATATTAGTAGTACCGGATTTTCCTCAAAAAGTATTAGGAGGACCGGATGTTAGCTAATTAGCAATTTAGCATATGGCACAGGCCGATGAGAGTGAGATTTATCAGTAAGAGGTTGTGAGGGCGGTCTTTTTGGACCACGGCAGGTTGGCCGGAGCAAACCGTTGGTGTGGCTTAATTCAGGGGTCGTCCTGCACAGAGAGAGATCATCCGCTGCTTCTATACTTGAGGCTGTATACTTATGTAATGCCGGCAAATCTATCAATATTCCAGCATGTTTTCCTTTCTTTAAACAATGGGATGGTCACCCGAGCTGGTCCTAGGGCTCGAAGAGTCTCGTCTACAGGAAAACGGAAGGTCAAATAGCATAAGCATATATCTATGAGATAGTGTGCGTCACTCTTGAGTCTCATTAGAGTGTATCAATCTACTCTCGTGAAGGGATTTTAAGTTTTAAAAAAGTCTACTTTCAGAAAGGAGGAGGAGTTAGCTAACCTTTCGGTTGCATGTGGTTTGGAAGATCGAGAAGTAAATTTTACAGAGCGTGTGGGTGCGCGGTAAAACGAGAGTCGCATGCAGAAGATCTTACTGCACGCTAGGCTTGTCACTGTCCCAGCTGTCTACTACTGCTGCCATCTCTTATGGCTTTCACCGAGTTTAACAAAGCATCAAGAGTCCCCACCGCACGTGTAGATGTCATCTCACCACATGTGTGTGTTGCAAGGACGCACATCCAGACCAGCGCTCTCTGATCTCTCTCTCTCTCTCTCTGATCTCTCTGGTGTGTTTGGGAACTACAGTAAATATTTTTGCTTCGAAACAGGGAATCGGTACGTCCAAATGTACCTGTACATGCGCCAAATAGTTTTTGTTTATTGTATTCAGATATGACGGCATGACTAGTACAAATAATACGGGTTAAGGAGGGGGAACAGTACGGCCAGCTACTACGGTTAACGGCTAACCATCCTACTTGTCGCAGATTATTATATTTAAATCTCATGCAACTATCACGGTACGTATCTAAAAAGTCGAGACCATGCAAACGCAGGACACATATATACCTGGAATTCCTGTATACTTCGAGGTTAAGAAAACTTTATAACTTGTTCAGAAATAAGAAAGGGATTCACATGAATTTCACAGGCCCCTTTCTCAGTTGCAAGGAGCGGGGAAAGAATCTCCGTGTTTCAAACGAGACCTTATTGTAGAAACTAGGATGTTTTTATTTTCTGGAGAAGAGCTTCTAGCTCTTATAATGTTAAGGGCACCCTGCAAAGAAAAGGAAATTACAAGAAGGACCCTAGGGCTTGTCATCTTCATCTCGTCCGAACTCCAATCTTCTCCGATGAACCACCATAGCAATAGCATCTGGAGAAAAAGATCGACGAGATCAACCATTCCTTCAGTTGCACACACGAGGGGAGGGCCCAAAGCTTTGAATGATGTCACAAAAGATGACCCGTGCTCAAAGCGGAGTCGAGACGACGTTGAGAAAAACATCAGCCATGAGATCTCTCATAGCACACCAAGAAACAAAATCGGCACCTCCATCTTGGAAGGATGAAAACGGTGGTCCAGAGGAAAAAAATCAAAACGGAGGAGACACAAATGGGAGGGTGATACCGTCGAGAGGGAGATGAAGATCCCTGCCCTCGAAAACCAACCTTGTTGTTTCAAATTTAGCACCAAAATAATCTCCGTTTATGTCAGGAGATATCAGGAGGAACTTATTTCAGCCATCGCAACAACAGAACGGCGTTGAACCCTAAACCTAACTAGCCTAATAAGAACAACCCGCCTAGGGAAGTCGGGTCCCCCTCCTCTGCCAATGCCGGGGAGGTCATTGGAGGAGACAAGCATCGCCGATTTCGATGACAAACAACGATGGGGCTGGTTCACCACTACTACAGAAAACGTGATCCGAGACGTCTTATCCAAGACACTTGTGTATAACTGCCTCGGAAAATGCTTATATGAGACGGTTATAAAATATAATTGTCTCAGATATTAACTCCCTAGGTCAACCGTCTCAAATATCATCATTATCTGAGGCGGTTGTAAAATAATAAGTTCCTCGGACGGATAATGATGATATCCGAGATGGTTAGAAAATTATAAGTGTCTCAAATAATAATGATATCCGAGACGCTTGGCATGGAGAGTCGATATAAATCCCACTTCGTCTCCTCCCTTTAGCCGCACACCTCTCCTCTCTCAGATCCAAAATCCCCGCACCCTCCCAACTTCTCCTCACCACGACAGCACGCTCTTCTTCTCCCCCTAGTGGTAGCTCTCTTGTTGGGTTTTAGCCCAAGGATCGATCACATGAAATAAATCGCAAAACACACGATAATGAATATTTTGCCCAAGGCACCTCACGTGCTCTTGTTTCTCTTTATTTCTTCTCACAAATCTCGCTTTCGTTATGTTTGATCCTTAGCGCAAAACCTCATATAAACTAACTAGAAATAGGAGTCCTAATCCTACTCCTAATCCCTCTCCTAATCCAACTAGGACTCGAACAAGTTTTGATTATTCCATCAATCACCCCCCCTAATCTAAACTTGGTTGCAGCTTCACGCCACGACTCCACCGACGTGTACACGCACTTTCTTGCATCAACGGCATCGCACCAACAACCTAATAACTTGTAATTATATGTTTGTTAGTCCGTCGCCGAGAAGATGGACTCCCCGAGCCGTGCCGCCGCCGAAGCCGCCGCCGTGCCCGTTGCCAACGACGCCACCGCTCCGGTTGCGGAAGCCTCATCCCCTGTCAACCCGGCGAGGTACACTTATGCACAAGTGTTCAGTACGTGCACACATGTAATCTTATATTAGTTATATGCCAAGGATTTTCGTGTTCTCGATCGTCACTACTTTCTCCATTTGCTTTCCCTTCACCCATTCCGTATTTAAGCAGTTTTAATGCATATGCCTTGAGCGCTTCCATTGCTTCATGTAGTATTCCCGCTGGGACGCCGACCCGAGCAATAGAGCCCGTGGCTGCCGTCACAGCTGCCGAAGATCAACCTGCCTCGGAGTCCACCTCCTCCAGCGATGACTCTGGCTCCGAGTCAGCCTTTGAAGAGGACGTGGCACCCCAGGAACAACTACCACCCCCGGCCCCGACGAGATCTCAGACTAGGAGAAAAGGCAACCAGTTGCCGGACAGGACGTACGTCGTCACTCGAGTCGACGACATCAGAGATGTTCCAGCGAGTCCATAGAAGGCCGCCCAGACCTTCAGCAACGCCTGTGGGTGCTTAGTCCGCGAACAAGTGAAGATCACATGCAAAGAATTCAGCCAGTTGTCTGAGTCGACCCGTGAAGCTTTATTGAGGAAACTATGGGACAAATACCAGATTCCTACCGCCGACAAGGACAGAGTCCAAGCGGCAGCCCTTCGCATCATGGCTAGGGCTCTCAAGACTTGGCGATACGACGCACAGAAGGTCGTGGACGACGACTAGGATACGAAGATCAGTACAAGATGGCCGAAGATAGAAAAGGAAGACTGGGAGCAATTCGTTGCTGAAATAAGGAGTGCGGAATTCCAAGAGAAGAGTTGCTGGGGGAAGGAGCTTCGGGCCAAGAACAAGTTAGACCACAAGCTCGGAAGCCGTGGATACCTTGGGAAGAGGCCAAAGTGGGCCATAGAGGACGCCAAACTGGCCGCGGCTGGGAAAGCGCCTCCTTTTGCGCATCTCAGGGAGCCACGCGCCAGGGAGTATATGAGGGCGCATACAAGCTCTGACCCTGTGACGGGGTCACCAATTATACAGTCTGAAGAACTCCAGGAGGTGGCCAACCGGCTGGTAACATCTCAACTCAGTGTCTTTTCTTACGTAGTTACGTTGTATCGAAATACGCTATCTTCTCATCATGCAATATAACTTGCAGACAGAGCTGAGCCAGCAGCCTGCAAGCTCACAGGACTCCGTCACGAGCTGCCCGAGGTGGAACGATGATCTGGCGAAGGCTCGACAGAAACCGGAGCATCGGGGCCGTGTAGTAGGTGTCGGGGATGGCGTTAAGTGGGACAAGGTGTTTCCCCGAAACCCCGAGGGTCGCCGCCGCCCAAGGAGAGACAGCCAGGAATACATGGATAATCTCCGTGAGCAAATGCGAGAGATTGCCGAGCAGACGTGGGTACGTATGCAAGTCCTCGCAGCGCAGGGCGGTGCGACAATGGTCCCCGATATCCAGCCGTCTGGTTGGAGTAGATGCGCATCCGCCTCGGATGGCCGGCCGGAATCGCTGAATCAAATCGACAGCATCACCGTAAGTTTCGTACGCTAAAACGAGTCATTACAGTAAATCCTGATATCATTGTCCTGACTTCAGTTAGGACGGCACATCTATCCCTGTTTTGCAGGAAGCTACTAGATGCACACTGACGGTGCAGATCCCTGGCATGAAGGTGAAGGTTGCGCACGGCCAGGTCTTCCCAACGCCGGAGGGGGCAATCCTGCACTGTGTTCCTATGCGGGAGCACCATGCGAAGGCGCAGGTGGACGTCGTCCTCAACGACTACAACGACGTGTTAGTCCCTGTCCCCCCTGAAGAAGAAATGACACGGCTAGGGCAGTGCAAGAACTATTTCATCCAGTGGCCGAAGAGCCAAATTATTTTAGCTGCGGCGCCCTCTCCTCGCACGGCTTCATCTCCTCGCATGGCCCCCTGGTCCACCAACCCGTCTCTATCGGTCGGACGATCTCCCTTGGGCCTCAGCCAGACAGTTCCGACGTTCAAAGACCTTGAAGACCATCTTGTCGGGGACCAGTACAGGGAGACGGGTATGCAGTCCCCGGCGGCGAGGGACGAGCCCATGATCAATCCACCGGAAAGGCGCGAGGAGGATCAACCTAGAGGGAAGATTTTCTCTCCCGCCACACTTGCCGGAACACTGGAAGCGGCGATGGCGGCAGGCAAGAGTCCTGAGCCGCTGCATAGGAGGAAGAAAAGCAAGAAGAGAAGGGCCGGCACCGGCGAGAAGGAAATAAAGGAGCAGATGAAGAAATCCTTATCCTTCTCGGCATCGGCATCGTCATCCAAATTATCTACACGGAGCATAGGTCTCTGGCGAGAAGTATTCCTTCCAGGTGAGGACATGCTCCCGCAGGATGAGTTGGACAATCTGTCGGAGGACATGAAGGCGCTGCATGAAGATTACCTCAAGATGTCTAGAGAGCCTCAAACATTCTGCCAATATTGGAAGGTCAAGGTGCCAAAAGATTACAACTTCTTCATGGAGAACGACCAGGACACCTTCGACCTCAATTTTGAAGACCTCTTCAATATGTTCAACCTCTACAGGCTCGACACCACGATGGTCAGGCTATGGGCTCTCTATCAAGCCCAAGAGTGCAGACGTCTACAGGACTCCAATATCGGGATAGTCGATCCAATATGCATGAACGAAGGCTACGCTGGGACCACGGACGGTCGAGACTTTCTACAAGAATATCTATCGCATGTCTTCATTGTGCATAAGGACAAGGAGTACATATTAGCCCCCCACAATCCTCCGTAAGTCCTTTAATTTAGCACCGTATGAATTTTTTTTATTATTTACGCATGTATCTCCGCCTTCTTACGTTCATTTGTTCACATTGACGCAGCGACCACTGGGTCCTCATTGTGATAGTTCCAAGCTGGGCCAAGGCATTCTACTTCGACTCCGATGCGCAGAAGAGATCGAACTTCAAAAATATCACTTCTATTTTGGATGCAGCCTTTTTCAGAGCCAAGTTCTCGGGCCATCAAAAAATACCTCCAAAAGCGACAAAAATGGTACACCATTACAAGTTCCCTTGCAGAGTTCAGCCCGAAAATAGCATGACATGTGGGTACTACACCTGTGCCCATATGGACCTATTTGTCCGGTACAAGAACAAGCATTGGAAGGATATGAAAGAACTGAAGGTTTGGAGTGAGCTAGAACATCAATTGTACGATTGGCGTCAGGACTTTGCCCGCATCCAAAGAGTCTTCGCCAAAATCATCAATCTTGAAATAATCAATCCAATGGGTGAATTCTACGCCGGCCCCCAGTTTCCGAAGCTAAACTTAAGCGGGAATCAGTAGATTAGTTGTTTAAAAAACTTTATTATGTCGCTCGTCAAATATACTTGTTTTCTTTCATACCTGTGATTAACGGTTACGTGAAGTGTTATGTCATTACGAATAAGTTATATCAAATTTTATATTTGTGAATATTTCTGAAATTTATGAAAATTTGTGTATATTTGTGAAATTTATGGATGTTTGTGAAATTTATGACTATATTTGTGAGAATTGTGAATGTTTGTGAAATTTGTGAACATATTTGTGAAAATTGTGAATATATTTGTGCAATAGGTGCTGAATGAAAATGCACAATAGAAACTCTACTGACGGGCACTTAACAAACGCCCGTCAGTGGTGAAGCCCGTATGGCCAAGCTGCAGGTCCTACCACTAACGGGCGAGTAGAGATAGCCCGTCAGTGGTGAGTTGATACCACTGACGGTCGCTGATACATAGACTGTCAGTGGTGAGGTCCTACCACTGACGGTCGCGTATCAGACGACCGTCAGTGGTGATGTCGTATGGCCAAACTGCAGTGGTTTACACTGACGGTCTTCATGCCTGTCGGTGGAGGTCACTCCTCCACTGACATTCCCAGGGTGACGGGCCCCCCGTCCGTCAGTAGAGGGGGTTAAGTGCCCATCAGTAGAAGCCCGTTCTGCAGTAGTGTTTATATAGGTGCAAACCTCATACAAACTAACTAGAACTAGGAGTCCTAATCCTACTCCTAATCCCTCTCCTAATCCAACTAGGACTCGAACAAGTTTCGATTATCCCTCTGCTCCACCCGACGGCGACGCCCCTCTGCTCCACACAGCAGCGGTGTCGGTGTATTATTTCGGCAATACTAACTATGGGGCGGCGTGAGCACAGCAAATCAGAATGGGTGCACACAGGAGACATGATTTAGACAGATTCAGGCCTTCACGGAGAGGTAATACCCTACGTCCTGTGTTTTGGTGGCTAGTATAGCTCGTGTCCCGAGTGCCACAAGCCCTGAGAATCGATCTCGAGGTTGCTTGAGCCTGGAAACAATGGGGGTTGTCTATGACCTAGAGAGTACTTGATCTAGAGAGTACTTGCCGATCGAAGGTTCCCTACCGGGCCTTATATAGGCGACCGGGGTAGAGTTACAAGAGTCCGAATCGGTTAACAGATTGATTTCCTAACTTGTTACAACTGATTCCGGGTATGCCGGACAGGTATTAGTCCATGTCTTGTACTCCACGTTGATGAGGCGCCCCCGTGTTGGAGTCGGACTCCGAGTAGTCGGCCCGGCCCATCCCGTGGCCAGAGGGCCGGATTCGTCCTCCTCGATGATACCCGAGTGCCATGTCATCATCAGTAGCCCCCGAGCCTTCGGCCGACTAGGATAGTCGGGCGGAGGCTCCTTTGTCTTCTGTAGTATTCGCTTTGGGGGCACGAACAGTGCACCCAGAGGGTGTAGCCTCCGAGCCTCTACTCGGTTCGAGGAACCGAGTGGAGGGTCTTCAATGACTCTTCCCGCCTTCGACCGACTCGGTCAGCGCAAGGCCGAGTGCTCGGCAGCTTGAGGTGGAGAAAGACGCCACCGAGCCCTCTCTGAAGAGAACTCAGGACGCCGCCACCGGTAAGTCCCCAACTCATGTCTGCTCAGTCGGAGCCTGCCGAGTAACTTTGCTGCCGACATTGCCGATGAAGAGGTCTCCGTGCTGATGGAGAAAGCTCAGTCGGCGGATACCAGTGCTGATAGCGTTGTCCTGAAAAAGTAGGGAGAAAACACATGAACCGTTCCATATACATGTGAAGAACTCGGGAAGGCCGAGTGTAACTTGATTATGCATGTTTTGGTTAACTTGTTCTGTGTTTATTAACCCCTTTTTTCGTAAAAATTCGTTTGTGCGTAAGTTAGCCCTTTGTGTGTGCTCTTGCCGACCCGTTGTAGCCCCCATTGCGTAGAGATTAGCCGTGGGCTGTTTCCCGTGTAGCGCAGGGTTATGGCATAGACCGGCGATCAAAGATGAAGAGTTACGCGGGGCTATTTACATAGTACTAAAATAATTATTGAAAGAGAAGAGCCCGAGTGCGCTTAGGCGCACTTGTGGTGGTATAGCCCCCGAGTGTCTGCTATGCGTGGCCGTGGGCGTACATAGCGGGCCAGTCGAAAACCACAAGAGTTATTCGGATGGAGCAAATAAAATGTTTATTCATTTAAAGTATGAAAGTACAAAACTTAAGCATAGAAGTGACTTAGCTGTTCAATATTTCAAGCGTTGGCGATGAGGTTGCCGTCTTTATCCTTCAGTCGGTAAGCCCCCGGGCGTAGTCGGGCGGCAACATACGGCGCATCCAAGTCCGCCATGAAGTCCTCCCGAGAAGGATGGTGGCTTCCCGAACTCTCGAAGCCGTCCGAGTCGTAATCGAGGACGGGTAGAAGGGACTCGATCGTACCAACCAGTCAGGATCCCTGCTCGACGGGTGAAGACCCATGCCCGAGCAGTAGATCCATCTTTCACATGACCTCGTCCTTGGAGATGGCCACCGAAGTCATCCACTCCGACGAGAGTCCGAGTGGGAAGGCGGTGAAGCCTCCGCCGACTGGCTGGAACCCGAGTCACAGAGGTGAAGCTTGTCGAAGCCACTGACTCGAACGAGAGTCCGGGTGAGAAAGGTGATGAAGTCTCTGCTGATTGGCCAGGCGCCGAATCGCAGAGGTGGAGTTTGCCGAGCTTGTCAACGATGAAGTCGAGTTTTCCGAGTCGGAAAACCTGTCCAGAATCGGTGACGGAGTCCTGGGGGCCAAAACTCACGGCCCGACCTGGAGCGAAGTCGCCGTTGCCGAAGAAGAAACCCGTCTGGATCTGTTCAGATGGATCTACGCGCACAGCCCCTACCTGGCGCGCCAACTGTCGGTGTATTATTCCGGCAATACTAACTATGGGGCGGCGTGAGCACAGCAAATCAGGATGGGTGCACACGGGAGACAGGATTTAGACAGGTTCAGGCCCTCACGGAGAGGTAATACCCTACGTCCTGTGTTTTGGTGGCTAGTATAGCTCGTGTCCCCAGTGCCGCAAGCCCTGAGAATCGATCTCGAGGTTGCTTGAGCCTGGAAACAATGGGGGTTGTCTATGACCTAGAGAGTACTTGATCTAGAGAGTACTTGCCGATCGGAGGTTCCCTATCGGGCCTTATATAGGCGACCGGGGTAGGGTTACAAGAGTCAGAATCGGTTAACAGATTGATTTCCTAACTTGTTACAACTGATTCCGGGTATGCCGGACAGGTATTAGTCCATGTCTTGTACTCCACGTTGATGAGGCGCCCCCGTGTTGGAGTCGGACTCCGAGTAGTCGGCCCGGCCCATCCCGTGGCCAGAGGGCCGGATTCGTCCTCCTCGATGATACCCGGGTGCCATGTCATCATCAAGCGGCGTCCCTCTGCTCCACACGGCAGGTGCACGCCGCCCTCTGCTCCACAAGACCAGCGACGGTGCTCTCTACTCAGTCGCCGGCATGCACCTACGAAACGCCTCCTCTTCACTTTAGCTTGAGAAGGGAAAGGCCTTGCAAAACTTTAAAAAACATCTTTATTGGATTATGCCTTGGCTCTCGGTGTTAGAATGATGTCCTAAAATCTATTCAATCATACGTACAATTGTATATGAGATCAAAAGACAATGTTTGTGAATACTTAAATTGAAAGCACGAAAGTGAAATACAATGTCCATGAAAAGTACTTCGGTAGTCTTTTTTGTAATTGTTTGAATATAGTAATTAATAAAATGTAATATTTAAATAGGTAGTACCTTTTTATATTGAAAATTATAAAGCATCATTCTTTCTGACTAGTAATTAGTAAATTTAGCTCGCCATATGTACAATTTAATAGTTTTACGAGGAATATGATAACATTTTGGAGCAGAGCTTTGAGTAATTAAATATAGCAATTCTCAAGGATTTTCTCTGAACTGATTAAATATTTTGGTACCTGGCACGAGTACAAAAACGGGCAAAAATTTAAAGGAAGCCAGAGATCACTTCTCCCAGGAATCTCATCAATTGTTAAATATTTCAGATCGAACAACGCACGTACGTACTCTCATCGTTGAATGAACTAGTTCGGTACGTTGGGCAGGTAGGCGCGCACACGAATACTAGTGGAGTAGTCCAATAAACAGAGCGCGAGGGGCCGGGTTGCTTGACCAGCTTCCTCTTCTCCCTCGTCCCCTTGACAAAGCATGCATGAAACAAGGGGCCGGGGTTGCTTGACCCGCTTCCTCTTCTCCCTGATCCCCTTGACAAAACAAGCATGCAACAAGCTGAAGCTATAGCTAGTAGCTAGCCCTCAGCCGGTGCTGTCCGTCTGAATGAGCCTGCAACAACTACATGCACCTTTCTTTTCAGCAGGGGGCAGGTAACTCTGCCGCGGCCTGTGAACCGGCCAGCACGCACGCACGTACGCTCTTGTCCAAACCCGGCCGATTATTTATTCAACCCCTAGCTTTTTTTTCCGACTAAAGGGAGTTAAACCCTCAAACCAGAGTTCTACAACCAAAAAAGAAAAAACAGACAAGAGAAATCATATAGAAGAAACACTACCCTGAACTTCACTTATAACCCAGCCATCACTACCATAGACTGCATCTAATCTATGTGACTGGGACAATACTGAGAGACATCAAAAGCAACCAAAAGTTTGCCGAAGAAAGCCACGTGTATCAGCTAGAATTACATGTCAATTTGCTTGTTTGCAGGAGCCCATCCACGCACCCGGCAGAAGATTTCGAAGCCACCACCTTCAGGCACTTACTTTTGGCGGTGTAGTCATTTTTGCACCCTAGGTTTCTGCATTTTGTTCCAATAGTCAAACCAATGGCAAAATAAAAAAACAACATGTGTAGGATCATTTGGTACTTGTTATTGAAACAAATATTATTCCATATCTTCCATATCATCCAGAAGCGCAATGCAAGAATCTTCCGCAACACCTCCACCATGCCGCCCATCTTAATCGACAGGATAAAGAACGACGCCAAAATGTGGGTCATCGCCGGGGCAAAAAAACTAGGCGCCATAATTCCAGGAGAGTAACCCTTGTTTTTCTTTTGAGGCCTCTGGCCGTGCTGTAATCTCCAAAACTTTCTTCCTTAATCAATGAATCGAGGCAAGCCTTTTGCCTCCGTATTCAAAAAAAAATCTTTGGACTTTCAAAGAAAAAAACGCGCCCGATGAAGAGAGGTAAGGAAAAGGCGATACCGACGGCTCCCCACCGCCCGCTCCCGGCGGCGGCCGTCTCGGCCCCGCCGTCCACCACCGCCGCCCTCGCCTGCTGCCCCCTCCAGCCGCCTCCTCCTCCCGCCGCCCTCCCCATGGGCTTCACCCCGCGCATCTTCGCGCCGGGGACGCTGCCGCTGGCAGATCTGAAGCCGCCGGGGGCTGCCAGATCTGGATGCCCCTTGCCGCCCGGCCGTGATGCTGATGAGATGGACGTGGTGCTCGAGACGCCGCCCGAGCTGCTGGATCGTTCGGCCATCTTTACTCCGCGTCCGCCATTAATTGCAGCCTCAACCACCTCCAGCGGCAGACATCTCCAGGAAGAGTCGCCCCCCCCCCTTCAATGCAACTGACTGACACGCCTGGCCTCGATGCTACTCCTGCTCGGCACCATCACGAGAAGATCCTGGGAGAAGATTTGCAGCAGGGCTGGAAGCAGGTCCGCCCACGCCGAGCCTCCCGTCAATCCCGGCAGCATTCAAAGCCACCACCCTCCATCGTACGGCCGCGCCCCCAAATTCCTCAACACCTCTGGGGAAAGTGCTTCAACTGCCTTGCTCGGGACCATCTCGTTGCCGCCTGCAGAGACCCAATCAAGTGCCATCGCTGCTTCCGCCCCGAGCACCGAGCGAGACATTGCCGTCTTGGGCGCCACCTGCCCCACCCGCCGGCTCCACCACCGAATATCTCTAGCACCTCCACCTTCCCGCCTCTTCGTCGCCAAGCTGCTGCGATGCCACGCCCGGGTGACCCCCGCTTGCGGCCGGCTGAGAGCGGCGTCGTGGTCTCGGCCTCTGTTGCCATGGCGACGCAAGGGGCGAACCTGATCTCCAACTCGGTGCTCATTTGCCTCGGGGGAAACCGGCCCGCGACCTCCACCTCCGACATCGCCGACGCGCTCTACAGGGAACTGGGGGTGCCGCGTGAGCACATGCTTGTCGTGCGGCACTACCCGGAGGATTTCCTCGTCACGTTTGCGCATCAGCATCACCGCAACCTCGCCGCCGCCCGTAGCGACTTCCGGCATGGCCGCCTCGACATCCACATCAAGCCTTGGCGGTTCGAGGCGCATGCTGACCACGTCGAGATGAAGCACCATGTCCAGCTCAACCTGGAAGGCATTCCTCTGCACGCCTGGAACGAGGAGGTTGCGGCGCGGGTGATCGGCGACGAGTGCGAGCTCGACTACATCCTGAGCCGCACCACACGGAAAGAGGACGCCACCACGCTCGGCCTTTGGGCTTGGACCGCTGACCCAAGCCGTATCCCACGGGTGGTGCTCCTCTCACTCCCGACGAGACCGGCCGTGCCCCAGGTGCCGGAGACGGGGCGGCGTGGTCTCCGCTCAAGGGTGCTCATCCATCTGGGGCTTCACGAGGACTACACCGGCATATCGGAGGAGGACAGCGCGCCGCCGCGCCCGCGTGTGCACGAGTTCCGCTGGACCTTGGGAGTCATCGATGGCGAGCGCTCCCTCTCTGATCGCCAAGAAGCGCCGCGCGGCCACAGGGACCACGACCACCATCGCGACGACGACGGCGACGACGAACGCCGAGGACGGGACGCGGGTCGCGACCGCCGAGATCAGCGGGCTCGCTGGTTCGGCCGGAGCCGCTCCCGTGTACCCCGCGACCATGGGGGTGACACGCACCATGGCAGCCGGGACCACGGCCGCAATGATGGCGATCAAGGCCGCCGGGATGGACAGAGGGGCGACCATCACCGTCGTCGCGCCGCCCGAGTCGACTCATCCCCAAGTCCGCCACGCTGCCCCCGAGGAGGTCCGCCACAAGCTCGACACCCCCTCGACTGCGCGCGCTCCTCCTCGCCAACGTCTGTGCTCCCTTCGCCAACATCTCCGCACCAACGCTCGGGAAGCTTCCCATCCCTCATGCCGCTCCTCGCCGCTGTGGAGCCGACGCCGCCTCCTGCCGGACTTGGCGCTGACATTGCGGGCACGCCGGAAAGGCCGCCGGGCTTCGGCACGCCGCTGCAGTGTGCACCCATGCCTCTTCGCCACGAACCAAGCGCGTCTCTGCTACGCGCGCCTGTGCTCCTTCGGCGAGAGCCCAGCACACCCATCCACATCCCCTTCAGCACGCCGCCATCGTCGGCGTCTCCAACACCAGCAGAAGGTGAGGCCGAAGACGCGCCGCTGTTCCTTCCGTGTCAGGCGCCCCTGCTACCGGAGTCTTCACCGCCGCGTATGCTGCTCAACCGTAGGAAGACGCTGGCTGGGGGCTTCCCTGTTCGCCGGAGCAGCTCTCGGCTCAGGGCCAAGAATGCGACAGCCCCGGTCGCCAAGCTTGCTGAGCGACTCCTCTGCCGCAGACTCGGGATCATCCAAGACGGTGAGCAACTCACGGAGGAAGCCATTGCGAAGTTTGTCGCGCTCTTCAAGGGTGCCCTTCCACCCATTGCTGTGTCAGCCCTGCGCGCGCTCTTCTGTCTGGACTGCGACCTGGCGTCCGCGGTTGAGGAAGCTCTGATCAATCATGGAGGTGAAGATGCTGTGGACCATGCCACCCAGGATGCTGACCTGGAGGACGCAGTGCTGGAGACTGCTGCCTGATCACTTGTGAGGGTCCCCCAGAAGTTTCCTTAGCTGTTATGTTAGACAAGAATCAAAACTCGTCTTTTGTTAGGTGCTGGAAGTGCGGATGCTGCTGTACCGCAAGCTTGGCTTTGGTAGGATGTAGGATGGATGCTTCCTGGATGTGTGCCTCTACTATGTTGGGTCCTGGACGCCTTTTGTTGTGTGCCTGCTGCTGTTCTGTGGCCATGCGTGCTAAACAAAATGACGCTTTTGTATGCGCAAACAGATCAATGATTGTGGAGCCTCCTAGTTTCCCCAATGCAAGATAACAATGTTACACCTTCCATCCTTAGTTGGAATGTGAGAGGTCTAAACTGTCCGGATAGACAAACCACGGCGCATGAAACAATCGCGGCCTCCACGTGTCACATCGTTTGCCTCCAGGAGACCAAACTAGATGACGTCGATCAATACACTGCGAGCTACCTTGGGGGCTATCGCCTGAAGTCCTTCGCTCAAAGGCCTGCCACCGGCACGAGAGGAGGCATCCTCATGCTTTGGGATGACAATGCCATCGTGGTCTCTAGCATCCAGGTTGACACTTATTGCCTATCGGCAGTGGTACAGATGGTCCAGTTCGACGTCTCCTTCAAAATCACGATAGTGTACGGACCAACGGCGTACAATCAAAAAGATGCCTTCCTTGCGGAGCTCTCCTCGCTCAAGCCGCCTCAGGGAGAAAAATGGCTCGCCCTAGGTGATTTTAACCAGATTCATCGGGCCAGAGACAAGAACAAAAACAACGTCAACAGGTCGCGCCTAAACCGTTTTAGAAATGCCTTACACTCCTGCGAACTCAAAGAAATCCATCTTCAGAATAGGAGATACACCTGGAGCAACAAGCGCGAAAGTCCTACGCTGTTGAAGCTCGATAACTTTTTCTGCAACGAGGAATGGGATCTCTTCTTTGATAAGCACGTTCTTCACGCCCTTTCGTCCTCGCTATCCGATCACTGTCCCTTGCTCTTGGCGAACAACAATGGCCCCAGACGCCCGAGGGTCTTCCGCTTTGAAAATTTCTGGATCAACATGCCGAGATTTCAGGAGACCGTGGCGGAGGCATGGGCTGAATCGACGACACATACCGAGCCATGCAAGGTTCTTTTCCACAAGCTGGGAACCACGGCAAAAAAGCTGCGACAATGGAGCAATGCCTTCTTTTCAGGACACAAAATCCAGCTGCACATGGCGCTGGAAATCATCCTTCAGCTGGATATTGCCCAGGACTTCAGAGAGCTCTCCCCCGAAGAAAGGGACATTCGAGGTCGTTTGAAGAAGAGAGTTATAAGCCTCGCCGTGCTGGAGCGTGCAAGGAAAAAGCAATGTGCTAGAATCTCAAATCTCAAGGAGGGCGACGCCAACACGAAGTACTTCCATCTACGCGTCAACGCCAGGAGACGGAAAAATTTCATTCAATGCCTTAAGCATAACAACGGATGGGTCACTGCTCATGATGAAAAGGAGGCAATTGTCCACGATCACTTCCAGAAAGTCATGCGCCGTGGGCTGCCGAGATCGACCGACTTCAATTGGACAGCCCTGCACCTCAGCCAATGTGACCTACGGGGCATTGATGACGCTATCCTAGAGGACGAGGTCAAGGTGGCGATTGCTCAGATGCCGGCGGACAAGGCTCCTGGTCCGGACGGGTTCACTGGTGCCTTCTTCAAGGCATGTTGGGGGATCATTCGCATTGAGGTGATGCGTGTCGTCGACCTTTTCTCCAACCTCCAGGGAGGAAGTTTCCACTGGCTAAATTCGGCATACGTTGCCCTCATCCCGAAGAAGGAGGGGGCGGAGGACATTTCTGACTACCGCCCAATCAGCCTCATCCATGCGGTGGCGAAAATTATTGCCAAGGTCCTCGCCAACCGCCTAGCCCCACAAATGAACACCATCGTTTCTCATTCCCAAAGCGCGTTCATCAAGACCCGCAGCATACATGACAACTTCATGTTCGTTCGCAATTTCGCTAGGCGCCTTCATCGAAATAAAGAACCGGCTCTGCTTCTCAAACTTGACATAAAGAAAGCCTTTGACTCTATTAGATGGGACTATTTGCTTGAGCTCCTCCAAAAATTGGGTTTCCCATCTCGGTTCAGAGACTGGCTTGCGATCCTTTTTTCAACGGCCACATCTCGCGTCCTGCTTAATGGTGTTCCTGGCGCCCCTCTCATCCATGGTAGGGGGCTTAGACAGGGGGACCCTCTCTCGCCGCTTCTCTTCGTCATTGCCATCGACCCGCTCCAACAACTCCTCAGCCTGGCAACTGATCGGGGGCGTTTGCACACTATTAGGGGGAGGGGAACCAACTTGAGGACATCTCTCTACGCCGATGACGCGGCAATCTTCATAAAACCAATCAAAGAGGATGTGGAAGCGCTAGCGGGCATCCTTACGAATTTTGGGGAAGTCACGGGATTGGTTGCAAACGCGCAAAAAAGTCTTGTCGCACCAATCTGCTGCGCTGGGATTGATCTCGACGATATCTTACAGAGCTTCCCCGCTGCAAGAACCGCCTTCCCAATGCGTTACCTAGGGCTGCCCCTCTCGGTGAGACGACTAAAGAGAGGTGACTTCCAATTCCTGGAAGACAAAATCGCGGCGAAATTAGCGACGTGGACTGGAAAGCATCTAACCATTGCGGGTCGAGCAACACTTGTCAAATCTGTCATCACGGCCCAAGCGATTTACCACCTTACGCCCCTCGATATCCCTGCGGGAGTCAAAAAGAACATCGACCGCCTAAGGAGAGCTTTTCTCTGGACCGGGACGTCAGCTGTAACTGGGGGAAAATGCAAGGTCAATTGGGAGACTGTCTGCAGACCAAAAGACCTGGGCGGACTGGGGATTTTAAACTTGGACAAATTCGCGAGAGCCCTTCGACTACGATGGCCATGGCTCGAGTGGACGGCGCCAGAAAAAACATGGATTGGTATGGGCAGCCCGTGCAATGAGATCGACATGGAACTTTTCTATGTGGCGACTAGCATCACGATTGGAAATGGCCTCAAGGCGAGCTTTTGGAAATCAGCCTGGCTAGATGGGTTAAGGCTTAAGGACCTGGCACCGACCATCTTCGCTGCTTCCAAAAGGAAAAATTGGTGCGTGAGTAAGGCACTACAGAATAATGCCTGGATCGCCAACATTAACACTGGGGGGTTGTCGATGGACCATATCGCTCAATTCATCCTCCTATGGTCAAAGCTTCAGCACGTCATCCTGAACCCGGTCCAAGAGGACACCATCTCTTGGCGCTTCACCACTTCCGGGTCGTACACCGCTTCCTCAGCCTACGCTTTACAATTCAAGGGTGCAACATCAACCGCGATGAATCCCATGATCTGGAAGGCTTGGGCCCCACCCAAGTGCAAGTTCTTCGCGTGGCTTATCGTCCAAAACAGGGTCTGGACCGCTGACCGCCTCCAGAGGCGAGGATGGCCAAACTGTGGCGTATGCCCTTTATGCAGGCGGGTTCCAGAGTCGGCAGCCCACATGCTCTTCCAATGCCGGTTTTCCATTAGAATATGGAATGCCATCAACACGTGGATCGGTCTGCAAGGCTTTCGCCCAAACTCTTGGACGGATATCAGCTCTGTCAAATCCTGGTGGTGCAACGCGGTCTTCAGTGTCGGCCTTCCGAGAAAGGCAATGCCGTCAATTATTATGCTGGTCTGCTGGCACATATGGAACGAGCGCAATGCAAGAATCTTCCGCAACACCTCCACCATGCCGCCCATCTTAATCGACAGGATAAAGAACGACGCCAAAATGTGGGTCATCGCCGGGGCAAAAAAACTAGGCGCCATAATTCCAGGAGAGTAACCCTTGTTTTTCTTTTGAGGCCTCTGGCCGTGCTGTAATCTCCAAAACTTTCTTCCTTAATCAATGAATCGAGGCAAGCCTTTTGCCTCCGTTTCAAAAAAAATATCATCCAGAATAAGCCTGCTAGGCAGATTTTAGTAGCCGATCTATCTAGATTCTAAAACTTGTTCCAATGATTGAATGCCCAAAGCACATTGGACAGTACCCCAAACATACCCAGAGGAATTGAAAGAACATGTGGTTAGCCTTGTTCTCCACAACTGCTTGTGGACTTGAATGGCTGGCCTGATCTGTAGAGCAGAATACAATGATTTCACTGCAAACCCATTTTTGGGTAGTTTCCAAACCAAGCAATTAGGTCATCCGATAATTGACTATTTAGAACATATATTCAATAAAGATTCCCACTGTTGAGCGTTACCCCCCTCCCCCCTCCCCCCCCACATAACATTTTTCTAAAGGACAAGCCTTATCCTTTAGTTTGGATAATCTTCTGAACAGTAACATTCTGACTGAATGTTATGTTGTACAGACTGGAGAATTGTTCAACTAACGGGTGTCTCCATTCCACACATCCTCTCATAATCTGGTTTGTGCACCAGATATAAGTTTCCTGGGACAGTAGAGGTGAAAAATATTTTTGACCTGCAGAGACCAAACCAAAAGTGAGAGACACCTCTTTTATTGGTAGCTCAGGATAGAGTTTATTTTTGAGATATTTAGCTCAAAAGTCTGCCAAGTTCCATTCATTCTCTAGTTTCCAGAGCCATTTAATAAGAAGACTAATATTCGAGCTCCTTCGGTTATTTCCTGAAGTCCCCATCATTCTGCCATAAAATTTGTACATATATACAAGCATGCATCCATGTATACATGCACGTACGGCATCATGCGTAGCCATACATGAATATATACAAGCATTCATCCATGTACAGATGCGTGCAGGGCATCATGCGTAGCCATACATGTATCTGTACGTTAATACGTGGCCTGTGATCTAAACGGCTCGTGTCTCTCACAAGCAATATTTGTGCATGATCGATCAGTTTGGTTCCGGCCCAGATGCAACTCCTTTTGTCTACATGATGCAAAGATTCCAGAGATAGGTTTCTTCCCTGCTAATTAAAAAAGCCGACCTACATACATCAACGAGTGATAATATTAACTACAGCAACGGCGAATCTAGTTTGCTGCATTGCTTGCAGGGGACCTCGATATCGCCAAGTTCATGGAAATTAACCATCTTCTTGCGCCGTCGAATCGAATATTTTTACCGGCCGGCCGGGCGCTGAGCGCTGCTGAATGCTGATCCTGCCACAGTGGCGCGTTCGTGCGCGCGCGTACGGGGCGCCGTGGGGGCAGTGGCGGAGGCATACAGCACCCTACGTACCGGCGGGTACGCGCATGATCCCGGCCCGGCCGGCCGGCCTCTCCTTCTCGCAAACGGCCGGGCGCTAGCGGCAAAGCCCGCGGAAGGAAAGCGAGCCACCGTGCTGTGCGCCCGTGCGCCGCTGGCTAGCGAAGCTGCTGCTGGTACTCTGCCAAAAGAGAGCCCCTTACATGGTTTCCATGTTTCCATAAGAGGAGCACGTACGCCTAAGCACATGCTGTGCTTAGCATCTGCGGCTGGTAAGCAGGACGCTTGTTGCTACTGCGAACATGCGAACATGCGCGTATACTCTGTTAGGATTTTTAGGAAACCGGATCTAATTTTGATCCATAAACTTTAAAACAGATAAATTTAATATTTAACTTTTAAAATCAAATAAATTTATTTCCTCATGCACTTAAAGCGGTTTGGCCGACTACACGTGGTGGGTTTACACATGTGGCAGTCTAGTCAACAAAATAATAATAAAAATGAAAAAAATCAAAACATTCTTAAATATGAATATTTAAAATCATAGAAAATTTGCAAAAAAGAAAAAATATTAAAAATGAAAATACTATAAATTGGAAAAAAAATAAAAAAATAAGAAGTATTCTTGAAAACCTAAAAATTCGAGAAAATTCTCAAATTATTTAGGGACATCCATGAAAATCAGGAAATATGGTGATTCATGAACTGATAAATATTGTGTTTTCTCGAAATTCATAGTTTCCATAGAATATTTTTGAATTTATGAAAATTTTCAATTCTAATTCCTTGATTATTTCTTAGTAAATTTTATGAAATATATCCTTTTTTGGAATTTTCTAATTTTCTGACTTTGATGATTCCAATTTTTTAAAGCTACCTTACTATAAATTTTCAAATATTTTTTCAAAATAATCAGATTTTTTCAATTTTCTTTCCCTTGATTTTTCTACTTTTGTGTTAACTTGACTGCGACATATGTAAAACCACCACCACGTGATCAGCCAAACCGTTTTGAGTGTGTTGACAAACTAAATCTACCAAGTTTTAAAAGTTAACGATTAAATTTATCTGGTTTTGAAGTTTAAGGACCAAAACTAGATTTGACCAATAGTTGAGAGAGAGAAAATAGATATTTTCTTTTTTAATATATCATTAGAGTACTCGGATCACAGAACAACAACTTCCAAATTCAAATGGAGTACTTATAAAGTGTACCTGTGAAGTAAATGGAGTACTTATGCAGTTTTCTTGTGAAGCTGTAGAACTTGCAACCGGTTTTGGAGGGATTAAGCTCTTAATTTGTCTGAGCTTCAACTCGGTCTAATTGACTAAGCTATAGACATTCCCAAGTTTTTTCTTGAAAACTATATATTCCCATGTTTGATTGAAATAAAGACATTAACTAGGTAGATTCTAGGTCCTAGAATGGCCGGATAGATAGCTGAGTACGTGCCCAGACCTGCAAGTCCATTTATATACACTTGACAATGTTCGTACAGTCGCCGATACACCCTATTATCCAGGAGGCAGGAAGTTGCACCCAGCAAAGCCAAGCATCCAAAGGCCGGCCACCACTGCAGGTTCCCTAGGAGCTAGCTGGCCTCTCCATCCTCCACAAGTACAGCTGCAGCAAAGGTGATTGCACCGGCCCTGAATGAGGAAAAAGCGACACGCAATATATCACACGCGAAAATTGTTCCAACGACGCAAAGCCAGGCTAGGGCTTTGCTAGGGTAGCTGTGCGTGTACATGCGTGGCCCAGTCAGAGACGTGACGCTGATCGATCTCTTTGCATAAGATATATACACATCGAGCGTACCAGGGCCTAGATGAAATAGATGTACAGTACCCAGGCAGCTGCAGCTATGTTACTGTGGTACTGTTGTGACTAGACTGGTGCAGATATCGATCCTGCATGCATGCACTCCTGATGATCGATCCCCCCCGTTTGGGACGCAGTGATCGTTCTGGTCCGCGAGAAGGCACGGTCGATCGAGCGCCTAACATCAGTAAATACACTGTGGAAGTGTGGAGAGTTCTCACCGAACACATGCATGCGACCAAAAAAAGAAGGGCTGGAAAGGTGGCCACTTCTCCCAAGTGGTAGTATATAGTAGATATAAGATGTGTCATGTACTTGCAGATCGTCCGCCGTTGCATTGATCAATCAATCGTCGTCTTCCACCTGATGGCTTCAAATTGGGTGTACTAGTTAGATAGCTCTATCGTCAGATAATCATATCCATCTCAAGGATCAGATGTAATTGGCAAGTGTAAAAGAGGGGAAAGCATTGCAGTTATGCTTCAACCGGCCTTCATGTTTATATTCACTTACTAACGAGATATAGAAGAAGAGAGTATATATTTGGTTCATCTCCACGTATGTCAAGTTCCATCTCTCTTATAGAGCAGATTTCTGAAGATCTGTTAATTTGAAACACCAAAGTAATCATGCATGGATGCATTTGATCCATAAATGGGCACAAATGGGCATTTTGGCACAATTTTTTTTTGCCATTTTGTAGTTCATCCCTCAATTTACATCTAGGAAACTTTTGAAACTTTAAAGCGTGATCTCTGAATTTTTGAACACCCTGGTGAAGATGCAGAAGCAGAAAATCCATTCTCACTCTACCTCTACCTACATTAGCGAACCCCTTGGGCTGAAAAGAAAAATGAGATGGATCTTCCAATCCATGTACTATTGGACAGCAAAAGAGTTTTTGTTAGTTAATATATGAATATCCTAGGTGAAAAGGAAATAAAATGAGATGGATCTTCCAAGCCAAGCAATGTTTTTAGAGGACATCTATCTCAATCACAATCATCTGTTTTTTCTCTAATAATTCCCGGTTCATATATTTTGGCCCTTGAATCATCCCCTACAAGTCATATATAGGCTCATCATCCAACCCTTGCTGCCCTGTCCTCCTCCCCCATGACGCCTCACTAGGTCTGGAAAAAAGCTCGAGGCTCGTGAACCACATGGGCTCGAATCAGGCTTGGTGGCCAAAGGAGTCAAGCTCAAGCTCTCTCCCTAGCTTGGTGGTAAAACGAGCCAAGCTTGCTCGTGAGTTGCTTGGTTTTCTCGTTTGGCTCGACCAATTGATGCATGGTCTACTTCACGGAACTTATTACCTTGTGTGTAGACCTACTTTTTACATGTTGATGGTTGATGTCTGGACCTAATTCATATAACTATTAGTTTAGTTTGTTGGTGAGCTTATTACTTGCATGTTTACTCCAAGACCTTATTATGTTGTGCAATGAAACAAGTTACATGTAGTGTCTAAACTTTCAGTGATTTTATTGTAATTCCAATGAATATTTTGTCCAATTGCTATTCACGTGTATGTGGTTTCTGAATCGGACCAAAGCAATGTTGGTCACTTAAATATTTTGTGACTTGGCTCGCAACCAGACTCGAGCCCAGGAACGAGCTGAGTCAAGCCCTAGTTTAGCTTATTTGTCCAAACGAGCTGTACCGAGCCTATTCTCGGATGAGCTCGAGTGAGCCAAGCTGAGTCGGCTCGTTTCCACTCCTGTGCCTCACCCACTTCATCAGCCACCACATCTGCCTTCCTCACCGAGGACCTCCGCCTCGGCATGATGTCACCCTCCTCTTCTTCCTTCCTGCCATTCCACTCACATCCTCTTATCTTTTTCTGGCACTGGCCCCCACCCCCTTCCTCCACCTCTCCCTGCCCTGTCTCCTCTTCTGACAGTGACCTTGCCACCTCACCTCCCATGCCACCTCCACCTCGTGCAATCTAATATTCTTAGCCGCCATCTCGCCCCACTAGAGAGAAGAAAAAGGGTTGTGCATGCACGAATCTCTACGTCAATCCAATGGTTAGAAAATTGGTAAAGACTTAGTGAAATTTCAGCTGTTTGAGAATTAGCAAATCCGATGTTTTAAGCTGCCTTCAAGTTAAAAGCTTTCTTAGTTCCTGATTAACAAGCATAAGCCATGCACGTTCGTGTAGTAGTCAGGACAAGTGTGGTGGATGAGCCTATCTAGACGCCATCAGACCACTTGTGGGAGAACAGGGGTGACAGTGTTGACGACCAAATTTGGCAGTACCCCCAAAATGGCCCAAGTGCATCGGGTAAGGTTTACAGCGTTACCGAGTCGTGGCCCACGCCGAGTGGTTCGCAGTATTCCCGAGTCCCAAGCACCCGTATTCCGAGTTCTCATGCTCCGCCATGGTCCCGACCACAGGAATGTTCGCAGAAGATCCCGCAGAGTCCTCAGGCGGCGTCCCCGAGCAGGAGACCCCGAGCTCCCCATGTCCCCGAGTACTCGTGTTCTTGAGTACCTGTTTTTTGAGTTCCCGTGTTCCCAAGTACTCGTTCCCGAGCACTCGTGTTCCCGAGCACTCGTGTTCCCGAGTAGATCCAAGACGGGTTCTAAATAGCACGACCGAGTTCCAGCGGTGCCGGCTCATCTGAGTTGTGATGTTCCCGAGTTATCTCGCAGGGGAGTCAAGGCACCGAGTTGTTTGTCATAAAGTCTTTTCTGGTGCCAGGAACCCTAACTTGGGACACAAGGAACAGTAGTTGATCATGGCGTTTAAAGGAAAGTACGAGATTTGGAAAGCCTACCGGATCGTATGGAAGGATATCTCGTGTACAAGGCGAAGTCCAGATCGCGGTGGTTAAATTGATCAGACTAGGAAAGACGTCTCGTAAGCAAGATGGATTCTTGACTATGACGGGCAAGATTATCAGATTAGGAAACAATCTTTGTTTACATGGAAAGCTGTATCACGTACAACACAGAGTTGTATTCCAGCCCCAAGACCGGGCGTACCCTATAAATATAAAGGGTATATGGCCGATTGAAAACAACACACAATCGAAACAATCAATCTATTATCTTTTTATCTACTATTTTCTTCTCATCCCTGTTTATGCTTTTCGTTCTTCGCTGTTCTTCGTGTTCAACGGTAGCGAACCTCGAAGCTCTAAGGGCGGTCAGGCCGACTTAGAGCAGCCCATAGCCGCCGCACTCCCTGACGGGGTCCCTCTCGGGGGTGTGGGGTTTTGGGTCCTAAAAGACCTCGCCGACGTGTCTTGCGTATCGCGCTCCCGGTGAGGCTCCCCCGGTTCCGTGTCTTGCGCATCGCGCTCGGCGTCAGGGGTACATGGTGACGTGTTCGTGTGTGAGCAGACAGAAAAAGGTTGTCCATCACCAGAAAACGATCGATGCATGTCTTCTACTTCAAATTCCTCCATAGTCCATACATCACGTGGGCGGCCCATCCCTGAATCCAGACGAGAGTCTTGCGTTTGTTTCCTGCGACAGCGAAGCCCGGCCGAGGTATATATCCAGAAACTCTGTTCAGTTTTAGCAAGGTATCCTTTTCCGTCGTTCCGTCCAACCGCATATCAGTCGGTTTCATGGTAACCATACCAAGGAAAATTTCAAATTTCATTGGAGTATGCGACTGAAACAGATGTTGGCCTGAAAGCTGGAAACTTTTGGATTGCATGGAAGTAGGCAGGTTGCATGCATGGTGGCCATGTTTAGCAAGCTAGAGCGAGCAAGGTTGCTGTTGTCTGAATGCCAAGGCAGGAAGATCTGAACAATTCCAGGGCTAAATGAAAGGGTCCATACAGTGCATGAAAGAAAGCAACTGATGCCGGCCAGGTGAGTGTGTTCGTGTGTGAGTGAGTGAGTAATTGCAAGGTAAAGGGATAGGTAGGAAGAGGCAGGCTGGGGGGAAGGATGCGCACATGCATGGTCCACATCCTATGCTCAAAAGTCTCCGATCTGTCCCATACATAACAACCATGCCATGCCCTCTCACAAGCTTTGCAGCATGCCCAATCATGGCTACCTCCTACAAACCTCTCTACATTTATGCCCTTATGCTACCGCCACCAACGTTTTCTAACGGCTTACAATAAATGTCTCAAGCTCTAGCTGCCTCCTAAGAAATGTGTCTCAAGCTCAAGTTCATGGTTCAATAATTGAGGTACATTACATGCAGTTGACACGCTACATATACTACTACTAGTATGTACTTACTGATGGCCTGATAATACGACCCATTAGTAATAGTTTTCTAACAACCGTGTCAAGATTGCTATGCACAAGAAGAGCACCATGCATGCTAGAAGCATGGCATAAAAAGCAACAGAAAAGGTCGAAACCATATCCGGAGGAAAAGATGGAAGCTCATTGAGGACCGAAGCTGTCGATCAGATGAAGAAACAACAAAAGGGTTCCAAGTCCGATGGAGATGAGCTGAGGATTTCAGCCTGAATGCATGCGAATTTGTGTCTCTGCTATCTGCACTGAAAATTCTGAATCCTGAGCATGTATGCAGTTATGCACCAATTGCATGCATGCATCTCCACACTGCCTGGCTTTTGCTGCTGTAAATTCGTTACCTAACACTCTGCCCGGACCTATGCATGTGACCACAATCATACGAAGGTTAAAAATCAATAATATAATTAGTAAGCCCATTAAGAGAGGAGATCGATCAGGTCAGGGCGCGCCGTCAGTTCTTGCTTCTTCTCTCCATCTGTCCCTGGCATGCATGCTTCGTACAAATGCAGAGCGTAGAGCACCACCAGTACAACTATCTTGCATATATAGTAGATTCACTATTTAGCCACTGTAATCAGAAGCAGCAGAGAGTGTCACCTACAGATATTACTGTGCAACACAAATGCGCGCACAATCTAACGTCCATTCTAACTGCCACTGTTTGTAGTAGCTGGTCACTTGTGTTGACGCAATCATGTATACGGCGATCTGGGGCAGAGAGCTTGTGTCACCACTCTCTCTCTCGGACAAAATTCATCTCCCCATTCAGTGTCAGAGCGCGAATTGAAGCGGTAACAGTCAAAACATCTATAAATGAGCCGCATGCCAAGCTCTGAAACCTAAAACCTACACATGCCTGCCTCTGCCTGCAGGCTGCAGCACGCATATGCATCTGCTGCCACCCCTTCCTGCATATTGCACGGCTAGCTGCGCCTGCAGATCAATCGAGCTGCAGGGATCTCGCGGGCGTCATGCACAACAGGCAGTATATGCTCGGCGTCGGCGAGACTTTCTCCCACGCAGCTAGCTAGCTAGCTAGGCCGGCCGGCGCATGCATGCATGTATGCATTGAATTGAATCACCTCTCTCTCGCCATGGGTCGATGGATTCATTGTTCCAGTAGGCAAGACAGGGGTGGGCTACGCGCGATCCAGGAACGACGCGCACACCACCAGAAAACACGCACTTGAATGCCCACAACAACTGACTCCATAATCTTTGCGATGGAGATCGACAGATTCATTGGTGCGTCGTTCAAGACAAAGCTAGGTCTCCGTGTCCGTGGCCCATGCGTACGTGAAAGCGTATATACATGTCCTAGCTGTGAGTCTGAATTCTAGGCAGGGGGGTTAACAATGGCGTGACTGATGTATACATATCTAGTTGCTAACCTTTGCTAGGGTAGGTTTTCATGATTATCGTAATGTAGTGTACCGAGTTTGGCTAGGTTGGTCCTGCATGGGAATGCATGTTCATATGCCAATGCAGCTAGCTAGAGGCCATTTTGTTTCTGAACTTTGGTGTTAATTTATTCGATGCGCCCTAGCTGCCAGAGTACTATAGCTACTAATATAAGTGCATGCATGCATGCATGGGATAAGCACATGGCTGCTCCAACTCTCCAAGGGTCCAGTGCGTAGGGGGACAAATAGGATCGATGCATCATGCTACCATATTCTGCAGTACTATACTGAGCATATATATGTATATGCGATGATGTATGGTTTCCTATCATGACAGCCATACATTTGTTCTCTAGTGTTGGACGTACATTACTTGTGTGAGTTGTATCTGCTTTACTTCCTTGACAACGAGCAGAAACGCAAACTCCAACGGCGCGCACAACTGAAGCGGTAATCGTCAACCATATCGCCGTCGGAACCGTCCACGAACACATGATAGCTACAGGGGTCCATGCATGCATGCCTGCATGAGGCTAGCTAGATCGATCGATCTGTGCAAACGGCAAGGGTGCGCGGCGCGATGCAGGCAGCAAGTGAGATCACATCTTTGTTGCTTGTGGGCGACGGGCCATCATGACCTGGTACTGGCAGCAAGCGAGTTAAGGCAGCGCTGCAACAAACCGCAGTGGTGCCGACGCAGGCACACAGGGCAGCTGGGCCGGGCCGGTGTACCGTTCCATGATGAGCGTTCGCAGAATTGCAGGTGGCTTAGGTCGTCGTCGTTTTCGCCGTACGTCGTCGTCGTTGGCCCGCCTCCCATCTCGGGTTCAGAGCTTGTGTCCCTGAGATGGGAATATCTGACGCTGCAGGGAATTAAATCCTCCTCTGAGGAATCGGCATGGTATAACGTTGCAGATTATTTGCAGCTTGCAGAGGCAGGCAAATTGACACGAGCTAGGTGAAGGACAGAGGATGATAATGCATTTGTGTAATGAATTTGGGTCCAGAACCCAGGCTGATTAACTTGACTCGTGATTGGGGGATCAATGTTGGTTTAAAAGTTCGCCATTACTGCTTTCCAGCTGATTCAGTGGCTTGATGATTGTTATGTGAGTATGTTTCACATGCTGTGTATCTATCTGCTAGGGTGATCGCAGGTGAATTTTCTGACTTGGCCACGGTTGCAGGGGGATGTAGCATTCATGGTGAAGATCGATGGAGCGGTGACTGGTGTGCAGCATATTCTGTAGTCCTATCTTAACCATGCTATCATTTATTGGAAAAGTAATGTGAACTTCGAAGTTACTCACAGTAGTTCCTGTTGTTGTTTTATGTACTGCAACTTGCACATTGTTTATCCAGTCATCTTGAAAGTAATTGAAATTAAGGGCCGAGCATTAATGGGGTTTGCATTAGATATTTTCCCAGTGAAATTCATTGAACTAGCTAGTGAGTTATTTCATATAAGACTCTCTGAGAAATAGTTTTTTCAGTTTTGCTTTGGTACACCTCCTCCAAAAAAGATTACGAATATTGATGCAGATTAACAGTTAGGATTAGAACTGTCCCTTAATTTTTAAAAGGTAATATAGTCATTATCATCTCCGGTCCCCTCTCATCACCGTCGTCTCGATTCGTGGGCACCGCATGGCGCGAGTCCTGACTACCTTCGTCTCATAGCCGCAGTACTGGCACCTAGTGCCCCTCCCTCCATCACATATTTGCAGTAGATGATGGTTCACATGTACAGCTCTCTCCGGGGGTGGATGACGTGCATGATCACCGCGGATCTGCAGGGAAAGCATGGTGGGGTGGAGGACTGAATCCTCGGCCAAGTTGGGTTGGACATAGGCCGGGGCAGCCTCAACGCTGGCATACAGGTTGCGGACGGAGCCGATTATGGCATCTATGGGCATTAGTAGTAGCTTGAGCGCCCTATGGATTGGTAGCGCAAGGACGAAGAAGATGAAGTCGAAGACGAGACGTCCCTGCCGGCCTTAGCAAAGACCATGCGCTGGACGTTCGTCCACGACCAAAAGCTCATTTTGCGGTCATCGGACGATATTGGTGCGGAGGTTGCCATTCTTGATGTCGAGTCATTCATGCCGGCATCCTCGATCGCCGAGATGGAGTGTATGCATGGAGGAGGATCAAGCGCTTACACGCCATGTGCTGGACAAGGGGAGCCCTCGAATTCGAGGTGGCCAGTGACCTGAGAGCAAGAGCTAACATATCTGTGCTCCCATGAATAGGTGGTTCAAGATTGTACCATGGTCACCTGACACTTGTTTAGACGGAGAGGATGAGGAAGACACTGCACCAGATTAAGTCAGATTAGAGAAACTGAGAGAGGAAGGGAAGGGCTTTATTCTCACGGTGAAATAAGAATGTTGGATTGCCAATGCTAAACCTGTTTAGTCGTGGACTCTTGGTTAATCAGAAAAAAAAGTACAAAACTACCCTTTCTGTTTGCAAAGGTATTTTATTTTACATATTTATTTATCCCTGATTTATTGGCAACTTGCAAGGTAAGGTTGGTATGCTACTTAGGTTTTCGCATGCTACTTCACAGTAGCTTATTACATACTGCCACTTCAGCCTTATTTTTAGTGACCGCCTGCAAAACAGTCACGTGTTTTTTAAATTACAAACATCGACGCCGAGAGCCAGAGCCGTTGGATGTCATCTGGTTCACTCTCAACCTCCCTATACTATATATTAATTATCTCTGTTTAACCTAACATGAGCCAACCACCATTCTCCTCTCGCATTGCTGCCTTCCTCCACTGTCTCTAGCAGATACCAACATCGGATCTGGCTACCACCTCCCCTTAGTCCAAACCAATTCCTTCGCCGCCATATCTCACATCGCTGTTGCCACCTCTGCCTCTCCTACCTCATAATGTAGCATCTGCTGCCACCTTCTCCTCCCTCGAGTCGACTCGTCTTTGAGCACTAGCCCATGGGTTGTCCTAGTTGCACCTCCCTCACGTATCATCTCCATCGCCAGTCCATTGGCCCACACTATCCATTCCTCTAAGCCCATGGGCTTTGGTGACCCCTAAATCAAACTCTGTTGCGCCATCGTTAGAGAAGATGCCACTGCCATTGGTAGGAGAATACAGCCCATAGCACAAGTCGTATAGGCAACTCCAATGGTGAGCAAATAGGTTACGTTTCCCAAGTCCTCAGTTTGCTATGGAATAGCGGATCCGTATTTTTATGGTGCCATGGCACCAATTTTTGGGAAAATATGTGTATCCCTATGTGGCTGAGAGTAGACCTGTTCATGACAGCCTAGCCTAGAGATCCGGCCCAACATTTTCGAGACCAGGCTTGAATTTTTCTGGAAGCATGACATAGGCTTGAAACAAATTGTAAACCTCTAAAGCAATAATTTTTAATTCTAAAATAAGTAAATTTAATTCAAAAACAGAGTTAAATAATCATATTTTATTTAGGAAGAGAGAAAATTCTGGCTTTTCTAGGGCTTTGGGCTGGGCATGGGCCTAGCCAAAATTAATGGGCTTTTTCATGCTCGGCCTAGCATATCATCAAATCTAGTCGGGAGCCTACGGAGGAAAGAAAAGATAACCATCCAGAAGCCTTGGCGGCGTTCGCTTCCACCAATGTGCATCCCTGATCCCTGCATGATCGACAACTCGCAAGCGTTGATGACGGCATCGGCGGCCGGTCAGCAAGCCCTTGCATAGTTGGCACGATCCGGTATTTGTAAACATTCAAATTTCTCACGGGATGGATCCATGTGTCTAGGCCCAATTTGGTTTCAATCACAGGTTCGGAGGGTCCCAAGCAACACTCCTACGGGCTAAGTCGACGACTTGGAGGCTTGTTCAATCACACACATCAATGAAACCCTAATCCGACCTCTCGCTCACTATTGTACGCTGAGACCGCTCGTCTACCACCGATGGAGGGCAACGTTGCGGCTAGGCGCAGTAGGCAACTCAGCAGGGGGGAGGACGTCAATCGTACTACTAGTGCAGGCGCACATTCTAGCGTGCCATCTTCGGTGCTGGGATGGGGTGCAGCGAATGCCGCGGCCACTGGGATGCAGGATGAGGACGTCAATCGTGCTACTAGTGCAGGCGCGCATTCTAGCGTGCCATCTTCGGCGCTGGGATGGGGGTGCAGCGAACGCCGCGGCCACCGGCATGCAGGACGTGGCAATGCAGGGATGGCGGACCGGTCTGGTGAGACAAGAGCACCCGTTGATCCTTTCATGTTGGTCCGTATGTTTGGCTCCGTCGAGCATAGTGGACGGTAGGCCATGGCACCGACAGTGGTGTCCTTTTCCTTAGGTCGAACGAGCATGTTGGCCTTCGGTGTTGATCCATCTGGGGGCTTTGGCTGCTCGACTAGACCTATGGCCGAGGGTCCAAGCGATGAACCACAACTGGCTTGGGATTTGCTTTTGGCTGGCATCATGACGGTCCTGCAGACACATGTAGACAACCTCACTGCAGCAGAAGCCATGTCCGTGTGATGTCGTCCCCGCTACGCTCGGCAAGGGGCACAGATATGGGGTGGGTAGGATCGAGGCGGCTGGCTGGGAGGACTTTCTTCATCAATAGGGCCATGCCCTTTGTGGTTATGCAACCAATAACATGAGCTTCTACCATATTCCCATCACGGGTAAACGACAGAGCATAAAAGATTCATCTACTACAGCACGAGTTTCAGTGGTAGGTGGCCAGCTCACATCCAAGTTGGTAATAGTAGAGCTACATTTGGCAACATACATTGCTTGGAATGGGGAGCTTAAGGACAAGGGAGAACAATATCCCTGGTACCTTTCCCTAATAAAATTGAGCTATTCCATCTTATTTGCTCATGGCCAGTCAAAGCTCGACTCCATGAGGGTGTCATACTTCAGTTCGAGGAGTGGTCTCCCAAGATGGATGCTCTATTTAAGTTGCAAAAAGCCTGGGTTGATGTATATGGCGTCATACGAAATATGAGACTATTTATCCTTATGCATGCAGGGCTCTAAAACCGGCGTCACTCAAGTGGCAAATATGGCTGAATTGAGGAAGAGAGGAATTATCCATATACAGGTAGGGGTCATTGATCGATCCCTAATTCATGAGAGTGTGGACATAGCGGTCAGTGATACAATGTATAAGATATTCTTCACCGTTGAAAAAGAGGCCCTTAATGAGCGTTCAAATGCAAATCCTACTCATGATGAGGATCTCAAATGAGGATGAGGATGACATGCTGGATGATAAGTAGGAGGATTTGGGTAGAATTAATAAACGTCCAAAAAATCCTAATGAGAACATTGCTTGTGAGTCACAGAAAGGACTTGTTACGGAGGCGGTTCCTACCAACCAGACATGCGCACAGATTCCTAGGAAATTCCCAATACAATGAGTCGGCCACGCTTGGCGTCATCTCCCAAACAAAAAATTCTGGATTGTAATTGGTTTGAACTTTTAGTTAAAATGAAGGGGGATTTGAGCATTCGTCAGAGGTGACAATCGAGCACACCCCTCCTTCTTGTTTGGTTGCAGGTAACGCTTCAATGATGGACATTACTTTTGCCCTCTCTCAGGACACGCTGGAGTGACCGCTTGAACACCCCAACAAAATCAGGCATCCCGAAGTTAGAAGAGGATTCTCTCACGCATGCCATGCACCAAGCGGCAGAGCTCAATCTGGATCCGCACGAAGGTATGGCAAATTACTGAGGCAATTCTTTCATTTCATATCCAGTTCATGTTGTAGCTTCCAATTTAAATAAGGTGGGAGTTAACTTAGGTAGGAATACAAATGAAATTTCTTTATCTGTTAACAAATTTAAAAATATTGAGTTGAAACTTAAAAATTTTCTTTCATGACACCCCAAAAACCATCACTGATCATAACTTGTTCTAACGATGAAGAGGAGGAAGAACAAGAAAATACGGATCACACCCTTCTCAATAATATTTGTGGAGTAGTTGCCGATGAGGTTATGGATGAGGGGCTGGACCACTTTTATAGTGGTTCACAGGCTATTTCCCACAAATCGAAGTCTGCCTCCGTGAGAAAAAAAAGACAAATATCGTAATAAAAAGAAAACAAGTTGTTCCAGATGAAAGAAATCTTTTGGAATAGCAGAGGTCTCGGTGACTTGACTAAATTTCTTCATATGTATAACTAGCTGTGGAAGACGACCTTGATTTCGTCGCCCTTCTAGAAAGAAGTAAAAGAACCATATCTCAATCCACTCTAGACTAGATGAATGTTAGGGAGACTTTATATGGCACATATTACCTTCCCATGGCAGGTTCGGAGGCATTCTCCTTGGTGTCAACTTAGCCATCTTTGGTATCGCATCTATTGATGAAGGTGAATATTTGTGTAAATTCCGCCTTCATAATAATTAGGATGGGTTCCAATGGGCTTTGATGGTCATATATGGTGCAGTAGAACCACAATTTAAAGGATACTTCCTAACCAAAATGGTTGTTGCATGCCACACAGAGGCCTTAGCACTCTTATTCGATGGGAACTTTAACATCATAAGGCATCTGAATGAGAAAAAAATGACAACTTTGATGCTAGATGAGCATTCCTACTTATTACGGTCATTGATGGTCTCGACTTACGGGAAATTGTATTCTCTAGGCAAAAATTTGCCTGGGTGAGTTCGTTAGATAACCTGACTTGAGAAACTATATGGAGTGCTCTCTTGCATAGATTGGGAGCAAATAATCCTGCCAGTATCTGTTCAGGAACTGGAGCGTTTCCTTTCGGATCATACCACACTTCTTATAGAGACGAGAGCACCATTGTTTAGGGTAACCAACCTATATTTAAGTTTGAATTTGGCTAGTTGACCAGAGATGGATTTCATGACATGGTTGTTGGCTGTTGGCTCCACAAAGATGGAGGGACGAATCCTCATTGGCAAGCTAAAAGAAAGAACTACTAACCATAATCAATACCATGGATAGACAAGCTGAACATGGCGGGCTATCTATGGATGATATTCATCTCAAGTATATGGCAAATGATCAGCTAGCCCATCTATTACGAGATGAAAATAGTATGGAAGGGCGAAGGTGAAACACCTCCTGGAGGGAGATAATAATACAAATTACTTTCACTTAGTGGCTAATGGCAAAAATTGAAAGCAGCGCATATTCTGTCTTGACTAAGAAGAAGGGGAAATCACTGGTGATGCCGCTCTAAAAGCATATATCACTAATTTTACAAAAGCCTTTTTGTTCCACCTAATGAGAGTAATTTCTCTATGGATGAAAATTTGTAGGAGGACATCCCACTCACCGGAGGAGATTCAGTCCTCATAGCCCTTTTTACGAAGGAGGTAAGGAATGCCATTTTGTCAGGACGCCGAATTCATAGCCAACTCCAACTGCGATACGAGATCCGAATACCTGAGAAATCACCCAACACACCATACGCTTACCGAACGTCGTATGCCTTTGCTACTAGACGATCCGACACCTAACCAACCCACCATACGATCACCACATGTTGTATGCACTCATGGTTGGTTAAGCCGGGCAAGGACACACTTATCGCAAAAGGAGCTGAAAACAAATTCAAGATCCGGTAAGAACTAATGTTACTTTCAGGATCACTAAGCAAAGTATGATCGGAGGAGCCCGGCAATCGCACCCATACCTTATCCTAGCCCGAAGACTAGTGGGTCGCTCGAAAGCCCAGTACGATTACCCACACCCTGCCTAGCCAGCACTGCATCTCAGCTAGTGGGTCACTCAACCAACAATACTTCGTAAAGTGAAACCGGAAAGAACACATTACTTCTTTACGATCATTTCCATATACTTCAACCATTCACGCACGGTATATGGGATGATCACATGTAACAACTTCGTATCACAGGTCAAACTCTAGAAGACAAGAGTTATTCCGATATATAACTCACCTCTTACCCGAGAGAGGTTTCACATCACATAAATAACGACTCGAAGGTCATTTATAACTTTTAACCTAGAAAATAGCAGCGGAAAGAAATCGAGAAGCCCTTGAGATGGCAACCCGACCATCTTCCTGAGAAACACGTAACCCACACATGTGATCGTGAAGGACAACTTGCAAAAGAACATTGCTTCTTGATAAAATCAACAACGTAGAAATCTTCTGTATTAGTCTCACCTGCAACCGTTTAGGAATTGAATTCCTTAAGTACTTTCGTACTTGCAAGATGCTTTGTAGGCTCATCCTAATTATCTTAGGCATGGCATTGAACAAGAATTAAATACTACACATGTATTCAGCATTAACACATGATAACATGGAATAATCATGAACGAATAAGCAATGTCATCAAGATTCATACCAATCAACCAACCTAAGATTTAAAACAATAATCTCATATTATAAAGCTATGCAAATCAACTAGGATTCATCCATATTGATCACGTTAAGTCAACAAGACTTAATTAAATTTTCAAACTAGTCAACCAAGACCAGGTGATCTCAAGGTAATCAAGCAAAACTATTTCAAGCATTCAAACAAACCAAACAAGCCAATTTTAGTTATGGTTGCTCCAAGCAAGGCTCAACCTATTCTGTGGTCAGGCAAGGACGACTAGAACTTGCCCGACGCGAGGGAAGAATTAAGAATGTGTAAGTTCATGGTTGGCCCACCGTGACTTCACACCAATCTCAATTCAACCCCGCCGTGGGTGACGGGTAAAGCCCTACGACACCGGCATCGATCAGGTTTGCACCCTGTCGATCCATCAGTAGGTGACGGTACCCCGGCCCTCGCATCTCACTATTAAGGTTCCATAGTTGATTTGTCCAATTAAGAAATCACCGAGGATCAACAAACACAACGGAACCTACCCATGCTAGTGATTACGTCCATCACAATAGCAATATGACCAATTTGCAATCAAGCAAACATCTCACTCAAAACCACAACATAAGTAATTAGGAATCTTACCGAGCTTTGCAGAGCTTGCCTCGTTGCTTGGAGAAGTATGGTGATCACACGCAAGAACTCCATAATACTCGAAACACCGGTAAGAAGCAATTGACCTCCAAAAGGAAAAAGCAAACCTAAGAAGCTAATTCGAACATGACAAGGATGCATGGATGTAACTATGATGAAAAGGAAGTATCGAGTTAACATAAGTATGCTAGTACTCCTACATTTCAATGGAGTTTGGTTGTATTATAACCTTAATATAAGCTTTTAACATGGATGCCTTCATCTTTGAGATATGCAACTAAATAGAGGTGATAATCATAAAATCAATACTAATGATGCAGGTTTGATAGATTAATGTTAATTCATATTAATAAAGTTTGGATTCACGGAGTAATAACATGTATGATATACACATAGCAATTTAAAGATGCAGGTTGAATTCTAGTGGATGGTATAAGGTGCTAAGTATAGAATTTCAGATTGAACCTCTTCAGAGATAACATGAGTTATACATTAAGATGCCATGGCCATCGACATGATTATACAACATGTATGTAACAATCTTTATATATACAAGATTCATGGGTTAATTCTTGCACTAACATGGGCATTCCAATTAGTCGAAGATGCAATTTATAGCTCAACGAAATCTGGACAGCAGGAGTATTTTAGCTGTAACTCATAAACCTTCCGTCGGAATAGAGCAAACGAACACTCTAAACGGAGCTATGACAAAGGCTATAATTCTTATTTTGGTACCAACATATGGTAAGCAACTAAAGGTTACTAAATTGTGCCCGGAAGGTTTCAGCCTTATCTACGAGACCTACTCATCGTAGACGTAAATCACTTAAGCAAAGTCCAGTGGATTAGTTCAGGATTGCATATGTGGTAGGTATGGTTGAGTGGTTTATTAACTTGATAAAATCTTACTTAAGCGATTAACTATGATTTGGTGTTGATTACTCAAATGTTGATACCACAATACTTAGCTAGTTAACCTGAATGCTTGTTAAAAGTTAGCATCCCCATCAGATCCCGTACAGGTTGCTTTGCATCTGATCGTGAGCAATTAATTTTATCTAGTTAACAACTCACTTGTGTGACTAGCTGTCATTATCTTTTTAATTGTGATTTAGTTAATAGCAATACTTGGTTAGCAGATGGTTATGTCCTAATCTTAAGCAATCGGTGCCTTAGCTAATGGATTTCACTAGTCATTGAAATTATAGAACATTTAAGGCGTTGGAACTTCATCAATTTAGTATTAACTAACAGCTGTTAACTCAACAACAACCAATTTACAATTGAAACACTGTTCTTTGTATTGATGCATGCGTATCCTGCTACTACATTTGTAGCCCATTCATCAAGTGCTATTAGATGATTAAGCTGGTTATAATTGTGCTTATCACAATAGTGTACTAATAGTGCTAGCTAATGATTAATCTGGTCTATGTATCACTTATTAGTTGATAATTGTCACTCGTTGATTAATTGTTAGTCCATTAGCTACTAAGCATTGGGGTCACCAGTACACCAATCATCAGTGCATTACAGATGTCTGGAAGTAAATAAACGAACAGTGCCGTCATGAGTTCATAAAATGTGTCTTAACCTGGTTCATTTGCACTAGTTAGGCGGTTATCCGGCCTTTACATTTTTAGTTCATCAATTAAGTGCTATTAGTATAACCCGGTTGCATGAGTTATACTAATGGATGCCTAAAACCTATCTAACTCCGACATAACTCCAACGAATGCAGTAGTGGTGTTGGTTTACGGTTAACTTGTATTGACTAGTTAATGATTGACGCTTATCAATTGAAGATCTTCTCCAATTAGTGTTCGGATCCGGTGGTAGTAAACCAAACTTTTGATTAAAAGGTATTTTCACGGCATGATCATTGAAACATTGGTGATGTCTCGACTTTGACTAATTAGTCTGTTATTAGAAGTGTCGGGACTGCATCGATTGGCCTTAATTACTTAATTAGTTAAATTTGGTTACAGGTTCAATTGGTTAGCAGGTCATCAGGTTCACCTCAAACAGGTTTAACCGTTGCTAGCCGTTTGAGCAGCCCAGTCAGAACCGTGGCGAGGAGTCGCCGGCGGCAGACTAAGGAGAAATGGGAGGAGCGGACGGGAATGGTCGGAGGTGATACTTACCCTCGGGGTCGACGAGGGAGCCTGGGCCGGCTCTGGGCGAGTCGTGGTGGCGGAAAGGAGACGGGCTGCGACAGCTCGGCTTTGAAGGAGGAGCCGCTGAGATCGACGACGACGTTGGGGAGCACCGGGGACGCGCGGTTGCGGGCTTCGGCCGAGGAGAGAGCGGAGGACGGGGATGACCTGGGCGGCGATGGCGCGGTTGGTGGAGAACGCTTCGGTCGCTGGCAGGCGAGGAGGCGCATGGCGTGGAGTTGGCCCGCCGGTGGCGGCGCACCGGTCGGCGACGCAATGCCGGCAACGGGAGTGACGAACGCACCGGGGCGGCGGCGTATTCGCTCACCGGCGCGGCAAGGCGGATATGAGCACGGGGAGGCTCCGGTGGGGGCGGGCGCTCGGACTCGGATCCAGGCTGCGCAGCAAGTCCGGCGGCCGGGAACCGGTGAAGAAGGCGAGCAGTGAGGTGCTCGGATCCAGGGTGGAGGTGGGGCACCGGCTCGAGCTCGGCCTTGGCCGTCGGGCTCGGATGTAGGGCCGGCAGTTGTGAGTGTGGCGAGGAGTGGACCCCAGGGGGCGGCACTGATGGGGAGGGCCTAACGGCAGCGGGAGGCGGAGATGGCGGGGCGCCGGGGAGCGGTAGTAGAGTGGAGGAGATGCGGCAGGGCGGCCCGAGCGCAGCGAGAAAAAAGGGGAGGAGCGTGGTGCAACGGCGCGGGAGGAGCCACGGGGGAGATCGGAGAGGCGGCATCGGCGTGACCGGGACCAAGGCGGCGGTGGAGACCCCCGGTGGCGAGCTCGCTCATGGGACTGGATTTGGGGGCTTTGGAGGAAATGATGGAGAAGAAAAGGGAGCTGCTGTGCTACGTGGAGAAGAAAAGGGCATTGCGGTGGTGAGCTGCTTGTCAGGTGGAGAAAAGGACCTGCAGGGGGGTCCCACGGCAGGTAAGTTATTTTTTCTTTTTCTTTTGTTTTGTTTTGTTTTCTTTGCTGTTTTTAGAGTTATATTAGGAAAAAGAGGGCCAGAAATCATTGGAAAAAATACGTAAAAATTTATAAAATATATAGTGTTTGAACGTGTCCTAATGGCACTCCTCAACCCTTATTAGTTTAATGGATTAAACTTTAAGCTGTCGAAATGGCATTATCGTACTAGGGTTCAATTTAGGAGTTGAATGGTTAAATATATTTCAGAAATTTTGTTTTAGCCTTAACCAGGTAAATAACTCTTAAATATGAAAATTTACAAGATTTGGAGAAGCAAATGTTCATCTGGTTACTTATTGCAATCGTGTTTCAAGGGAAGAGCTTTGAACAGTCATTTTAATTAAGTTTTCAAATGTAATCCAAATGGCTTGAAAATTTTGATGTTAGTCCTCTAAGATAGCTGGTACTTATAAAGAATTAGTAAGCTGAGAATTGGGTGAAGCTAGGTTCAGGGTTTGCGTTTAAGATTGAGTTCATATGATATGTTTAAGTTTTTAATCAGCGTCATTTCTAACTGGCTTAAATGCATGCATGTGATGAAAGAAATCATTGTTATTCACGATGATCTGCACTGATCTCGTGTATTAAGAATGTGGTCATTACACATTTTCCAAATCTTTACTATTATATAAATGAGAGAGTTGGTGGTGATGACGGTCTCACACCCTCCTCTCCACCTCTCTTGCCTCTTAAATTTAACAACGGCTTACCAAACAAAACTAATACCAAAAAAAACTGGAAAAAAACCTACTAGAGAAATATTCTCTAATAAACTCAGACTCCCTCAACTAAATTTCAAATAGATTTTATCTTTCTTCCTCCAAGATTCAAAATTCCCCGTCTTTGTTCTCATATCTTGTGGCAAGAAATGCTCCTGGTTGAAGCAATAGCTACATCCATGAAGCTCCGACACAAGGCTATGCATGCAATGAGTTAATGGTGGTCTGACATGAAGGAGTTTGAATCGGCTTCGACCAGTGCAAAATGCAATCTCTTGATTACTTACATGCTATACAATGTGTTTGTCGCAGCTTCGGTGCATTTCTATTCTTCAACTCATCCTTGGTTGAACCAATATAGCATAATTCTTTTTGGTTCCTTTCCTTGCACTACTAAAGTTGTTTTGTGTAGATGGTTGGGTGAAGCTCATGATGCATAATAACTAGACAAAGAAGCTAAATTGGGCTTGGCACATTTGAAAGTTTTCTTTTGAGTTTTATCAGAATTCTTAGAATTGTTGTATGTGCTAATTACAACGGGAAATGTTTGATCTTTTTGACCAACTAAATGCCTAATTCACGTGTAAGGCACGTGTCATACTGTTTCAGAAGAGATGGAGTACAGCGGTCTATGAGACGAAGACAGAGCCGTTGCGGGCAGCGCAGCTAGTCATCACCATATCTCACCGGAGTGCCGCGAGGGTACAATTGTCAGAGTTGTGGTATGTCACTGGATGTAGAGCTGAAGGTAAACTTGACGGGAGGTGCAGTTGGATCAGAGGCATGGCCAGAGGCCGGTCCAATGTAAGGCTCAACTAGAAGTGCGTTGCACAATGGTCAACATTGCCGTATGCAGAACACTAAAGCTGTGTTCATTGTCCTTATTTAAGTTGGCGCGTTGAAGGACCCACAAATTGTTGTGGGAGGTGTTGGCAATCTCGTCAATGAAGGTCATCGATGTTTGTGGAAAGGGTAGGACACGATGAATATGAAGGGTGGCCATGGTGGAATAGAGGATAGGGTGGGAGGAGGAAGATGAGGGGATGAATTTTGTCTGCACGTTGTTGGAAATCAATTATGTAGAGCGCGAGGCGAGATATCATTGTCTTGAAGTAGGTTGTATGGTTTTACTCTTCCACATATTTTCTCTCTACATGATTTTTGTGTTCTGTAGCAACAGACGGTTACTATGCTAGTGAAACATAATAAGACACCTGGCCCTGATGGTTTTTCTGCTAAGTTTTATCTGGTGTTCTAGGATATGCTCAAAGAGGACCTCATGGCCATATTTTATGATTTACATGCTAGTAACCTAGTGCTATACAATCTTAATTTTGGGGTCATTATACTCCTACCAAAAATACAAGAGGCCACCAAAATAAAACAATATAGGCCTATATGTCTACTGAACGTTAGTTTCAAAATTTTCACCAAATTAGAAACGAATCGAATCACATAGGTTGCAAAAAAAATCATATGGCCTACTCAGATGGCTTTCATGCCGGATCGTTATATCATGGACGGAGTAGTTGTTCTCCATGAGACAGTCCAAGAGATGCACCGAAAAAAAAGTGGAATAATTTTTAAAATCGTCTTGGAGAAAGCTTATGATAAAGTCAAATGGCCCTTCTTACAACGGATATTCGATTGAAAGGTTTTTTTAACCTATGTGGTGCTAGTGGATTCATAGTTTTGTCATGGGAGGCAGTGTCAGCATAAAACCTGATGATAGTGTTGGCCCATATTTCCAAACAAGGAAAGGTCAGCGACAGGGTGTCCTACTGAAAGTGCATCTCGCCCCCCTTAAGTGGGGTTTGATGATTAATGACAAAAAATTAAGGGATTAATGTGTGTATCTAGTGTGATCAGGTGTTTAGTCACAAAAGTAATGGTACAACCAGTGTTGACAACCCCTAAAAGGCTCAAAGGAAAGAAGGCTCGAAGATTTGAAGATTAAGGAAATTTTTTTAGCTCTTTTTGTGTTCCAATGAATCACATTGAGTTTAGGGAAAGCCGTACTATTAAGGGAGGTTCACATCTGGAAGCTGATGAGAATGCATTGCTAATGCTCAGGTCAGAATATTCGAGATTGATGTTAGCACACCCAAGTTCACATATGTATGAATAGTCACGGAACTCAAACCTTCCGAGTTGCCCTTCCTTTCAGATTTTCTAGATGTTGGAACATCCAAGATTTCTTAAAACCTCCAAGTTTTGGTTTTGTACACACTTAAATCCTTGTGCTTTCAAAGTCGAAGCTGCTGAATTTTTTACGGAGTCTCCGAGATCTGTTTTGGACTTATCTTTTGAAATCTCAAAATGTCCAAGTCCATTGTCAGAAGCTCCAAGAATGAGTTATGTCCACCTCAGTTGAGGTCCTTTGAAATCTCGGAAGGTTCAAGTGCAATGTAGATCCTCTGGTTATCCATTCTGACCACACCTTGCCAAGACTATTCATAATCTTGGAGGGTCTGGGTTCAAGTAGGAACCTCTTACATTTCTGTCCACTGTACTCTGAAACTTCAAACCTGGGTTTCTTGCCGGAAGTTCTGAGATCTACTTTTGGAGAGGCAATATAAGCATTGCTTTAAAATGTCAGAATCTACGAGTTCCATCTCTGAAGTTCTGAGTTCTGCACATTTTGCACTAATGGCTATTTTTTGAGGGGTTGTCTATATATACCTCCAAGCCTCTTTGCATGCCTAACTTATTGACAAAACATTCATATACTCTCTTAAGTGCTACTCCACATTTCCTCAAGCCCAATTTACGATTCTTGTGAGAAAATCTTTGAGAGAGAGAGATTGAGTCATAGTTGAGCATGAAGCAAGAATCATCTCCAAGCCGAACTGAATGAAGCCTGTTACACTTGGATATTGGTGTCTCCTAGAAGGCTAGGAGTCGCTTGGGAGCCTTCAAGGATTGTGAAGCCCCACAAGACGTTGTGAGGGTTTGGAGCTTGCCTACTGCAAGGTGAAAAGCTACCATGGGAGAAAGGAAGCTTCACATCTACAAGCTTCTTGAGGAAAGAGCATGATTTGATGCCCACTTCAATCATTTGATCAAGCTTGCCATAGAGCCTTGCCAAGGGCTCGAACCTTGACAACATCCTTGCATTTCACTCATGGTTGTTTCCATGCGCTTCTACATACTTGTTTTCCTACTCATTTAATATCACTAGCATGCGAGGTTTTGCTTAGAACTGCTTAATGTTTTTAGAATACTTGTGTAGAAAGTATTTTTGGGTCATAATTTTGTTAATCATCTATTCATCGTCTCTCTAGTTGATATCCTAGATCATTTCAATTGGTATTAGAGCCTCATGCTCTCATGTTTTAGGTTTCACCACCTAAAGAGATAGGATGTCTACTAGTGAGAAGATGCATGTGCGGAGAGGTTCGTACTTTGATGGTTCAAACTGTCCTAGTTGGAAACACAAAATGAAGATGCATTTAATGGCTAGAAGCCCAAGCATATGGCATGTTGTTGTTGATGGTTACGCAGTGCTCAATGAAGACGAGCTCATAGATGGTGATCACTGGAACATCCACCTCAATGCCCAAGCGACGAACGCCATCTTCAACACATTGACCCCAGATGAATTCAACCGGGTGAGCATGCTTGAGGATGCAAAGACGACATAGAACATGCTCATGGAGATCCATGAGAGAACTTCTTCCATCAAGGAGTCCAAACTCGACATCCTAACAAACAAGTTTGACCACTTCACCATGATGGATGGAGAATGAGGGTGTGAATGAAATGTTCACTCCCCTCGATCACATTGTGAACAAGCTCAAGTCCCTCGGGTGTCCAGAGATCAATGACCACTTTGTCGTCAAGAAGATGCTACGAGCCCTCTCACCCAAGTACAAATACTTGGTGATGCTGATTCGTGAGAGGGACAACTTCAAAAAGTTGACTTCCATCGAGATGCTTGGAAAAATCATCGCTCATGAGATGGCAATCTTAGATAAGGAAGAGCTCGTGGCCTCCAACTCAAGACTCAAAAGGAACATTGCTTTGAGGGCCAAGCATATTGTCGAGGATGACTGAAGCGACGATGAAGAAGAAGAGGAATTTGATGAAGTGTGCTTCACCCTATTAGTGAGAGGATTCTCAAAGATGTTCAAGAAGGGCGGTGCCGAAAGGCTTTCGGCAAAGGAAGAAGTCACAACTTCTCGAAGGACACAAAGAAGAAACTCATCAAGAGGGCATTCTTCAAGTGTGGCAAGACAAGACACTAAATAGCCAAGTTTCCCAACAAGAACAAAAAGAAGGTTGAGAAAGAGAAGGGGTACAAGAAGAAGGAGAACGATGGAAATGGTAAGTTCGTCAAGAGTAACCACTACAAGGCTCAAGTTTCGATTGTTTGATTGTGATGACCCATGCTCCAATTCCAACTCTGAAGACTCGCATTTGTTCGTATTTTACTACTCAAGCGATTAGGAGACACCTTATTGTCTTAGGATAAAGGGGTCAAAGTTATCATAAATCACCAAGTCTCCTACCTTTGATGACAGTAATGATGATTTTCTTGATGATCTTGATGATTTGAGTATCCAAACTATGATGCTCTTGTTGGCACTCTTGAAAAACATGAGAAGTCGCTTGTGAGACAAATATAGAAAAATGAGGCCCTAACCCTTAAGCTCCTTAAGGTCCTTATGCTTAAGGGTTAGGGCCTAGGAGCTTAAGGTCTCATATTGCACTTGCAAAGTCTCATGAGGAGATTAAGAGTGTTCATAAAAATCTTGGGCTTGAGAACATAAAAAACAAACAAGATTATAAAACTCTTAATATATATCATGACATCCTCAGGGGCAAGCATCTCTCTCCTTGACAAGCAATCCACTTCAACTCAAGAGAGTGAAGAAATGCCAAATCCTAAGTGTGCTTTATTGTTCATGTATTCTCTTACTATTTCTCATGTTGATGTTGCTAGTGCATCTAACAACATGTCACGTGCGACAACACTCATGAGTGAGAATGCTAGATTGAAGGTCCAACTCCAACAAGGATGCTCAAATGCTATAAGGGTAGTAAGGACTTCGAAGAAATTTTGAGTCACCAAAAGGAGAAATTCAACCATGAAGATTTGGGCTATACCTCAAGGTTCAATGACAATGGTAAGGGATGGACGCCTCGACAATATCCGAGGACCAAGTTCGTGCAAGAAAAGGAGAACCAAGTGCAAGATTCCATCTTTGAGGGTCATTCAGCTAAAAGGGGTCATCCTAATCTTGTTGGTCATTTTGATGCTTCTTATGTGCTTAGGAAGAGCAAAGATGGTAAGATCCAAGACAAGTTTCTGGGTGCTGTGATTGGTGATCATATTAGGAATAGTTCTATTTGGGTGCTCAAGGCTCTTATATCTAATTCACAAGGACCCAAGAAGGTGTGGGTACCTAAACATGCCTAAATTGTTTTTGTAGGATTACAACTCTGACGAGAAAAATTGGGTACTTGATAGTGGATGCACCAACCACATGATGGGAGAAAAATACATGTTCACATCATTTGATAGCAAAGCATCCTCACGCGGAAACATCATTTTTGGTAACAATGCAAAAGACAAGGTAATGAGTTTAGGTAAAATTGCTATCTCAAATGACCTATCTATTTCCAATGCCTTGCTTGTGAAGTCATTGAGTTATAACTTGTTATCCCTAACTCAATTTTATGATCTTTATCTTGAGTGTAACTTTTCTAAGCATGGTGTCTTTTTGACTAAGATTGATGATCATTCGCTAGTCTTTAGAGGTTTTAGGAAAGGTAATCTCTACTTGATTGACTTTTCCTCTAACAACTATTGTACACAAATATGCTTGTTGGGAAAGTCTTCTCTAGGGTGACTATGGCATAGGAGGTTGGCATATGTAGGAATAAAGAATCTCAACAAACTTCTTAAGAGTGATCACATACGTGGTGTCAAGAACATGACCGTTAACAAAGATCGCTTTTGTATCACATGTCAAGCCAGTGAACAAGTAGGAGGACCACATCCCATGAAGAACATCATGAAAACAAGCAAACTACTCGAACTTCTTCACATGGATTTGCGTGGTCCCATCAGCTATGTGAGCATATGAGGTAACCCCTATGGGAGCGTAGGAGGTAACTCCTATGGGTTTGAACTTCTTCACATGGACTTGTTTTTCTTGCATGATAAGGGAGAGACTCACAAGATCTTCAAGTCATTTGCGAGAAGAGCTCAAAATGAATTCAAGATGAAGATCAAGAATGCAACGAGCAACAATGGGACCGAGTTCAAGAACACCAACATTGAAGAGTTCCTAGTTGAAGAATGTATCAAGCATGATTTCTCCTCCGTTTACACACCTCAACAAAATGCAATCATGGAGAGGAAGAACTGCACACTCATTCAGATGGTGAGGATAATGCTCGACGAATATGAGACTCTCGACCGCTTTGGGTGGAAGTCATCAACACCACATGCCACGACATCAACCACTTGTGTCTTTATCAAATCTTGAAGAAGATGTTGTACAAGCTCATCACCGGGAAGAAGCCAAATGTATCCTACTTCCGCATCTTCAGGAACAAGTGTTATATCCTTAACAAGAAGAAATGTCTTTCTAAATTTGCTCATAAGTGTGATGAATGATTCTTTCTAGGATATCCTACAAATTTGTATGCTTACCGAGTCTTCAACAATACATCACGTATAAGTGAAGAGTCATGTGACGTACAATTTGATGAAACTAATGGCTCCCAAATAGAAAGTTTAGCGATTAATGTATGTGTAAAGACCTCTTGCTGCTCAACCATGTAAAGGAACCCTATGAAGTTCCATATGCAATAAAGTTGAGTTTTGCATTTCATTTCATCCTATAGGTTTAGTAAAATTTGGTGTAAGCTTGAAACCTTGAACTTTGGACATAGAACCAACTTTAATAACCCTGTGAAAGTAATATGAATTAAAAACTCCTCTAATATTTTCCATGGGTTGAACTACCTTGAAGAGGTCCTCCGCAAATTTTCAAAATTTTTGAACTTAGGTTGATACTACAAATGGAGGATATTTGCTTAAAAATCAAATAGGGCAGAAAAGTAATCTGCTAATTAAAGGGGTATTTCTTTAGCAAAACCTTACCAAATTTTATTTTTGAGCCATCAGTATCTTCCTGAACTCCTACAAAATTTCCCACAATTTTTGAGCTATACTTCATATAGCTACAGTTGAACTCTACCTTAGTCCCTATTCACCTTCCTACTAAAATGTGCTATAAAACTATTTTTGTTTGACCCTAGAAAATTATCACAGGTAGAAAATATCTTTAAGTTTCACTGTGAATTTTATAAATTTTTGAAATAGCCCTCCTAAAAATTCAAATACCGAAAACATTCATAAGAAAATCAAAAAAAGAAAATCCTAAAACTAAATGGCCAACAGCCGGCCCGCTTCGTTTCTTCTCTACTGGGCCGAGCCCATCTTCTCTCCCCACTTGCGCCTGAAGGAGCCTTTCTTGTTCTTCCGCTCCCACCATAGCCCGACGGCTTTGCCCCTTTCCACCTTCTCCTCCCACTGACCAGTGGGCTTGTTGGTCAACTCCCCTCCTCCACGCATCGACCGCGTCCTGCCGCGCGCATTACTGCGCCAGTGCTCCTCTAGCGTCCCAAATTGCTTCGCCGCTTGTGCCATCATGTCCTCCGCATTCTCGTGCATCCCTTTGAGGCTTTCCATTGAAGTTGTTGTTGAGTACACGTCGGCATGTGACCACCATAGCCGCTCTGGCCGTCTCAACATCAGCGGCATCGCCGTTATCAACACGCTGGATGATTCCCCTTCCCCCTCTAATCTCATCTAGGAGCTTTGTCTCATCGTCACCGACTCACCAGTGCATTCGTTGATTCTTCTTTTCAGCCAAGCTCTCGAGTTCTCCACCTTCTCCAACTCCGATGCTCACACCGTCATCACTCTCATGTCCAGTGAGTTTTCCATCCCCGAAACCTTGCCCTCAAGCGTCACCACACCCCCAAGATCCCTCATGCTTGTTTAATTGAACTTTGGTGCAGCTGAGCTCCTCAATTTGTGCTTCTTCCCCGGCACCAGCCAACCCCTCACCGTTGTCTATTCTCCATCTCGGGTAAACCCTAGTCTCGCTAGGTCTTCCTAACCCCTTCCATTTTTTCTCACACGCTCTAGAATGCCTCATCATCGAGAACATCACGCCGCTGCCTGCCATTGTCGCGGCAACCTCCTTCCTGACATCGTCAGCCTCGACATCTTCTTCCAGAGCTCAAGGTGAGAGTCTAACCCTTTTTCTCCTTCATTCCATCACATTAGCCTTGATTTCATGCTCCAATGCCAAGTCCCGGATAACACCGTCGGCAAGCTCCTCTCCGCCTCTCCGGTGAATGCCCACACCCGACGAGCACCAAAACGAGTCTACGACAATGCCAGCTCTCCAATGCACCAAATGACACTCATTTTGGTGTCGCATTGCACCTCTGTGGTTGCTCACGACCGCACACCACCTGCTCGGCACTGTAGTGTTGAGCCAATGGTGCCCTGACGTGTGGGTCCTCGAGCGGTTAGGGTTAGTTGGAATTGGTTGCCCTCTAGACCCCACCTCATAAACCAGCCAAAATAAAAGAAATAGAAAAGAAAAGGTGATATGCCCAGTAGGCTCACTTATCATACACCACGGTTTGAATAGCCCAGGTATAAAAATTTATTCTCAGTATATCAAATTCCTGGAATTTCAAAAAATAATTAGACTAGGCTAAAATTTTGAAAAATTATAGTAAATGCATGATACCTCCAAATGGAATGTTTCCTTTTTGTAAATTCTTCTTTTAACCAGTATAATTTTATCATATAATTTTCATCTAGGTTACATTGCTGGAAAAGTTAGGAAATACCCAAAATACCCTTTAACCTTAGGATTGCAATATGATTTCTAGAAAATTATTAATAACTCTAAAAGGAATATATATAATACCAAAAATTAACTTAGGATATATGCCGTATCCTAATTTCATATTTTACCCATATATCTTTCCCATATATTAGAATTGTACATGAATCGACAAAACCCTAAAACTTGCAACATAAACCTCCGAAATTCCGTAACTTAAGCCCTAGAACTCTTACTTCGACGAAACCAATGGCATTAGCTTCGTATGAACATCCTCTACATGTTAAGATATATTTCATGCATATTCAAATCTTTGTAGCTACTGGTTTTAATGGATATTCCTTGTTATCATTTCTTTTCGGTGTTCCGGTGATCAATTTCGATAGAACCGAGTAACGAGGAGTACTCCTAAGCCGCTATTATTATGAACCCCATCAATCTCAGCAAGGCAAGCATACAAAAACTAGCTAAGATTCCTATAATTATTTCATGCTATGCTATATGATGTATGTGAGTCATGTGAGGACTTGACAATATTTGTGATGAATATTTTGCCACCTTATGTGAAGTTGATTCTTTTGGTTGCATGAATTCGAGGTTTGAATTACTTATTGTGTGTTTGATAAGTTTGAGTTTCTCAATTTGTCTCAAGGAAAAATTGAGTGGATGAAGGATTTTTCTCGACTGACTTGGGTCAAGTTGATGACTTGGGTCAAGTTGGAGACTTGTGCTCGCAACGCTTTGCTTGGTCTATCGTGTGCAGGTGCGAGTTGAGTGCGGCGATGGTTCGGCCATATGGACCGACATGAGGCTTGGAGGGCTGAGATGCGGTCAAGGAGGTGGCGATGACATCGTGCGGCTTAAAAGCATGTACGCGGAGGACAAGAAAGCGGGTGGAGACTAGACGTGAGGACCAAGTCAGTGCGAGGGCGTTTTGGTAAAAATACAAAATCTACCGAAGCATAACCAAGAAACTGTGGCGGAGGCCGGGAAGCGGTTTAGGGTTAGTTGCTTAGGGTAGAAGGAGAGGATAGATGGTGGATGGATCACTTAGACGCTTTGTGATGCGTGCTAAGTGCCCATGCCATCTAAGTGGGCTTAAGGCCCAAATGGTGGGAGGTATGCCTCCACCACTATAAAAGGAGGGGTAAGAGGTGCTTATCCCTCAATCCTTTTGATTAGCTTTTGAGAGCTGCACTTTGAAGAGTGCTTTGCCTAGATGAGAGGCTTGTAAACTCCAAAGAAAACCCACAAAAATCTAATACAAAAAGATTTCTTCAATCCCTATGTGTTCTTGAGCCATTCATTCTTCAAATATTTTTTATTTTCATTTCTTGCCTTCTTGGTGGTTTGATTCGTGGTATGGCAAGTAAGTGATGGGGAGATCATCTCTGGACTGATCCCATCCAAGCATATCCAAGGATCAACCCTTTTCTTTCTTGATTTTGAGTTTTCTTGACAAAGAAGCCAAGAAATGGGGTTTTGTGATTGAGTCATTAAGAGGTTTTGATTCTGTGATTTGGGGCTTGAAATAGGTTGCTGGGACATGTGAGATGATGCCATATTGATCTGAGATCAAGATTCCTCACGAGCTTCCTTTCCCCTCAAAATTCCTCTTTTTCTCATTTCAAGAGCTGATTGAAGAAAAATGGTAAAAGGTCTTGACTTGAGAAGTTTTTATGAAGATCAACACTTGATCTAGATTCACAAGACCTTCCTACACCTCTCTGCAAATTTTGGTTGAATTTGGTTGGGTAGATTTTGAATTAGCCAAAAAGTTGGATTGAAATCTCAGTTCTGAACTTGACTGTTCTTCTGCTGAATTCTTCGAAAGTCTTCAGTTTCTTCAGAAATCTCGGTGTGTCCAATTCTTTAATCTCGGAACTACCGAGATTCACTTCTATTTTTGCTTGTTGAGTTCTTCAAATTCTTCAGAAATCCCGGTGCTTCCGATTCCTCAATCTCGGAACTATCGAGATTCACCACTGTTTCTGCGTGCTGAGAACAGTACCAAAAATCGGTACAACCAGAAAGATTCCCGGTACTTCTGGAATTCTTCAGGCTGAATTTCTTCACTAAGAATAGTACCAAAAATTGGTACAACCGGAAAAATTCCCGGTACTTCCGGAATTCTCTGTTTCTTCAGGCCGGGTAGTTTCACTATTTTTGCCATAACTTTTGTGTTTGAACTCGGAATTTGGTGATCTTGGACTCGTTTCGAAGCTATCGACGAGCTCCACGTTACCAAGGGCTTTTGGGGGTCTTTCTACTGTATTTTCACTCGGATCATACTAGTTCTTTAAATTTGACTATGTGAAGAATTTGTGAAAGAAATTTGAAATTTGACATTCACCCCCCCTCTGTCGGAAGCCACCGATCCAACAATGTAGATGAAATACTAGCTTGTATGTGTGTTTTCACAATGGCTTGTGATGGTCGTAATCACTAGCATGGTTTGCTCAGAACACATTAAATAGTCTCAGTTGACAATCCGTAAAATGAACTCAAGCTTTATTGACTTGAATTAGTTGGTTGAAGTAGAATTCTTGAATGAATTTCTATGCATTCAAGTTTGATAATAAATATGGTCATGAAGGATACATGTTGATATTGTTTTATCATCTATCTTCATGCTATGTTTAACTTGTTATGGATGAATGCATGCTTAGTATTTTACTATTGTCATTTGCTATGCTGAAATTAATTTGGGATGATCCTACAAATGTATCTTGCAAGTACGAAAGTGCTTAAGGAATTACATTCCTAACTTGTTGCAGGAGATCCTAGTTTAGGTGAGTATTATAATGCTAAACCTGCCAATGATGAGGTCTAGATGTAGTGTTTTCCTTCTTCGGTCATAAGTATGGCTTATATCGCTCTTTTGGAGGTGGTTAGGCTGCCACCTCTTGGACTTTTACTTTCTTTTCGCTACTGTTTTTGGATTATAAAAACTTGTAAACAACCTTTGAGTCGTCTCTTGTGTGTTGTATGACCTCCCTCGTGTAAAAGATAAACCTATGTATCTTGTAGTTCCTTTTCCTTAGAGTTTGACTTGAGATATGCAAGTTGTTAATGTGACCTTCCATATACCATGTGTGAATGTTTGAAGTATATGGAATGGTCGTAAAGAAGTAAGGCTTCCTCTCTCATTTCATTTTGTGTACTAGTTCTGTTGAGTGACCCCCTAGTTGAGATGCTATGCTAGCTAGGCAGGGTGTGGGCAATCGTACTAGGCTTTCGAGTAACTCACTAGCCCTAGGCTAGGTTAGGGTGAGGATATGGTTGTCGGGCTCCTCCGATTCTACTTTACCTATTGAACTTGGGAGCGGCACTATTTCTTTACTAGACTAGGAATTGCATTTAGCTGTTTGGTGTTTATGTTTATGCCTTTGTCCGACTTGACCAACGATGGCACATACGCTAGTGGTGTGTATGAAATGTTGGTCCAGTGTTGGATCGCCCAATAGTGAGTGCATACGACATATGTGGTGAGCATATGGTGTGATGGGCGATTACTCGGGTATTTAGGCTAAGCATCAAACTTAAGTCTTATGAAATTCCGGGGCTGTGACAGTATGTGATGATGAGTTGGCAAATGCCATGAAGAATATATCACTAGGAGAAGTGATGCCACTTGAGGTGAAGTAGAGCACGTCATCAATTCAAGTGGAGCCTTCCACATCAGCACATGATGAGGACCAAAGTGTGGAGGCGACTCAAGTCCAAAATGATGGTGCTCAAGCTCAAGTCCAACCTCAAGTTCCTCCTCAAAACTAACTGGATCATCCAAGGATCCATAGGAGCTTGTAACGTGACCATCCTGTTAGAACCTTCCAAGGTAGATGAAGATTTGGAGGATCCGAATTGGGTGAATGCAATGCACGAATAATTGAACAACTTCACCCGCTACGAGATTTGAACACTTGTGGAAAGAACAAGCCAAAATGTCACTCGCACCAAATGGGTCTTCCAAGAAAAACAAGATGAAGATGGACAAGTTATAAGGAACAAAGATAGACTTGTGGCCCAAGGGTACACACAAGTTGAAAGTTTGGATTCTGGGGAAACCTATGCCCGGGTTGCTAGACTAAAAGTCATTAGAATCTTTCTTGCTTTTCTAATCATCATAATATTATGCTTTATCAAATGGATGTCAAAACTGGTTTTTTAAATGGGAAAACAAAAGGCAAAATGTAATGTCGCATACAATTTTGCACATGGGTTTGAATGCTTTGCTTTGACATTTGGAGTTTAACATGATAAAAACATCATGGAGGAGTGTTGTTCTCTTAATGAACACCATATCCTATAAAGTGTGAACAAAATGATAATTTTACGTTTTTATTGCTCTTAGAGTGATGTATATGCAAAAATATGAGTCTTTGCATCATAAGATCCCATGTTTACATGTATAGAGATTCTAGTGCAACTTAACTCATACATGGTGAAAACACCACTCAAAATCATCATCTTTAGTTCTACATAGGTCTTTTGTAATAGTTGCACTTGTGCACATTTTATCTAGACTTTGAGTTGATTTTCTTTTGTTTGCATCCAAGTGCTGTTTTGATTATTTGGTTGTTTCCCACTTGGATGTAAAAAGAACATACAAGGATTCCATACATGCTATTCATTTCTATCTCATCAAAGTATTCATATAACTCTGCACATTTGAGCATTTGGTCCATTGCTTGGATCTTCCGGACTAGTCTCGGTCAAGACATCCAGATGGACAACAACTTTGGAACTGAATGTCTGCTTTCACTCAGAACTTCCAAAAATCACTTGTTTGAAACTTCTGGATGAAATTCTATTTGCGGCATAGAAAATATTTTTCCTCCGGAACATCCAAACGATTCTTGCTTGAAGGCACCGGATGTTAAACACTGCAACTTTTGCTAACTGTTCACTTGGAACCTCCAAACCATTTTCATCCAGACATTCAGGACAGTGAGCAAACCATTTATCACTTTAGAGACCACATGGCTTGGTTTTACCCTAATCTCATCGTGCGGACCTCAAAGCTACTGTTCGCCGTAGTCGTCGCCCCATCCGTTGCTCCGCGACCTCGCTGTCATCATCTACGGCCAACCACTCACTGGGATCTTCGCTGTTGCCGGCCATCTTCACCGTTGATTGATGCGGTAGGGTTTCCTTCGCCAAGTTAGGGCAAGCAACCTCCCCGTGACTTCCCCCATCAAATTCATCACGACGGACTCCATCTCTTTTGGTAATCTTGCAGTCCCTTCCCTCAATTCGTCAAAATCCATAGTATAGATCTAAACTGAATCATGAGGAAGGATTAGCTCATCAGTGCTCACTCGGAACCTCCGAATGGCATGGCTAAAGGCACTGAGTCACTCGGTACACTGGAACATCCAGACATTTCTGGCCAAGGGCTTCGAGTGGCTTGAAACCTCTAGACATGCCCCACTTAGAACTTCTGAACAGGCACTGAATGAAATTTTCTTAAAGTTTTCAACGCCCAATTCATCTATGTTTTTGCAAAACTTCCTCTAGCTCTCTGTGCACTTACCCATGCTCTCATTCACAGGTTCAACATGTCTTCCGATGAAGCAAACAGCTCGCTAATGTTTGTAGACGGAAATGACAATTCTTTTGTCTCTTCTTCTTAGGCCAAGAAGAAGAAAACTTTGGCCTCCAGGATGACCATAAAGAAAAATCCAGAGACTAGAGCCGCCAAGACTGATAAAGGCAAAGCTAAATTCCCGAAGGAGAGTCGGCTTTCGATTCAGATGGAAATGAGGCTATGAGATCTTCATCAGAAAAAACTGCTAGCTCAAGCTCAGAAGGACATAACTATAGAAGAAAAGCAGAGGACTTCTAACCGCATTGCCAAGGCAACGGCCAATGTTCTAGCAAAGAAGGCACCCGCACCCAAGAAGTGTGGTGCCAGGTGATCTTCAGGAAATACCTTTCAGAAAGCACTCATGGCTTTCCTGAAAGCTATCGAGGAAGAGAAAGCTTTAGAGAAAGAGAAGACATCCACTCTAGTGGCTCCACCACCTCTAAACTGTACTATGACAATTGGTGCCGCAGCTCCTACGATAAGTTCTGCTCCACCTTAAGTGTCAGTCGATGATGCTCCTACCAGCAGTGAAGGGGGCTTCGCATCGGCAAGCCCTTTGAGGAAAGAGCACAATTTGTTGCCCGCCTCGATCGTTGGATCAAGCTTCCTCAATGGAGATGTCGAGCCTCGTCAAAGGACCGAACGTCAAAAACAAATCTCGTGTCTCCTATGTGTTGTATCTTTGCACTTCTCTATACTTGTTTCCTTGGCTATTTTGGTCAGTAGCATGCTAGGTTTTGCTTAGAGCTATAGATTTGCATGTGTAGAATTTTGTTTTGGTATTAGTTTTTTTAAGCTCCTATTCACCCTCCGCTCAAGTCGATAGCCCAGATCCTTTCATGGACAACATGCTCGAGAAGTCAAGTCTGGTCCATTTGATTGCGCTCAATCTATGCCAGAACTTCCGCCATAGTTGGTGGAGGTAGAAGATCATCAGTGTCGTGGTTTACACCACTGCCATGAGTACGACCGGCTGAAGAGCTCGCATGAGTATTCCCAGCCATCCTGAAGTAAAAAATAGACATTACTGCAACGCTCAAAGGCCGGGTCATATTGAAACATTGTGTTAGAAGGCATTTGGCAAACTAAACAGTGCGAGAGTCAAGACAGAATCCAAGTATATCACAAATGGTGCTACAATAGCCCGAAGGCTAAAACACATTCCGTCAGAGAGATATATATACATATGGTAGATGTTCTTACAAAAAAGAGTTAGTATTACAAGCTCACAAGCCCGAATATATACATAATCGTGATATAGTACCATGCTCACACACTGAGGTTCAGTTCCCATACATGATTTATCTACAACCAAAGTTGGCTAATATACAAAGGAAGAAACCATACAACGACATCACGTAGGAGTGCATGGGTCTCTAGCATCTACTGAAGCTAATAAATGCTTCGGTACTCTCTAAAGACAAGTGGAAGAGGCACGCAAGGAGTGTCAAACTGCCCACTCCATTTGGCTGCAGCAGGTTTGGGTAGGGGCAAGGTCAACGAGCATAGTGATTTTGACAAAGGGGTCTACGCTATTGTACAATACCTCCAACATCAGGGCAGGCGATATCAAAAGATATTGGCTCGGCTTTTCACATCGAGTACTCCATTGCTTAGGTAGTTCATTCATAGACGGTGTTGTACGGCTACCAATAGATTCCACAGACAATGGTGGGTAGCGAACAGCTCATGATGAACCACGCAAAATTCCTTATCCAAGGTCTTGATTAACTAGGCTTGTCAGAAGATCTCAGGATTGTCCTTGCTATCCATGTCTAGGTAAATGGCATAATTAACATGGTAGTCACTTGGAGGGATAGTAGGAAAGGTGCAGTGTGTAGACAATGCATAAGAGGTGTTGGGGGAGGGGTCCCCGCGCTAGCCTGTTTCTGAAGTCTTCCGCATGCACCATCAAGGGCAGCCACAGTCTTCGCAGTCATCGCGGACTACATCGACATCCGTCATCATCAAAATGTACGTCGTCAACACCGCCAAGGGCAACCTCGACGTTCTTCATCGTCAAAGTCTACGTCGACGACGCCAAAACGAGGACTACGCCCACGACACCAATGATCGTTCCGATGTCCGTCGCCATCAGGGTCTGCGTCGGTATTGTCAAGGACTGCGTTGACGTGCCTAGATATTCCTCTAAAGATGCCAGAGAATATTCCTCGAAGATGCCCAGAATATTCTCCCAAAATATCTTCTATGCATGGGAAATGACAACAATACCCCTGTAAAGTCCCTCCCAGGTGAGGGCAAAATTGTAATCTCATCTTTTCCATTCTCAAACCCTATAAATACCCCCTGGGGGTAGAGCAAAGTGGGGATTTTCTGATAAGCCCTGATTCTACATTTCAATGCAAAGGTGATTTTCGCCCCGTCGGACACGACTGGGGTTTCGTCTTGTCGGATGCGCCTCGCGTTTCATGACGTCACACATGTCTCGTGCTTCACCTCGACGGACGGCCAAAGGGTCATACTTGCTCGTACTCCTCCTGCACCACCGACGGTCGCTGTAGCCATTCGGGGGTGCCACAAGTTTACTGTCTAGACTTATATCTATGACAGTTGGTGCCGTCTGTGGGAACGCGGGCAAGAAGTCATGTCAATTAGGATGACGTCGAGGAGAAGCTCGAGAACGACATCAGCAACCGCGACGCACGCGACCTCTCCACAGGCACTGCTAACACTAGGGACTCGTCATCGACATTGTCCTCATCTGCGCTCTTGGACTTGGCGTCCTCCACGCCCGCCCTCGGCGACAATAGGGGCTTGTCATTGGCATCTCTCTCACGTGCACCCTCGGGCTTGGCATCCTCTGCACCCGCCCTCGGTGACACTAGGGGCTTGTCGTTGACACCACGCTCATCCGCTGCATGCGCCTACCGTGCCACGCACGTCTGCCATGCTCATCCGCCGTGCTCATCCGCCGCGCTCATCCGCCGCACGCGTCCACCGTGCCGCGCTCGTCCACGACGCTCATCCGCCACACGCCTCAGCCGTGCCGCGCCCATCCGTCGTGCTCATCCGCCGCATGCCTCAGCCGTGCTGCGCTGGTCTACCGCACGCGTCCGCTGTGCCGCGCACGTCCATCGCGCTCATCCGCCGCACGCGTCCGCCGCGCCGCGGTCTTTCGCCGTGCTCGTCCGCCACACGCATCTGCTGCGCCGCACTCATCATCAACGTCGCCCTCGTCCGTGCTCTCGGGCTTGGCGTCCTCTGTACCCGCCCTCAGTGGCACCAGGGGCTCGTCGTTGACGTCGCCATCACGCGCGCTCTCAAACTTGGCGGCTTTCGTACCCGCCGTCGGTGGCACCAGGGGCTAGTCGTTAGCATCGCCATCACGCGCGCTCTCGGACTTGGCGGCTTCCGTGCCCATCCTCGACGACATCAGGGGCTCGTCAACATGGCATCAACCCCCCGTGACAGGTTTCAATCATCTCCGTCTGGGATAGAGTGTTCCTTCCCTCCGGGGTCGTGCGACGGTAAGCTCCCCGCGACGTCCGAGCCATCTCCGTCCGGGATAGAGTGTCCCTTCCCTCCGGGGTCGTGCGACGGTAAGCTCCCCGCGACGTCCGAGCCATCTCCGTCCGGGATAGAGTGTCCCTTCCCTCCGGGGTCGTGCGACGGTAAGCTCCCCGCGACGTCAGAGCCATCTCCGTCCGGGATAGAGTGTCCCTTCCCTCCGGGGTCGTGCGACGGTAAGCTCCCCGCGACGTCAGGGCCATCTCCGTCCGGGATAGAGTGTCCCTTCCCTCCGGGGTCGTGCGACGGTAAGCTCCCCGCGACGTCAGGGCCATCTCCGTCCGGGATAGAGTGTCCCTTCCCTCAGTGGTCGTGCGACGGTAAGCTCCCCACGACGTCCGAGCCATCTCCGTCCGGGATAGAGTGTCCCTTCCCTCCAGGGTCGTGCGACGGTAAGCTCCCCGCGACGTCCGAGCCATCTCCGTCCGGGATAGAGTGTCCCTTCCCTCCGGGGTCGTGCGACGGTAAGCTCCCCGCGACGTCAGAGCCATCTCCGTCCGGGATAGAGTGTCCCTTCCCTCCGGGGTCGTGCGACGGTAAGCTCCCCGCGACGTCAGAGCCATCTCCGTCCGGGATAGAGTGTCCCTTCCCTCCGGGGTCGTGCGACGGTAAGCTCCCCGCGACGTCAGAGCCATCTCCGTCCGGGATAGAGTGTCCCTTCCCTCAGTGGTCGTGCGACGGTAAGCTCCCCACGACGTCCGAGCCATCTCCGTCTGGGATAGAGTGTCCCTTCCCTCCGGGGTCGTGCGACGGTAAGCTCCCCGCGACGTCTGAGCCATCTCCGTCCAGGATAGAGTGTCCCTTCCCTCCGGGATCGTGTGACACTGAGCTCCCCGCGACGTCCGAGCCACCTCCATCCGGGATAGAGTGCCCTTCCTCCCGGGGTCATGCGACGGTAAGCTCCCCGCGACGTCCGAGCCACCTCTGTCCGGGATAGAGTGTCCCTTCCCTCCGGGGTCGTGCGACGGTAAGTTCCCCGCGACGTCCAAGCCATCTCCAGCCGGGATAGAGCGTCCCTTCCCTCCGGGGTCGTGCAACGGTAAGCTCCCCGTGATGTTAAAACAGGCATATATACGTCAAAGTAAGGCAGAAATGTTCTTACGCGCACCATCTGGACAAGGGGCTCCCCCAGAAACAAAGCCAAGCGCCGGGCATCATCACTCCGTCCGACGCCAACACTCCGCCGGTGTGGACGTACTCCTCGGTGTCGACATACTCAGTTGTCACGGACATGCTCCGCCGAAGTCGACAAGCGTCAACACGCTCCTCGACATCGGCATACTCTGCCATCACGGACACGCTCCGTCCGACGTCGGCACTCCGTCGTCGCAGACATGCTCCGTCTGACGTCGACACTCTGCCGGTGTGGACGTACTCCTCGGCGTCGACATACTCGGCTGTCACGAACACGCTCCGCCAAAGTCGACAAGCGTCAACATGCTCCTTGACGTCGGCATACTATGCCGTCACAGACATGCTCCGTCCGATGTCGGCACTCCACCATCGCGGACATGCTCCGCCCGCCGTCGGCACTCCGCAATCGCGAACATGCCGACATAACCATGCTTCGCAAGCGTCGTCGGTGACGTCAAAATGCTTCGTCCGGTGTTCGGCGCGGTCCGCTGCGCACCTTGCAACAAACTATCTCCTCCGACACGACGGCTTAATAATCCCACCGAAGCGCGCCGCGTCAACATTCACGCAAAAAAGGGCAAACACCTTGCAGGTACTGGACTTCGTGCTCGGTGCCGGCCATGTGCGCACACCAGTATCATCCCGCAATGTGTTCGCATCAATGCAGGCGATATCACAGACATCTCGGCAAGGTACCGCAGCACGCTCCAACACCATTCGTGGGCAAGCACCATCTGGCAAGGGGCTCCCCCAGAAACAAAGCCGAGCGCCGGGCGTCATCACTCTGTCTGACACCAGCACTCCGCCGGTGTGGACGTACTCCTCGGCGTCGACATACTCGGCTGTCACGGACACGCACTGCCAAAGTCGACAAGCGTCAACATGCTCCTCGACGTCGGCATACTCGGCCGTCACGGACATGCTCCGTCCGACGCCGACACTCCACCGGTGTGGACGTACTCCTCGGCGTCGACAAGCGTCAACACGCTCCTCGACGTCGGCATACTCGGCTGTCACAGACACGCCCTACCAAAGTCGACAAGCGTCAACACGCTCCTCAACGTCGGCATACTCGGCCGTTATGGACATGCTCCGTCCGACGTCGGCACTCCACCGTCGTGGACATGATCTGTCCGACACCGACACTCCACCGGTGTGGACGTACTCCTCGGCGTCGACAAGCGTCAACACGCTCCTCGACGTCGGCATACTCGGCTGTCACGGACACGCTCCGCCAAAGTCGACAAGCGTCAACACGCTCCTTGATGTCGGCATACTTGGCCGTCTCGGACATGCTTTGTCTGACGTCGGCACTCCGCCGTCGCGGACATGCTCCGTCCGATGCCGACACTCCACCGGTGTGGACGTACTCCTCGGCGTCGACATACTCAGCCATCACGGACATGCTCCATCTGATGCCGGCACTCCACCGACGCTGACATGCTCCATCCGACGTCGACATTCCGCCGGTGTGGACGTACTCCTCGGCGTCGACATACTCAGTTGTCACGGACATGCTCCGCCGAAGTCGACAAGCGGCAACACGCTCCTCGACGTCGGCATACTCGGCCATCACGGACATGCTCCGTCCGACGCCGACACTCCGCCGGTTTGGACGTACTCCTCGGCGTCGACATACTCGGCTGTCACGGACATGCTCCGCTGGAGTCGACAAGCATCAACACGCTCCTCGATGTCGGCATACTCGGCCGTCACGGACATGCTCCGTCCGATATCGGCACTCCGCCGTCGCGGACATGCTCCGCCCGCCGTCGGCACTCCGCAATCGCGAACATGCCGACGTAGCCATGCTTCGCAAGCGTCGTCGGCGATGTCAAAATGCTTCGTCTGGTGTTCGGCGCGGTCCGCGCACACGGTACCCATGGGACTAAGCTGGCGGACACCGTATGTGCCTCCACGCGGTCTGCGTGCACAGCACCCACGGGACTAAGCCGGCGGGCACCGTACGCGTCTCGACGCGCTCCGCGCTCACGACACCCACGGGAATAAGCCAGCGGGCACCATGCGCACCGTGACATCCACCGCGCAACTGATAAACAAGCCTGCAGGACTCGCCACGCTAAAGCAAAAAGATCAGTACATTATTGCATCTCAAACGTCCTATGTGCATGTGTCGCTGTCGACGGCAGCTACAAGTGCCCGACGAAGACGCCGATTTCATGAAAGTCTTCCGAGCCTCTTTCGAGTCCAGCGTGGCCGAGAGCTGGACCCTGCATGGACATCTCCACGCCCCGCGCAGACATCGCCGGAGCTCTGCCACGACCACGTGGGGGCGGTGCTCTCGCTCAGGTGACCCCGCGCTTAGCCGGTCAGACCGCGAGCCCCCGTGGTCAAATAGCACGACTCCGCGCGACCCCGCGCTTGGTCGGTCAGACCGCGGGCCCCCACGGTCGGACCGCGCGACTCCGCGGCCGTCTCCACCGCGTGCCGACCCCGTGCTCGGCCGGTCAGACCGTGGGCCCCCGCGGTCAGACCGCGCGACTCCGCGGCCGGCCCCGCCTGCGCGAGCCCGCGGCCGACTCCGCTGCGCGCCGACCCCACGCTCGGCCGGTCAGACCGCGAGCCCCCGTGGTCAAACAGCACGACTCCGCGTGACCCCGCGCTCGGCCGGTCAGACCGCGGGCCCCCACGGTCAGACCGCGCGACTCCGCGGCCGACTCCGCCGCGTGCTGACCCCGTGCTCGGCCGATCAGACCGCGTGACTCCGTGGCCGGCCCCGCCCGCGCAAGCCTGCGGCCGACTCCGCCGCGCGCCGACCCCGTGCTCGGCCGGTCAGACCACGCGACTCCGCGGCCGCCCCCGCCTGCGCGAGCCCGCGGCCGAATCCGCTGCGTGCCGACCCTGCGCTCGGCCGGTTAGACCGCGGGCCCCCGCGGTCAGACCGCACGACTCCGTGGCCAACCCTGCCCGCGCGAGCCCGCGGTCGACTCCGTGGCCGACTCCGCCGTGCGCCGACCCCGCGCGACCCCGCGGCTGGCCCCGCTAGGTCGAGCCCGGCGGGCGAGCTGCGGCGAACCCGGGAGAGGAGGAGGAGAGGAGGGGGTTTTATACCCCGCGGCGCGGAAATATCTCCAAGCTGACTCACGTCGGCCAGTCAGACCACCCCGGGGGCCGGTCAGACTGTCCCTTCTGACTCATGTCGGCCTGTCAGACCGCCGCGGAGGCCGGTCAGACTGCCCCTTCTGACTCATGTTGTCGGCCGGTCAGACCGCCCTGGACGCCGGTCAGACCGCCTATGAAGGGAGCACCCCTCGCCCCTCTGGAGAATCCGTTGAGAGGTTTTACTAAAACGGCTGTAACTTTCTCATACGAAGTCCGTTTTGGGTCCATGACCACTCAAATCGAAGCTAACGATGAGGCGCATACGAAAATTCTACACGTGTTTACACCTGTACCCATCTTGACCCTCAAAATTTGGCTTCTAAGTAGGACTTTTCGACTCTGGAAGTTTTTCTATTACTTTTTCTCATCTTCCAGAGGGCATATCTCCTTCACCCGGACTCCGAATTGGGTGATCCTTGTTTCTCTGGATAGCTTGAGTCGAGGACTTGCTTTCCACCTTGATCCCACCTTATGCTGAGCACTTTTATCGAGGTGCCGTTTTTAAAATCTTCGACTTCGGGCCGGGATTTCCACTAGTCGTTTCGTCGACTTTCTCAGAATTGGCTCAAAATTTGTGGAGACGTAGAGTTTGGCCTCCTGCTCATGGTCGTAAAAGCCGTTCGACAATCGGAGCTGTCAAACTCCCTCCCCAATGCTGCCACTTTGCTGCCACGGCAAGGAATCTGCAGTTTTTGATACCACGGGGGCAGCCCATCAACCAGCCGTGCTTCATCCCTAGCAAGCTCGGACCGCGCGCTGACCCTCAGGAATTGGTGCGCTAGTCCGGGCGTTCGTCACCCGATCGCCCGAATCGTCGAGGGGTTACTGTTGGGGGAGGGGTCCCCGCGCTAGCCCGTTTCTAAAGTCTTCCGCATGCACCATCAAGGGCAGCCACAGTCTTCACAGTCATCGCGGACTACGTCGACATCCATCATCATCAAAGTGTACGTCATCAACACCGCCAAGGGCAACTTCTACGTTCGTCATCGTCAAAGTCTACGTCGACGACGCCAAAACGAGGATTACACCCACGACACCAATGATCGTCCCGATGTCAGTCGCCGTCAGGGTCTGCGTCGGCATTGTCAAGGACTGCGTTGATGTGCCTAGATATTCCTCCAAAGATGCCAGAGAATATTCCTCGAAGATGCCCAGAATATTCTCCCAAAATATCTTTTATGCATGGGAAATGACAACAATATCCCTGTAAAGTCCCTCCTAGGTGAGGGCAAAATTGTAGTCTCACCTTTTCCATTCTAAAACCCTATAAATACCCCCTGGGGGTAGAGCAAAGGGGGGATTTTCTGGTAAGCCCTGATTCTACATTTCAATGCAAAGGTGATTTTCACCCCGTCGGACACGACTGGGGTTTCGTCTTGTCGGATGCGCCTCATGTTTCACGACGTCACACATGTCTCGTGCTTCACCTCGACGGACGGCCAAAGGGTCATACTTGCTCGTACTCCTCCTGCACCACCGACGGTCGCTGTAGCCGTTCTGGGGTGCCACAAGTTTACTGTCTAGACTTGTATCTACGACAAGAGGTAACTTGTACCTCCAACAAGTTAGAGCACAATAGGCTGCCTCCTATACAACCATGTCCATAGTGGTACCCTCGTTGTAGCAGATGAGCATCGGGCAGATATATTCCTCATGGTAGGGGTGGACGCATACCATGGCCAAGTACTACTTCATATTGAAATCCGGGTAGCTCTCATAGACTATGTATTCTGGCATGCATCGGTAACAGTTGCTCACTAGAGCATGAGCAAGGATCTCGGGAATATTAGGTGTTTTGATACACCATGTCAAGTGAATAATCTAGCTGTCAAGCATCAAGGAAAGGAAAGGAAAGAGCAAGAGGTAGCAACCCTGAATGACATGATCTGAGATGAGAGGGAGGAAGAAAGCAACCCATCCACGAGACATCTAAGTTTCACACAAACAGGGAAGAGGAAAAAAGTTTCAAACCAAAGAGTAGGGAAGAGTTTGGATCTAAGATGAAAGAAGACAAGGAACAAAATAGACACCATACTTACATTTTTCTCAAATCCTTTTTAACTTTGAAATAGTATTCACAACTCTAGATCAAAACAACAGCCAAGGTCAAGGCTACTGTACAAACAGTCATGCTCTGATACCAACGTTGTCGGGACCCAGAATTTGAGATGTAAAACTTCAAGTGTAATCATTGTATAAGTTGAGACATCAACCATATCTCAACAATTAGTGTAAAAATACTTTGACTAGATTAGAGTAATATGGTCTTGAAGACCTTGAGATGTCAACTCCGACCTCGATAGCCAGCAAATGAATGTGTCAGCTAGAGTAGAGTGATATAGCCTCCACACTCTTACCTAACGGAGCCGAAACATCAACCCCAGCCTTGTCCTGGTAAATTAATGCACAGTAGGAATAAAGTGATATAGTTCCCAAGCTCTCAACTAGAGATTCGCTCCACATCAATGATTACAGTTGATAGCTTAACATAATGAATCTGAATACCTTGCTACATACTTCATGCACTTTATAACAGAAACGCAATAACAATCAGGTAACACAACAGTAAATCTACAACAGAAACACAATAATGTACATAACTCTGAAGCGGGTAAGTTTAACATACTTAGTACACACAATGCTCTCACGACCAAGTACCAAATACACAGTGGAAAGTTGACTTAGCCAGCTGTGAAGTGATTGAGCCAAAAGATGGCAGTAGAACAAAGCAAATGCTACCATAGCCCTGGTCCAGGTCACTACCTGGGATCCCTAGAGACTACTCATTGTCGATGTTGATCTCTACATGAAAACAGCCCTCGGAAGGGGTGATCTCATCTGCAAAAATATCAACTATGCAAGGTGAGTACAAAACTACTCTGCAAGATTTACATGGGAATAGTAATAATGCTTTAGGTGTCAACAAGGGCTATTTGTGGACTCTTTTACATAAAGTCAAGGTTTACCTTTCATTACTTTAATTAGATGTAAACATCTACTAGATCCATTTTTATAAGAGGATAAGCAAGCGTTCTTCAACTTGAATTGTTACTTCTATCATCAACACCTACGACTTCAACTTGACCATTGTTTCACCCACAAACCAACTTCACTAAACCTAGGTTGGCAGTTTTATATTCACATGGAAGTTGTCTAATTCAATGCAGTTAATCATCAAGTTGTCCATAACCACAGATAGAGTTATTTCGAATAGTTTTATACCTACGGGGGTACATCTTTACCTACATGTATCAATCGGCTCCAAGTGACATGCAATTCGTACACTTCATGAGGTGTACTGGTCGAGGGTGATCGAACACGACTGTTACAGCAATATGAGCCACCCATATGAGCTGCTCTATGTACACCAATTTGATTGTTAACTCTGACACAGTTTCATAAGTTGTACAGGTGGTACATCCCTAGCCTTCCCAAGACAGTATGTCCCCTTACTCCTATATTGAAACAACCACGCTACTTCATTTTATACACACACAACAAACGGAAATGGCAAACTCCGTAATTCATATGCTAAGTCTAGGAAAATTAGTAAGTCATGAGTGGTTCTATTATACCACCCCTATAGAAGTATGCAAATCTTGGGTCAATGTACATCAGAAACCGGCCTTGCGGGAAAACGAGACAACCCACCTGTTTCCAACCATGGCATCTCGTTCAAGCCTAATGGTTATTAGTCAAGTTTTATAATAACTTCTCGGTAGTCTACCATTATCACTACATGTGATTCACTTGTACTTACCCTGATTCATCAGACCATCCAAAGGATCATGACTCGACAAATCTAAGCATGGCTAAGTATAGGATAATAAGATAGAACCACCAGTTGCTACAAACTAGACCAACACTTAATGATGCAAGGTTGGAAGTGATTGACATGGTATTTAGGTTACAAGGCAGGATCATGCACATGATAAGCTCTAGCTAACTACTGACAAAATAGTAGTTGATCGCATGCCATAACCAAGTATAACACAAATAGTACATTTGGAAATATTAGGATTGTCAACATGGTCAAAGGAGGGGCTGCTTACCATGCTGCTCGGGAGCGGGGTACCGCCCGTAGTCTTGGTCACTTACTTAGTGACCTTCCTGATCTATCGTGAAGAAGCAAAAACAATGAAAAAGAAGACAATTGTATTTACTACTATGAAAATTTATTAGCATATTCATGGTATGAGGTGTTTGTAATGGCATGATACTCTTATAATGAAGACAAACGCAAATAGAATCAAGTTAATCGAAGCTCAGACGTTGAAGATAAGGCATTCCGAAGAATCTCTAGCGATAGGGAAACAACTAGATTCACCTTTTGATTAATTTCATTCAACATATGATGCAAACTTGCATGAAAATGGGATGAACATATAGTATTCATTTTTCTAAACATATTAGTATATTATTCATATTTTTCTAATTTCATATGACTTATGATTTTTTTGCGATAAAACCCTATTAAAATGTTTTCTGTAATTCTAATAATTCAATTTTTGATTTGAAAATAATAGAGAATACCTTGAATACTCACTGTGACTTAGCCACGGTCAACAACAGGTGGCTCCAACGGTCAAAGGACACCAGGTCACCTCTGACCGATCAAACTATGAACTAGGCCCACATGTCAGTGACTCATCTTAACTTAAGTGATTTAACAACATGTTAGTTAAATCGGGCCCGCATATCAGTGACACAAGGGGTTAAGTTACCAATATAAAAGAGTTAAAAGGGTAGGCCCACATGTCATAGGGTGATAAGGGTTTAAACCCTCGCGGTTAATGGTTAACTATTGTGACGGGTAGGACCCACTAGTCAGTTCTTAACGACAGCTGAACGCCAGCGAGCTTGCATGCGCACGCTGGCAAGGGCATTTGTTTGTGCTACGATGGGTTCCAAGATCAATGTGTGCGCGTGTTCAGTTTCTAGGACCGCACCGCATGCAACCGCGGTGGCGCAGAGCTCTATGGAGATCAGTGAAGCAGGCTGGCACGGTAGTGCTCAGTGGGATGATGGCCAGAGTCCTAAAATGAGCTAATGGAAGTGCACAAATGCCTTAGGAGCTCACTAAAAGCTCGTTAGAGGGCTCGGCGCCGACATGAGCGTCAACGGCAACGGTGCCGGCGGACGACGAAGTAGGGGATTCACGGCGAAGTTGCTTGGGGCATTCCGAGCTCCAACTGAGGGATAGAGGGACATTAGTGAGAGGTGGAACCGAGGGAAAGCAGCGGAGGCTCACCCGAGAAGCTTGGCGATAGAGGATCCTGGGAGTATGTAGAACCATGTAAAAATATTTTCAGTGCCACTTTATTAACTGATTTCTTTAGCTAATATTTAATTTCAGTTTTGACCCCTTTTTGGGTTTGAACTACAAGTACGTTATAATTTATCCCAAAATCTAGGAAATTTCAGGGGCTCAAAAAAATTATATTGAGCTTATATATAGATTTTGAAGAGATTCCAACATTGCAAAATCACTCTATTTAATTAGATCTTTGATCTGCTCTTTATATTACATTGCATATTCTTTGATATTTTAGACGACACTATTGGTCCTATAAATGTTCAAGATCCATCCTTAAATTTAGAAGGATGATCAAGATCCATTCAAGAAATTTTGGAGGACATATACATATATTATTTTCTAAGGGTTTATGCGACATTTTCATCACTTCTTGAGGTTTTAGATTCCCCTTAATTTCATTTTACCAAAATGATGTCATGAGATGCTCATAATGCACAACAATAACTATTATATTTATTGCCAAAATAGGGATGTTACAGTTATTCATTATACGAAGCTCACAAAAGTAGATTGAAAAGGGGTGGAGGACCATTTTGAAAAGTGGCTAAGCTATTGGAGAGGCAATCATCTCTCTTACAGTGGCCGTTTGGTCCAAATTAACCCAGTTCTAAGAAGCCTGCCTATGCTCATGCTTTGAGCTGCTAGGAGGAATCCTCCATCTACTCGGATTATTTTTTGTCTAGGTTGTATTGGCAAAGTGATGAACATAAGAGGAAATACAAACTTGCTAAATGGAGCATTTTATGTAGGCCTCGGGACCAAGGTGGCTTGGGCATCCAATTCTAGATATAAAACTTCAAAGTCTATCATGCAAGTGGTTTTTTAAACTATGAAATGAGGATGGGATTCGGCAAATGGTGTTCCAAAGAAAGTGCCTTAAAGACAAACCGCTATGACAAATAACGAGCAAGCCAGGAGATTCTCATTTCTGGACAGGTCTGATGAAAGTGAAATCCACCTTACTCCCATATGGGACTTTTCATCTCCAAGATGGATCCCAGATTCAATTTTGGTTAGAGAGGTGGATTGGTAATAACCCTATGTCCATTCAGTATCCACGGTTATTTAATTTGGTTCGTAATAAAAATGTCACTGTGGCACATGTTATGAGTACCAATCCATTGAACGTCGAGTTTTGACAGGGCATAGTGGGCCAAAACCCGTTAGACCTCTATGAACTAACTACAAGGGTATCCCATATTCAATTAACGCAAGTCAACGACGAGTTCAAATGGAATCTCCATCAAAATGGCAACATTTTCGTAAAACCCTTCTACTTAAAACTAGTACATCAAGATGTGCCAATTGTAAATGCACAAATTTAGAAGCTAAAGTGTCCTCTAAAAATTAAAAAAATTATATGGTACCGACAAAGGGGGTTATTCTCACCAAAACATACTTCAGAGACACAATTGGATGGGCAATCCGAAATGTTGTTTTTATTCACATGACGAAACTATTCAACACTTGTTTTTTGATTGCCTGGTTTCTGGATTTGCATGGTAGGTCATACAAGCGGCTTCGGCATCATACCCACCTACTAGTATGTTTGATCTTTTCGGACCTTGGCTAACTAGGGTAGATAGAGGCTTTCATGCCCTAATACTAATTGCAGCGACTCTTTGTTTTGGTCTATTTGGCTATGAAAAAATAATGTGATTTTTGACAAACAAAAATTTTATAATCTTTTACAGATTATTTACAGGTGCACACATCGTTGCGTTTTTGGTCTGTCTTGCAGCAGCCAGAGAATCACGAACCACTACTTTTGGCATGCCGAGCACTTGAGATGGTGCTTGGGAGCTCTTCCCCTAAGCAGCATAGGTAGGGGTTAGCCATCGCTTTTGTGCATCCTTAGGATTAGCTTTTGCTTTATCCGCCACATTATTTGTTTCATTCGAGACTTAACACCAGGTGTTCGGCTGGGTTGTATATCTTTTTTTATTTTCGTTCTATACCTTGTGGTTATATGCATGTTAATGCAGAGGCTGAGAAAAACTCTGTGTACATTCTCAAAGCAATAAAACTCTCGTTATCTTGAAAAGAGCACGTCCCTGACCACGAGCCACGATACAGCTTTATCAAGGTTCGACGAGGGATTCTAGCCTGGCCGCGCGCCTTGCGATGAGTACAAGGTCAGGTGATCTGGACAAGGCTCAGATTCACTAGAAAAAATGGACATCGTGCAGATCTACGATCTCCTTGGACAGTCACTACTCACTAAGCGCTGTGCACATTGTTTGGGACCCATATGCCACGGTGCAAGGCCATGCCACGAAGGATATCGGCATTTTCACAGTTAGTAGGAGTTGGGAGCCAGACTGCTACTAGTCTCATCAACAAAGAGCCGAATGGCAAAAGGCATCACCGCGCGTTGCCTTTGCCACAATTATTTTGAAACGAAAACAGCAGGAAAGTATCCTAATGCTGATAGAGATGGCAGCTTCAAATATGAATTCTTGATTCCAAAGCTCAAGAGAAGAACCGCATTCTCAAAAATCGACCCATTTCTTATAGTCCAAATGCAACATGTTGCAAAGATGCTCACCGACGTCATATATTCTTGACGAGGGTAACACGGTTATTGATGTTTCTGATACAGCAAGCCGGTCATTGGAGAAGGCAGCCATGGTGCCTAGTTCCCCGCGCGCGGGGTGTGCGGGGCAAGGAGGGGGCCAAGCTGAAGCAGACGACATGCGCAGATGGTGCCGCCAACGTTACTTGATTGCGGAATGCCTCATCCACTTCTCCTGGGACTTGTCCTACAGCTGCAACTCTCCTGCTCGTCTGTTACGCCAGCCGGAGGAAGCTGTTGCGGCACCTAACAACATTCAGAAGAAGGGTATGCCTTGTTTCCTTGGAGCAAGGCTCCGGAGTTCGGCCAAGAGGAGTAGCGCCATCACCCATTCTTTAATGGATGGACATGATCGGAACTTGATGCACCTGATGCTGCTGGTACTACTCGCATCAAGCAGTCCACAGAATCAATTTCCAAAATGCTTATTTTGTTTCGAATAAATTAAGAAATTTCTACGATCAAATTTTTATTTACAACATTGCAATCCGTTTCTACTAGCACCTCTAGATCTGGCACTGTTCACAAGTTTTGGAACAAAATAACTACATTGATCTAGAGTGTTGCTGGTTTGTTGATCAGTTCATTCAACTGTTCAGAGTGTTGCACGGAGGAAAAAAAATGACAGAGAGAGTAGATGGCACATAGAACTGTTAGAAATATGCTCTAGTGGCAATCATAGGATAATCATATTTCATTGTATCCATGATTTATTAAATGTTCATTGAATAAGATCATTTGTATTGATTAGTAAGTATGTGACTTGTTTGTGAAACTTCATACTAAGTTTGAATAATTATTCTAAATTGGTCCCTAGTTAGAATTCATGTGAGGACACATATGAATAATAGACTAGCATATGTATTGGTTGATAACCATGTTTCACGAGTTATAGACATAGAGATGTCGAACCAATTATATGAGCATATGTTAGGGAACATGGGGTCGAACCAACCCAACTTGAGACACTGCAATGTGTATGCTATGTCCTTTGACCTGAGATTATCTTATGTGCTTGAGATGTGTAATGACTTACTTAGGGGTTGTCAAACGTTACTCCGTAACTGGGTAGTTTTATAAAGGTTGCTTTTTTGTTTGTCATGAAGCATGCTGCGAGGCATGGTCAATCAAAATGGGATTTGTCCCTCTCTGTAATGAGAGATATATCTCTAGGCTCCTCTAGTGATCGGATCCAGAAATGCATGGCCGTTATACTTAAGGTTAAAAAGTTAACTTAGTAAAGAATTTCGAGACACGTGATCGAGAAAGAGCGGTCGAGCTCGAGCTTGAGCTTGACAAATATCGTGAGGCAAACGGAGTTGCATATATAATATTGAGAAGGTTTGTCCGATACGATCTTTATGTGCATTTGGGAGTTGGCATGTCCTGTTAGGGGCCGCTATCAATTAGTGACCGAGTAGGAGTACTCGAGTCATGTCTAAACGTGCATTGAGTCCTAATTTGGATTAGGTTCCGAGATAGACTAGGCATTGAGTCCTAATGCGCCTCTAACGTAGAAGCACATTATGGGGATGTCTATACAAGGAGAGGGACGGACGTGTTATGGTTAAGCAAATTCAGAATTCTTGAAATCTGGCTGTCACTCCTCCCGCCCCCAAAGTCGCCCATTCAGATCTAGCAATCTGGACGAGTGACGTTCCTCCATGAACGTGTGGATACCTTGGAGGTGTTGCAGCGGCGACGCTTAGACGAACCGCTCGAGGGAACCGCGAGGAGGAGAAGGTAGTACGACTACAGCTGCACCAATGCTGCATCAACTCTACTTTCGCTACGGGTCTGCGCGTCGGTAAACTCGTGATCTATTACTACAGCAATTTCTGATTTATGCGTAGAAATTTTTTATTTTACGCTAGTGTAGCCTACCCATATAAACATGAGTCAGCTGGATGCGAGAGGATCTTGTTTAGCTGGGGGATGAGTCTATGAAGGAGTTGTGTCTCAACCCGAGTAGTTGGAGGGTGCAGCGTAGGAAAGAGCCTAAGAGACCTTCTGCTAAAGGGGCCATAGACGGAAATCTATATAATTATCATTTTTTCTCTAAAAAATTATATAGTTATTATTTATTCTGGACAACTTGGTACCACCACTAATTGGCGCGCGATGGATTTAGCCGTTAGATCTTTTTACATTAGAGGGCTTCGGTACTTTCCAAGCAAAAACGAAGTTTTGATCTAGTCTTGCGAAATCCATAATGCGCGGTCGACCGCTGGGAGCGGTCAATTCCGACCGCACAGTACCGCTACAGTACCGCTACAGTACTACTACAGTACCGCTACAGTAAAACTGTCAGAAGTTGAAACCTGGAATTTTGTAAGTTGAAAGTTAGTTATGTTGTAGTAGAAACCTGTAAGTAGAAACCTAACTGTGTTAAAGTAGAAACCTGACTGTGTTAAAGTAGAAACCTGATAATTTCCGACAGCTTTACTGTAGCTGTCGGAAATTGACCGTGGGCACGGTCGACCGCGCATTACAGGTGCCCCTAGTCTTGAAGGTTGCAAATTTCATCCATCACTGAGGTTGGTAATTTCACCCTTGCCACTCATGTCCTTCGATACATTCTACTTGTGTTTAGCTTGTTTAAACTCTGGGCCAGGATCCAGACAGGGTCTAGAGAAGCATGGTGGAAAGCCCAGGGCGGGCTTGTCCCAAACCCCGAAAATCCTATTTACCAAATACAAAAACCGCCGTCCCCTGTAATTTACGACTGACCGCCCGCGCTCCGTGCGGCGGTCAGTTCCGACAGACTGGGCTTTCCATTAATGGGCCAGGCGAGGCTTTCCATTAATGGGTCTGTTGCGGTTTTCCACTATTCCTTCTTTACAACACACGTAGCCTGTTGCGGATGGCCCAGGGCCAGTTCCTCTTTTCCATTTCTAGGACAGGGGTTTTTTAAGGGATTAAGTAGGGTGGGGAATACCATTTTATACTAACTTTGCCTAGCAATTTGTATTTCATCTTAAATAAAAAAAGGAAGATGTTTATGCATCAATCAAAAAAATTAGAAACTCAGATGTTTCAAGCAAGCTTTTTCATCTTCAACTAATTGAAAAGCTTTTTCTCAAAAACTACAAACATGTTAGTTAAAATAATACTTTCAGTTACAAACGGGACATATAAAACGGGGCATGTTTAGCTTTCAGTTACAAAACATAGAGCTCTCTACAAGTAAATGTCAAGCTTTCATCTGTGACCTGAAAACTTCCACACAGAAAAATCAAATAGGCCAGCGGAACACATTGAGCTTCCAACTGTACTGCAAAGAGGTGAAGCTTTCAACCAAAAAAGTTAAGTTTTTCACTTGTAAATTTTAAGCTTTCTACTAAAAAAGAATGCAAAACTTTTTACCACAAAGGTTCCTACATAGAAACTACAAACTTTCTACATAAAAACTATAATGTTCCTACTTTTGAAATAGTGTCAAAAAACTTCACACTTGTAAATTTTCAGCTTCCTACTAAAAAAGAATGTAAAACTTTCCACCACGACGGTTCCTACATAGAAACTACAAAATTTCTACATAAAAACTATAATATTCCTACTTTTGAAATAGTATCGAAACACTTCACACTCGTAAATTTTCAGCTTTCTACTTAAAGAATACAAAACTTTCCACCACAAAGATTTCTACTTGAAAACTACAAACTTTCTAAAATAAAAACTATAATGTTTCTACTTTTGAAATAGTGTGAAAAAGCTTTAAACTTGTAAAAGTTCAGCATCCTACTTTAAAGAATGCAAAAACTTTCTTAAGAGAATACAAAAACTTTCTACCATGAAGGTTCATACACTTGTAAATTTTTAACTTTCTACTTTAAAAATGCAAAACCAATACGCTTTCTACATGTATAGCGTGAAAACAACAATTAAAATGAAGCTTTCAACTATGAAACAATAAGTTTTCTACCTATAAACCATGGACTTCCAACATTTTCAGCTTTCTTCTTGGACGGTTTTAGCTTCCAACTATGAGACTAAGACAATTTCTAGTTTAATGTTATAGAGATTAGACTTAGGGGTATGGAAAAAAAGTAAGGAATTAGCTTCCTGTATTGATTTCAACTAGGAGCACTTAGAAAAAAAAAGGATCCCAGATTCCAACTAACCAAGTAGAGCCATCCTAAAAGAGAAGATATGTTGAGCTTTCCAATAGAGAGCTCCAGGATTTCAACTTAGATACTACATGATTCCAAAAAGTAGGCATTTCCACTTGTAGCTTTCTGATTTAAAATTGTTAGTTGAAAAATGTAAAAAATGGCTTTCTGGTAGATGATAACTTGACACACCATGGATAATTCCCCACTTGGATTTTTGGGACTTTCAGATGTATAATCCAACGAAAAAATGCAGAAATGGAAAAAAAGGATAGTGGAAAATAGAAAAAATTATGTGTCTGAAATCAGCTTCATGGTGGCACCAAAAAATTCTCCTTGAATGCAGCAAAACATTATTTTGCTAGATAGGTTGCTGACTGCAAAAAATTGAAAAACAGTACAATTTAATAAGAATGTTATAATAGAATTAAAAAAAGAATTGTTTATTACCTGTTAGTTGTAAACTATGTTCTGGAAGAAAAAGAAAGAAACAAGGGTTAGCAACTTCTTGAAACAAAAAAAAGATTGAATTGCTGTATATGTTGTAAAACATGTATAATAAAAAATTGATTTATATCATGTAGATCTTACATATCTAGCTAATATATCCTTTGTTTCTTGCACGAGATTCTCGTTGTATCGGTGAGCTACTATGTAGTATGTCAGAGCCTCACGAACAGCTTTTGCATCATCCTGATAAAATAGCATACAATTCAAAAAAAATATGCTAAAAAACCGTTTCCAAGAGACTTACTTGTACTCTAGAGAATGAAGGTGACTAATAGTCGATCACAGAATAAAGATTACTAAACAACTCAATTTAAACATTTGTGTAGAGCCAAAAATCTGTAAACAGCAAGTGGGAAGAGCAGGGCAAACATAACGAAGATTCACTTGTACCTTGTGTAACAAAACACCACGATAGTTTAGTGTAGCATATGCTAATTATAAATCTATTTCATTTGTCTAGCTTTGCATACTAATATGTAGTCCTAATTCCCTGTGATTCTTTTTCCAAATCCTAGCCTTACATAACTGTTCTTATCTGAACTGTAGTGCTGAACACTTGGGAAAAGCATAAAGTTGTTTTCTGATAGTATATCCCTAGATTTATTATTCTCTAATAATCACCCATTTCTTTGCCTTGGATATGATTATTTAAATGCCTTGGTGCGATATTTATCAATTCAGATCTGGGATATTTGGACCTAAGGGCATGTATGTTAAAACAGTAGGTGCTTGCTAATTAACAAAAACAAAAGCACTTTCAAGTTTAATTAACAGAACCCAACATTTGATAGACTTATTAGGAAATTTGAAAAGAGAGAACCCATAACTGCAAATTGTATTCTTCTAATTTGTCTAACTGTGCTCTCGCAAATAAATTATAATTAGAAGAAATGCTAGTACACTAAGAGGATGGATCTCTCTTAATAAATCTACACAAGAGCTGATCTGTAACACTACCAACACACTGAACTATAGTAGAGTTGATGAGCTTTTTAGTCTAACCACAACTAAAAAACCAGAAAATTATGTTTGGTAGGATTATTTGACATGAGTGAAATAACTGAGGATGCTAGCAGAGAGATTCTTAAGTGTATGAACATGGCTAAAGACATAATACATACTATGTTGATGGGAGTATTGATATGTCATGACAATTCTTAATTTAAAGCCAGGGAGTATTGATGCATTACCTTCCCATGTATGATTTCGCCGACTGTCTGAGCTGACTTGTCACCACGGCTAGATGACGCATTTGTGAACCTTACACCCCTATGACATATCAACGAGTACTACAAAAAAAACTGAACATCAAAACAAGCTGATAGACAAGTTTAAATTAAAAGTATATACCATATATCATAGACAAAGTTTTAAAATGATATCTCAAGTTCAAAACCAATAGTTCAAAGACTTCATTGATAGTTTAACATTCTAGAATACTGAACCAATTTCAGAATGAAAGTAAAATTCAGTCCCCCTAAACAAAAAATTGCAATTAGAAAAAGAAACTCTCTGCATCACAAAAATTCTCTGCATATAAAACTTGTCTTGAATGCCCCTGATGTTTAACTGCCCCTGATCAGATCAAACAAAAAAGCCAGCACACCTGCAAGTACAGGAGTGACCATAGACAAGCAGCAACAGGACTCATTATTGAATTTGTTTTGCACATTGCTCACGAGGGTAAAAGTAAAGACCAACCAATCCAGCAATATAGTATATACCGATGGCAATTCACATGAAAACAAAAAAGTGCTATGTGATTTCACAAAATTTCAAACCTCATCGTAGCTTCAGAAGTACTAAATGTACCTTTTGGATTAACTACCAATTAATTACACAACTTCAAGCGCTGTTCACAAAATCACATAATGGTCAAACACACGAATCAAAAAATCAATGCAGAGAGGGAGGAAAACAAACGGAACCACAGCAGCAGCTAATTGGCCAGCAATAACGAATGCGGCAACCTAAACGAGGTCGTGATGAGAGGAAGCGCCCAGAAGCAAAGGCGAACTATCACGCCAGCGCAGGGAAGTGGCAACTTGGTAGCCTGGAGAAGGGAGAGATAAGGGATTGAAAGCTCCGCAGCATGAGGAAAACAGGTCATGGACGCAGCACCAATGGCACTGACGCGAGAGAAGCGACATCCCCCGAGAGGCGAAGCGCGAGCGTCGATCCTAGGTGGTCATGAGCGAGCGCGTCGGCCTGCTCCCACGCCGCGGTGTTGTGTCCCTTCTGGTCCAGCAGCACCGCCCCCCTGGCCGCCTTCCTCGCGTCCACCGCGCCAGGTTTTCTCATCACGGTGAACGCGTTCCGCACGGTGCCAGCTCGCGTTGGATTTGGGAGTGAACGAACACAGAAGAGGGGTTTGGTGAGCCGCGCGTGGAGGGGGAGGAGCACAAGGGGAAGGCGGGTGTCGGCTTGGTGCTCGCAGCAAAGATCCGCCCGCAACTCGCCGGTGCACGAGCTAGCACTACCCTAGAAAACTCAGACGAAAAACCCACCAAATACGAAAATACTGCGCATAGAACACTCACCTACAGATTTTATGAGAACCAGAGCAAACGGATCTTCCAAACATCGTCGCCTCTCCGAGATCTAAATCCACCGGGAGAGCTCAATCACCATGAATCGCGAGAGGAGGAAGACGATGAACCCGAGAGGAGGAACTGAGGAAGCCGATGAAATCCAAGGAGGAGAGAAGGGGGAACGACGGTTAATTTTTTTAAAAAAAAAGTGCAAAAACCGCGCCGTGTATTTATCCAACGGGCTCCACCTCCCTTACGAAGTACGCGTGGCGCACGTACTGAAATGGGAAAGCGAAAACTTTACCCAAAAAGGGAATCGTGGAACGGTCGGAATCGATCGTTGCCACGGTCGCCCGCTGAAGATGATTTTCGCAAAACCTCTTTTATTATTATAAAATCGACTCCTAACACAGCACCCTCATCTTGTCACGTCATCTTTAAAACTACAACCATCACATTAGTATCAAATAAAAAAGCAAACGTCAGACCTACCGTGAAAGGATGTAAGTTCTGATTAACCGTGGGCATAATCTCATGAAACGTCGTTTCACGAAAAGAAAGGCTTCCGTACCGTGATGACCCTATGTCCACTACCTTAGAAAACAGTTTTGCTACATGATCATCACTGACGGGCACGAGGAGACCCGTCGCTGATTAGAGACAACACTGACGGGTGAGATCGTGCCTGTCAGTAGTAGTGATGCACAAGGCGAGGCAGCCAACTTCTACTGACGGGCACAATATCCGCCCGTTAGTACAAGTGGGACGAGAGGTTCTCCACTGACGGACAACCTTCACTGACGAGCGCACCTCACGTGCCCATCAGTGAAGTTCGTATCTCCACTGACGGGTCCATTGTGCCCGTCAGTGGAATGTTGCTGTAGGACTTCCTTGGACTTACCAATTTTGCCTGTCAGTGATAATTCTGCACATATATAAAACAGTGGAGGAGCCCGCAGCTGGCCGATGAGCTCGCACGCCTCACACGGCCAACTACAAGCGCCTCCCACGACTACGCCGCATGCAGCTGCTCCTCTCCTTCCTTCTCCCCATCCTCCCTCCCTCCTCCTCCTAGATATACAATCTAGATCTAGATCTCTTTTAACCCTCCCTCCTCCTCTCCACCATTTTTTTCCTCTCTTTCCCCTCCCCTCCTCCCTCCTTCCTACTTCTAGATATATAATCTAGATCTAGATCTCTTTTAACCCTCCCTCCTCTTCTCCACCCATTTTCCTCTCTCTTTCCTCCTCCCCTCCTCTCTCTCCTCTTTCATTCGACATGGACGGTTCATCTACGAGCGAAGGCGAGAAGTTCTGCCATGGCCTCTGCGACGACGACGACCTCGCAAGGATGACGACAACAGCGACCCGTTGCAAATCCCACACGCGGCTAGTGTCGTCGTCGTGCTCGACGACAGATGACCTACTGGAAGCACATCTACCGGGGAACAGACCTTGTGCGGGCGCATCGTGTGAAACCATTTTTCTGCTATTCCAAACCTACGATTCCATAGGAAAACAAAACGCCAGCTGTAACTGTTGGAAAATCTGCTATTTGTTGCTGGAAAGAATCAAACCAGGGTAAATTTCCAAACTACCAACCTGATCAAAGCAAAGAAAGAACTAAGGAAGTACTTATATATGCAATAACGACCGGGAGAAACAGAATAGATTGAGTAAACCAGCAGAGTTCGCTTGCTGCCTCCACGGCCGGCCATGGGCGCAGTGGCTACGAGCGCCGCCTCTAGATTAAGGGCTGACATAACGATGGTGGAAAATAAGCAGCAAATGAATGGACTAGAACAACAGGAAGAGGAGTCCGTCGACGTCCCTCCTGCATGAGCATGGTTAGTTCCACGTGTTCATTATTTCAATTACACAAGAATTATATCACACTCGGATGACAGATTTGTTTTCGGTGACTGACGCAACTAAGCATTAGAAACTACCATACCTATATGCCCCTAAAAAAACGAATTATACGTAACATGAGAAGAAGTATGCTGACCAATTTATGTACTATTATCAAACAATATGTACTACGCTGGTGGCATGCAAATAATTTTAATGTGCCATGAACATAGTAGCATGCAACACATTCCATGACTAAATATTGTCTTCCTTACAATTCTCCAAAAAATTGACAAATGTATTTTGTCTCCATGACAAATTATTGCCTTTTTACAATTTCTTCAACTAACTAAAACCACAAATCTAACCATATCTTGCAGCAAGGCGCGGGCTCAACACTACTTATTTCTATTTTTCTAATAAAATACAGTTTCACAATCGGGCACCTTTGGTCTTCGTGTCAGTAATATGAAAGGTAAGAGTTTGGCAAAATCTAGATAATCTTAACCATCCATCAAATCAGATCTAACAACTCACAAAGCTGGTCCCTTGCAAATTACTCCCTCCGGCCATTCCGCATTAGAGGGCGCACAACCTTTTTCTCTGCTTTTGGAAAAGAAGGCGCGTAATAGTTGAGGCGTCACTTTTGGCAAAACTGCCCTTTGCATGCATGCGTGTGGGTGAGCGACGTTTCATTTGCTTCAAATGCGTGCATGCAACCGGCTGCACTTACTGCTCGCACGCATAGAGAACGGCTTCATTTGCTTCAAAATCCCATTGTCTTCCCCAGCTAAGAGAACGTGTACGTGCACATGGCCACCGTCAACTCGCGCGGCGTTTTGATTTCGTGAATTGTGTGACTTAGCAACAGAATACTCATAGCTAATTGTACTAAGTTATTTTTATGAGATAATTGTGCTAAGTCATTAAGATGATCACACATTTGTTAGTAAAAAACAAAATGAACATGAAATTCTAGTTAAGGTACTCAATGGCTTGGCTCACAATGTCAGGATCACAACTTAACCTAACAGGAAGAACGTCATTTCCCTGTAGTGATTGCTTCTTCAAGTATGGAATATGGTAGTGTTGCTCTCCTTTGAGACGAATTATCTCCCTCGTGCACGACTGATGAGTGAGAAAAATATGATTGTTTCTATCAGCTGGATACTCCTTAAAAGCGTGGACAACCTTAGCAACGATGTCTTCAAAATTACCTGGAGACGACTTTTGGAACAAGGCCTGTAGAGCTGCAAAAAAGCCTAGGTCTAAGACATTGAGATCAGGTGAATTAGGCGGCTGGCACATCATCCTAATATCAAACCCATTGGCCATTGCAGATTGACAAAACTCAACATCATCTACAGCAATGTGTGTTTCGGCATTGTCCTGTTGGATGAATATAGGGTACCCATGTTCCTCCGCTGGCCATTTCTCCTTGATTGCGGGCAAAACCTTGTTAACAAGGTAGTCACAGCTAACTTCCTTTGTCACTAACGGTAGCACTTTCGTTACTAAGGTACCGGCAGGCCTATTCGTGCTACTTCTTTTTGCCGCCTCTACGAAAGTGAAAGGAAATATGTCTATCTTTCCTGAGAATGTCACGTTATCATCACTGTCAAACCTAGGCCTCGCAACAGCCGCGAGGAACATCGTCTTCTCTATAAAATTCTTGCTCTGTGTGATTCTTTCCAGATCCTTTTCATCTAGCACCAGGTAGAAGTTCTGAGACTGCCTCGTGCGATAGAACCACTTCTCGTGCGGTAGCGCCAGGTAGAAGTTCTGTACACGATGTTGTACATTCCATGAAAAGTTGGTTCCTAAGGTAAGCTAGTGTTGTCTAGCATCGAGAGGCAGAAACGAACCCTTACCCTTCCATTCTTGTTCTCTTCAGTCAATGTAAATTTGATGGCATTCGTGTGCCGTCTAAACTTACCCTCTTTTAATCTCCTAAACAAAGTAGTCTTCGACATATGCATTGCTTCAGCTAGATCTCGGAGAGTGGTTCTTTTACGCAATGGCACATCTTTCATTGCTTGGGGATCGAAGGCTATTCTCTTGTGGCCATAATTCTTCGGCTTCTTACTCATGACTCCTTGTACCCCACCTTGCTTTCCATTCTTCTATATCCTCTGCACAACCCTATGAGGCATGCTTGTTTCATTAGCAACGGCAGCAGTCACACCACGATTCAATACGCCCAAAGAAGTTCTATGTAGAAGCATGGCATAAATAGCTTGTTTCTCTTCATCAGTGTTTGCCTCCTTTTAATGACATTGCCACCTTGATCTACAAATTTGCCAAAAAAACAGGATTAGTTTCATGGCAGCAAAACCTCTACCAAGCACGTGAACACAAAGCAAAACCTCTGCCATGCAACTTACTCGTAAGAACTGAATCATACTCGTCTCAGGATGCAAAAAATGAAAAAGACTCGTACTATAAGAACAAAAGCATAGAAAACGAAAAAGACTTACTCATCTCAGGCTGCTCGTCGTGCTGCTGGCCACCGTCCCCAGTGTGCTGCTCCTCCTCGGCATGCCCATCTTCACCCAGTGTGGCATTCCCGCGTCCGGCGAGGCTGAGCGTGCCGCGTCCGCGTCCAGCAGGGCCGAGCGTGCCATGTCTGCACCCAGCGGGGCCGAGCGTGCCGTGTCCGTGCCCAGCGAGGCCGAACGTGCCGCGCCCGCGTCCAGTGAGGCTGAGCGTTCCGCGCCCGTGTCCGGCGAGACTGACAGTGCCGCTACCGCCTCTGCTCACTCCTTGGCCGACACCACACCACTAGCTGGGTCGCCTATGTTACCGGCATCACCTTCTTCATTATCATCCCACACCAGATCACAATTCAAGTCGATCACAGGATCGTGGTAGTCTTCGATGTCTCCCCAGTCTATTGGTAGGTTGAGATCAAGATTGGCCATGGAAGGAAGAGGTGGAAGAGAGATTGTGGCAGTCGTGCTGAGGAAGAGCAAATACTTATACTACGGCGCTTTGCGAAATTTGGTTCCCTCCAATTTTTAATTTTCGACTAATAGCTAAAAGCGCTAGATGAATTTTCCCTCGGTTTGTTCCAGCGCGCGCAAATTGAAAATTCGCTCGGTTTGGTGAGTTAGCCAGTGCATGATCTCCTTCTATACATGCATGTGCCATGCACTGGGTGACGCAGGAGATGCGCATGGAGCTTTGCAATTAAGGCGCAGACAGCGCGCGGGCAGGGACGCGCCCGAGATGAGCGCCAAGCCGTTTATGTCTAATCGTGCGCCAAACCAGGGGCAAAATCGTTCGAATTAGCCAGGCGCAGGAGTTCATTGGTCTTAGCAAAAAAAGCTATGCATCCTCTAACGTGGAATGGAGGGAGTATGACTTAATTACTTTATCCTCAACTGATATTGTAATAATATTCCATGTGTTTCTCTCTGCTTTCCATGTCCATGCAGAAATAATGCAAGAAACATGCAGGCACTTGCTGGTACTACTCAACAACACACATGTTTTATTGTTGGCATCGAAGGAAATCAAGAGGATTTTCCATTTCCAAAGTTCTCTCGAGCTGTTCTTTTCTCTTTTTGTTCTTTTCCTTCTCTCTCCCTGTTGACTCTGATGCGTCTCTCTCCCCTCACAACCAAATAACATTTCATTTTCTTTTTGCTGAGCCACTAGGTTGGCTTCTTCCTGTGCTTGCCCCATCATGGACGATCAAATATCTTCGAAAAGAAACATATCTTGCGTGAACATCAGACGGAGTAAATTATATTCCGTTTCGTTCAACGACGACCGTTAGATCTTCGTGATTCTGAACCTGCAAGTTCTGAGGAAGAAGTTCCAAAACATGTGTACTTCTACTTCAGGTTCAGGTCTTCGTGTATGTTTTCATGGAGAGCATATGAAATGATGGCTGTCGTTCAGGTCCGTACGACACACAGGTGCAGCATGAGCAACTGCACGTTCAGAGGCCCCAAAATTTAACTGCCTCAAAGTGAGAACTATAAGTTAATTGAGTTTTTATCAATAAAGTAAGATTTTTATTGTCTCTCCATCTATGCATCGAAAAGATCTCGTCACAATAGGTTACTTAAGTTAATAGACCATTTTATTCCTTTTTTTTCTTTTGCTAAATCTTTATTGCCAAAAACGGCTAACTAATTTTCCATAATACGACTGTTGCCGACATAATTTTAGAGAGATTATATTTTTAAGTTGACTGAAGAATTGTTATTTCTAAGTTGATAATCTTAGATGTTGATTCTTGACCTAACAGTTAATTAGATAGTTACACATTTTAAAAAATTTGTGCAATTGTAGCCCCGATGATATTCACCTTGAGCGACGGAGAAATAACAATTTCTCAAGAGAAATAGCAATACCGTAATTTTATTGTCTATTCTGCTGATTGTTGTGTCTACAAAAAATAGCTAATATAAAAATTTATGTTTTCAGAGTTCTACTTGTGTTCTTTGATGACTCCGGAAAGGCCTATGATAGCATTGAAATTATGGAAAGGCATGTGATAGCATTTGAAATTATGATTAATTTGGAGAAGATTAATCAGGAAGATGAAGGGATACTGGTAGGCTCACTATCGTAAAATAGAAATTTTCTACCACGTAAACCAAGAATTGTTCTAGTTATAGATCACGAGATTACCATTCGACCTGCAGACCCATAGCGAAAGTAGAGTCGATGCAGCGCGTCGGTGCAGCTGTAGTCGTACTACCTTCTCCTCCTCGCAGTTCCCTCGAATAGTTTGTCCAAGCGTTGCAGCTGCAACGCCTCCAAGGTATCCATATGTTCAGGGAGGAACGTTACTCGCTTGGATTGCTAGATCCAAGCGGGCGACTTTGGGCATGAGAGGAGTGATGGCCGGGTTTCGGGAATTCTAAATTGGCTAACTTTTAAATGTTCGTCCCCTCTCCTTATAAAGACGTCCCCATAATGGGAATGGGCTTCTACGTTAGAGGCCCATTAGAACTCAATGCCCAGTCTAACTCGGATCATAATCCGAATTAGGCACCAGCCTCTTAAGTGTGCTACCATATAGGTTCATGCACATTTAGACATGACCCGAATACTCCTACTTGGTCACTAATTAGTAGCGGCCCCTAGCAGAACATGCCAACTCCCAAACGCACATAAAGATCGTAGCAGAACATGCCAACTACCTTTGCCTCACGATATTTTTCAAGCTCAAGCTCGAGCTCGACCGCTCTTTCTTGATCACGTGAGGGGCAAACCCATCTCAATTGATCATGCCTCGCAGCATGCTTCATGACAAACAAGAAAACAATTTTATAACTACCTAATTACGAAGTAGTGTTTGGCACCCCTAAGTAAGTCATTACACATCTCAAGCACATACGACATTCTCAGGTCAAAGGACATAGTATACACATTGTATGTGATCTACTGATGATAACTAAAATAATGTTCTCGCAGTGTCTCAAATTGGGTCAGTCCAACTCCATATTCCCCCAACAAGTGCTCATATAATTGATTCAACATCTCTATGTCCATGACCTGTGAAACATAGTCATCAACCAATACATATGCTAGTCTATTATTCATGTGTGTCCTCACATGAATTCCGACGACGGATCAATTTAGAATAATCATTCAAGCTTAGTACGGAGTTTCACAAACAAGTCACATACTTACTAATATCAAGGAACATTTAATAAATCATGGGTACAATAAAATATGATCATCCCTATGATTGCTACTAGGGCACATTTCTAACAGAAAATGACTGGTGATTTGTTCCAAAAACTAAAGAAGAACGATACTTTTGAAGCAAAAAGGTCGGATACTAGTCTAGATATTTGTTTTGTAGCAGGGCCATGAAAGTTTATACTACCTTGCAATATCTAATTTTCGTGGAGCCTCGCTTTAGATTTCGTCGCTTTAGATTTACCACATGGCGTTTGAAATATCAGGTATAATCTTGCTGTTGTTTTGTGATCCGGATTCAGATGGGAATATGGTTTGTAGGAGTGGAGGGTCAACAATTCGGTTTAGTGTTACTTATGGATTTTTTTTTACTTTTCCAACTCGGAGTGCTTTTATACCCTCATAAGTATAATCTACCTCTTAGGGTATGTCCAAAAGAGGAGTAAAGTAAGCCACCGTAAAATTATTATTGATATGAAGGAGAGGGAATAAAAAATAAAAAAATTGATTCTCTACGAAGAGTTTGGTTGTTAGCTAAGATCAAGACTCTCGAAGCAACCTGCCACCTTATAGACTCATGTTTCTTGGTAATCGATGAAAACATTTAAATATTATAGAGACAACATATAGTACAAACTGTTTTTAGTGTTGAGTTAGACGATACAGAGAAATATAAGAGATAATAGTTGGCTCTACCTTTGTACATAACCCTTATTTAGTTGCACGGGATTGCTAGACAGATCATTGTAACGTACCTTGCTTTAAGTAACACATGATTTCCATTCTTCCTTCACTCAGTCAATTCTCGAAGAAATGACCTACTTTGAGTGGAATTTGCAAAAGGGTAGGATGGGCAAAAAAAAATTAACAGGAATATCTGTAGAAAATTAGGAGTCGAGTGAGTGAAATGGAGACGGCACCACTTTAGTATCTGCTTATCATCTAGTGTTCTATCTCCAAGTGATTGACTCTAATTCCACCACTTGTGCAAGCAAATTCCAGATCTTTGGAAAAAGCACACTACTTTGCCTTCTTTTGCTCCCGTCCTACTTTTATTTGTCTCGGTTATCGTTTGGCCATGTATATGACATATTGGAGTTGGACTGCAAATCAAAGGCTGCTTTTGCAAGATCATAGCTATATGTCTGTCATCACCTAAAGCCAGTGCTCCAAATTAAAGTCATCCACGAAGCCTTAGCATTGAAGCAAAGATTGTGCCATCTCTCATTCTTCTGAATGATTTATCGGTTTCAGCGACTCTGTGTTCGTGCACGCTCGCTGTTCAGAGTTGAAAGGAAGTGCATGATGTCGCTTCTCTTTGTTATCTCAAGAACTCACTTTGATGAGCCCTTGCAGATAGCAATAGTGATCAGAGGATGCCATGAGCGATTCTGAGGAGAAAAAACTAAGCCCCTGGCCATGCCGAACAGTCACGGTACTCTGAAGCCGATGGGTGGGTCAAGCAGGAGCATTTTTCAGAGATGCATATAAGCAGTGTGTTGAAAACTTTTTTTTTCGAAGAACATGGCAGGAGCTCTGCCTTTCTTATAGATAGAAAGAACAAATTACAAAATAAAGCGCGATTTACAAAGGTAGAAGGGGAAGCACCGGCAGAAGCCATCGGGGAGCTACCTAGCTAAACTAGGTCCGAGCAAGAACCGAGGATCACTGGCCGAAGCCACAACAGAAAAAACTAAAAAACCTGCAACAAGACCCTACAACGAGCCTCTGGGGAGCTACCTAGCTAAACTAGGTCAAGAGCGAAAACCGACGAGGCAGCAACATTCAACGCCGGCCAGCTCAACGAACACAGAAGAAGCCGGATTCAATGATTGCCTGCAATGTCATCGTCCCCTGCTCATCGCGCTCACGACCCAGCGGCTTCGACTTCACCTCAGCAACCAAAAAGCCAACCCTTCTGCCGCGCTGAGACCAGCCCGCCACGGACACGCTCGCCAGAGCGATCGACACCCGAAAGGGAGGGCCTGCGCCAGAAAGAGGGGCGAGGTCCAGAGACGCCTCTCCGGCACCAAAAGGACCGACGAACGCACCGCCCAATGCCATCTGCTCATCAGCTATGCCAGCTACCCGAAGCTCCAACACCTGTCGTAAGCCGGCCCTCGTGCCGATGTCGATACCGCCAAACCTAGGACTCCAAGGCGCCGCCCCCAAGGGGGAAGGGACGCTGAGACGCCATCGCCGCCCGAACCACCAAGCCAGTTCTTCGGATTTCTCCGGGAGATTTCTCGGATGATGAGATCCAAACGATAACGCCTTCAACAAGGAGAATGACGCACCAAAGCGCCGTCACTGCCGGCATCCGTCAAGGACGAGGGCTTTCGCCCGAAGATCATAACACCACCGGACCCATCGTTAGCAAGCACCGAGGAATCGACACAAGGGACCAGCGTCGACAGCCTACTCCTGTACTCTGCACCTGCACCTGCGAACTGGACCTCCTACACCTGTATACCTGTACACCGACTCAGGCCATGCCCTCACTGCCACCTCCGGCAGCGAAGCTCCGCCTCCCCTCCAACGGCACCACCACCGGAGGCGTCCTCCTCATCCCGCGCCAAGACATGGCTTCCTCACCCCTCGTCAGATCCCGCCGCCACCCACCTAGCCAGCCGCGGCTGGCAACTCGACGGGCGGGGCGGAGCGGCCCCCGAGCCCCCCTAGCGGAGCGACCGATGCCTGCCAAGCCCCGCCGGCCGCACAGATCTGGGCCTGAGCTCCACTCCTGAGCTCCATGCCTGCAGTGTGTTGAAAACTTGAAATGCTACAAAATACATAATGGCTCTGTTCTTTAATGTAGCATATATAGGATAAGTCACATAGGGTCATAAGGATCAGTTGGCTGTCTAACTGAGGAGAGATGTATGTTTAGCTGCTGAAACTCATTTCTGTAAGTGCAGAGTTGAGAATAACACATAACACATAGTTGTTTAGCTCCAGCATTGAAAGTTCCTGAAGAATATTTCAACCTTTGTCATCTGAAATCAAACGGTAGAAAACTTCATTGGAAGTGTGAACCAACTGAAATGTCCCTATTCTATGAGGAAGTCAAATAACTTCGTCTCTGTTGCGTCGTGATCCGCCTACTATACATCTTCCGAATTGCAACATCACAGTTGGGGAATCCGAATATTGGACCAGGGAGTGGAGCATTGGCCAGCAAACAGTACCCAAACTGTCTCGGGGTTGACTAGATGTCTGGAAGATGATAGCCCGGTTCTATTTCATGCATCATAACTTCATTAGTACTACACTTTCCAGGCCAGCAGCATGAGTGAAACAGGCATTTCAGGGTACAAAAGCATCCTAGGGAGGTGAATTATTAACAGCATGCAATGCATGTCGATATGCCGGTGACCTGTTCTCTGCACACTGCAAGTTGTGTGTGTCAGATGCACACAGAAAGAAGCACCGACAATATGCCGATCGGCTAATCGATGAATTTGTTGTTTCATTTCATCCTGGGATCAGTATTACACAACGCCCGGTGGAAAAAACTTCAGTGGAGTTTGATCAAGATAAGTTACTTTAGCTAATGCTTGGCACTCAAATGTGCTGATTAATTGCTTTCTCATCTCATCCCCTTCTTTTACCCCTGATCCTCTTTTGATACTTTAAGAGTTTGTCAAATCTATCTGTTATTTGGTTTAATGCCCTTTCTTTAGTGGATCATTGGAATCCTGCCCACCTTATCTGAAGATGTGGGAAGAGATATGTGCTAAAGCAAAGTTCAGTATATTCAGAACTCACCCAATAGCTTAGCTTATTGTGCAAGTTGACAGTCCTGCAGTCGCAACAGATAGCAAATTCAACATATTCTCAGGATAGGAAAGAAAATTCATTTCTCTGATCATTTAGTCATTAGAAGAATTCCTTCGCAATCTCTCGCCCTTTCCTCCAAAGGGAAGATTTCTTCACCAAGATTCGTGCTGCAAGATTACCCACCAGTAAATTCTACGGCCACCACAGCTTTATCTCCAAAGGTCCACAAAGCAAGATTCCCGTATATTGCTCATGGACGGCTCGTGGTAAAACCATCAGAGCTCACTGGAAACCTAGCAAGAGCCATCAAGGATGAACAGTTGCAGCACAGAAACATCAGTTTCCTTCCTAATCATTTGCTGTGTTTTTACTTTTATCCCAAAAAACGACTAGAACGTTCACAACTCACTGACGGCTCAACTTTCCGTGCTGGAAACTCAACATGGTATCGGCTTCGACACATCCCAAGCTTCATACTTACCGCAAAAAAGAAAGACATCTGGCTGTAAGTAAAATAACAGTGATAAATAAGATTCCGAAGCCAAGCAGGTAATTATGCAGCAATTATGTGGTTGCCCGGTTGAGGCATGTTACCTGACTGACAGATGCATAGGAATTCCTCATGTGGGTTACCTTGGCATCTTGCCGGGGTACTTTTTCCGATTCCCTCGGGTCCACACACACTCACACTCTCAATCCACTTTTCCTCCTGATGCCTTTAAAAATCTGGTGATATATGGACTTTGATGAGCTCTTTAGAAAGAATTATTGCTGATGCCCTCACCTTTGCCAAATGCCCTGTGACTTGTGGCAGCCAGTGCCTGCTTGCTTCTCCCCTCCCTCACCTAGCCCAGCATCATTCAGGAATCTGCTTTTCTCTCTTGCCTGGAATATTGTTAAAGCAGCAAGAAAACACGCGAAAAAGAGGGCCATTTTTTTAAGATGGAAAAGGGGACATTTTTAACATCGGATTGCTTAAAGTAAAGCCAGTCACCCTTTCTTGATTTTCCAAAATGCTGTCTAGGCTTTTAGGCAGAAGCCCCCATTTTTCATACTAAATTGGAGGCAGTATGCGCAAAGGCAGGTGAGAATATGAGGAGAGAAAAGAAAAAATAGCGTATCTTGGCTCGATTCTTCGGTTCGCGCTTTAACCCGAAGACGAATAGGAATATGAATATTCGTGTTGGAAATTCAGACAAGCACAAGGATGTCACATAAGATGCCAATACCAGTGTGCCCCTCCCTCCCTCCCATCATCCCATGCAAGCCACTGTTCATTGAAAGATGCAATCATGAGATGCTTGAGTAAGGGAAGGGTTTTGCAAGCTAGCTAGGTTGCAACAAGGCAAGGTTTTCAAGACAATGCAGGCCAAAGCATCTGTTTCATGTTCATCAGTGGATAAGATGCTTGTCTAGAAGCTAGGAGGGGATTGAGCTTGACAGCGTCTTGCAAGGCCGGCCAGCGAGGGGCCTCCCAAGTGTGGAACCGTGAAAAAGACCCGCGCTTGCAGAGGGAAACTTGCGTTGTTCTTTACTTGTCACTCAGATCTGCAAGAAAGAAATGAAGAAAAAAGAACATCATCTTGGTCACATCTATCACTTAATCAAACGGCACAAGCTTAGGCTAATTACTAAGGGTATCGTTGATTCAGGGAAATTGTTTCTCCGATTCATGCGAGAATTAAACTATTTTCTGTAAAGTTTCTACAAAATTCCTGTAAGGCCAAGTGTCCACAAGCGACTAGTTCAAAGCTATCCCTGTCTCTTACGTGTCACTGCATTCCCCTTCCTGGTATGTTTTGGCCCTGCAGACCAAGTACGGCTCCAGATATTTGTCAGCGACCACTTGTCATGGGAACAACATAAGAATATAGGGAAATGGCCTGCATCTGCAATTCGCTGCATGCATGATGCGCCACTGTGAGAACCGAAAGGCCATTGTTCTCTGGCGCTGCAAAGCGCTGAAATGCTAGCAGCACCAGAGCTTGCCGCCAATGCACAAGTACAGCGTGAATATGCCCTGCTGCTCTGGTTTTGATGGTTTCAGACATATTCCCCTGAAAGGAAAATGACTCTGATGTTTGCCCCTGAAGGCTTTACAAAATAAAAATAAAAATAAAAACATCCTTTCTTTCCCTCTCATTATACAGAACACCTTCAAAGTTTTGTTTGATTAGAGTTCTTACTACCGATATTGAAACACATAAAAGTCGATCCATGATGAATCTTTTCGTCGGTCCAACTTATCATTGGGCATTTCTAAGTTCATGACAAAGGTTCACTACCACTTAGTACCTGTATCGGACCGGACAACCTATTTATATGTTTTTTATTTTTGCAAAGAAATTTGCCTAGATTTGCACCACCTCGATTCGTTGAAAATCCACGTAAGTTTCTAGCCAAGATTTGTTCTCTGGAGCGCCCTCATCCGTCGGTCTCCCCTCATCGCAGTCGATGGAGATCACCATCGATTGCTGGTGGCGGCCAGGCTTCTTAGCTCCTCCTCTTTGGTAGCTGGCTCCTAACATCACGTCTTCTCCGAATCTAGGTGACCAGATCTAGGAGGCTGCCGGCATGGGTGGCGGGCGGCAAGCCCGAGGGGAGCTACTAGCGACATGCAGCGGTGACCTAGGTGTTACACGTGGTTCTCGTCGATCAGTGTGGCCAGCGGCGTCTTGGGCAATCAGCTGCAGCTAGGCAACGTCGGCTCATCTCTAGAAGAGGCGTGCAGTGGTAGTCCGGTGAAGTGTGGGTGACGGATTTGTGCGCTCATCCGCTTTCGGCGAAGTTTCTAATGTTTCCGGCACCAGCAGCCCTATCTTGGCCTTCTCTTGCCAACGGGACCTTGATTTGGTTGGTCGCGGACGGTGCTCCAATTGTCATTGATGTCTTGCACGACTGTGGGCGTGTCAAGCGAGGGCGTTCCCCTAGCGTTGAGCATGAGCCGCAAGATGGTGATAGCGTACGAACTCGGTAGGCGTTAGATTTTTGGACCCGATGACGAGAGTTTTGAGACTTGATAGATCAACCACGACATGTTTCTCCATCAGCACAATAATTTGTTTGTCATTCTATTTTTGTATTGGAAATTTTACACATATGCTGCTAGTCTCAAAGCTAATTCCGCTTCTACCATTTTTTGTGCTAATTATAAGAATGTTATTATTCTGTTAATTTCCTTTATACATTGGCTATTTCGCACCGTTACCATCCGGCCAAGGCTGTTTGACCGTGTTGAAAGTACTAAAATACCTCTTTGTTGCATGTAGCCAAAAACTAAGCTCCGCATCGCGAACAATTCTGAAAAATTACTACATGTAAATGTTGCCCAAATATGTATATCTGTAAATTTTGAGCAAAAATATGTATTTTGTGTACCATGGAACCAAAACAAATTCAGCGTTCAAATAGACCAAAAATTTCTTTTTTTGTGCAAACATGAAAATTCATCAAATTTTGTACAAAAATTTGCAGATCCATAGTTCCATAGTGCATTCTCATATAATGTGAGAATTTTTGCTGATTTTTCTGACATTTCAAGACATACTTTTGAATATTTTTAAATAAACGACACACTAGGGTATTTTAGTCATTGACCGGACAGTAACGATGTATGATGGAAAATGTGTAAAGAAAATTAACGGAACAATTGTATTCTTATAATTAGACAAAAAGCAATAACAAAAGCTAAATTAGCTTTGAGACTAATAGCAATCTGCAAATTTCCCTTGTAGAAAAATGAGTTCGTAGGATATATTCCTATGAATTCCGCAGGAAATAGCTCAATTCTCGGAGGACGTGAGGTAAAAATCCAAGTTCCAGAAGGCCTTCTATAGCAAAGGAAATCAATGAATCGTCATGCACCCAAAGAATATGACCATCTCGTGCTGTCCCACTCGTCTCGGTCACCGCGCACACAAACACGCTCGCATAAATACATGTATACATATATACGTACATACTACAGAAGCTTCCTTTTGATCCATGCCGATAGCTAAGTCTCGATTACTTCCGTGCTCTTGACATCTGGATTAGATTCCTTGATTCCCCCTATCATCAGAAAAGCCAAAGGCCGTTTGCCAATTGCATCAGGGTACTATTGTTAGTGTGCGTCCTCTGAAAAATGCATGCAAAGGTTTATTCCTCGATCCCTTTGGCTTTACACAATTCCCTTCTCTCTCTCCCCCCTCCCCCACCCCTCTTTCTCTCTCTCTCTCTCTCTCTCTCTCTCTCTCTCTCTCTCTCTCTCTTCTGTTATCTTTTCTATTTTTACTGTATTTTCTTTCATTTTACAGCAGGCAGTGAGATCAGTGAGAGATCACTCCTCTACTATCCTATCTTCTCTTGAAAGCAAATTTTGGTGTGTGTGGGGAAAGTAGCAAGCAATAGCATGGCCTCGTTGTTCAAGAGTGGGGTGGTGGTGGGGCAATGAGAATCCAACAAAGAGGAGACGGTGAAGAAGTGTGAGAAAACAGCAAGAGAACAATGCACAAACACCAGGCTCTTTTTTTCCTCCATCTCTCTCCTTCACCTTCATCTTTTCCTTTTTAGTTTTTTTCTCTCTCCTTCCATTCTTTTGATGACAGAGAGAACCTTGTAGCTGAACTGTTTTGCTTTTCCATGCCTACTGCCCAAAGATTCACCCTTCAGGTCAAAGAAGTGAAAGCTAAAGGAGCAACCGACTAATAAAGGGGAGAGAGAGAGGTGAGTGACATGGAGATGGAGGTGAGCTGAGGTGCAAAAGATGGCCGGCCCCAGCTACCTCATGCATAATATTCCCTTGCACATTCGCGACGCCTTGATCAGCTAGCTGTTACACGAGAGGAATCGGAGGAATATATCTGAGTAGTGGAGTCCAAGGAAAGGAACCAACTGAGGAGAAGAGGAGGCAGCCCAGGCTATAAGAGGCCACGTCTCGCAGCACCGCTTGCTGCAAGTGTGTGCGTGTTCGTGCATGCGCGTTCGTAGTGACCGGCCTCTCTGCAACTGCTGTCGGCCACCAAGAGATACTAGCTAGAGCTTGCTGCTGCCGTGTCCGGCTACCTCTCCGGCCGGTTCGCCGCGCGCGGCTTCTCATGCTGGACGCGCCGCTGATCCTGCAGCAGTACCGCGCACCGTGGTGGGCACGCTGGAAATGTCGTCATCATCCGACCACCAGCACGGCGGCGAGGCGGCCGCCGGCGCCAGGCCGCGGCTCAGATGGACGCGCCAGCTGCACGACCGGTTCGTCCTCGCCGTGTCCGAGCTCGGCGGCGCAGACAGTAAGTCGGATCATCGTGCACGCCGGCATATGCAGCGCTCGCGCTTCTTTCTTCCGTGGTAGCATCTGATCGTGTCTTGGCATTGCAGAAGCGACGCCCAAGTCCGTGCTGAGAGCCATGGGCATGCCGGAGCTTACCCTGTACCATCTCAAGAGCCAACTTCAGGTGCGGCAACACTAATCGATGTATCATCCTTCTCCTGTGAACTGAATTTTCAGTTCTCAACGTGTGAAGTTGACCTCCTCCGCAGAAGTATCGCCTGGCGGTGAGCCGCGATCTCGCTGCCTCGCTCGCCGGCAACGACCGATCATCCTCCTCCTCGGAGAGCCAACCGAGCGAGTACTACGGCGATAACACCACCGAGTTGCATACATTTGCTTGTGCCGGTGAAGAAGACGACGAGGACGATGATGGTGACACTAAAGAAGCTCTCTTTGATTCTTCCAGGAGCATGGTGCACATGCAGCGGCAGGTGCAGAGGAAGCTGCACGAGCAGATCGAGGTAAACAAAAAAAAAGTTTCAGGGTCTGTTTCAGATTGTTTGTCAGTTCTTTTTGCCGAGTTGATCGAGCGAGCCTTTGGTTTGTTGTTCTATCCACGGCAGGTCCAGAGGCACCTGCAGCTGAGGATCGAGGCCCAAGGGAGGTACCTGCAGTCTGTGCTGCGCAGGGCGCAGCAGGTCCTCGCCGACCACAGCCTCGTCAGCTCGCCGGAGGCTGCCAAGGCGGAGCTCTCGGAGCTCATCTCCGCAGTGGACACCGGCTCCCTGTCCTCCTCCCCGCCACGGCGCCACCGCTCCACCGACAGCTGCGTGACGTCGTCGTCATCGGAGGCTGAGAGCAAGGCTACCGGGTCCAAGAGGCTCTACACCAGCATGCACCACCACCGCGACTGCACCGTCGAGCAGCCGGTGCAGGGCAAGAGGACGTTCCACTTCCTGCAGAGCCATGAGGCAGAGCAAGAAGCAGCAGGAGGAGCAGCAGAAGAAGAAGATACAGAGGATGGCAGCTCTTCAGAGATTGATCTGAACAGGTAGGGAAGAAAACAATGGAAGGGAAGAAGCATCTCTGCAGTGCTGAGCATTGCAACAGTTGGTGATTGGTGGGATCAGGGTGGCCTTCAAGGTTGGGACTTGGGACCAGGCTTTTCTGAGCAATGCCCCTGTCTTCTGCTGCAACAGCTACTACTCTTCATTCTATAATATATATTTTATATTTCTATATGACATATATCTATGCATGCATCTGATTCTTGTGTTTCATGAACCTGTAAAAAAAGAAGAATTTGTAGTTGGAATTGGAGGCAAGCCAGGCCCAGCTGCAGATGCATTAGGCATGCTTGAGGTGCAAGAATGTATAGAACTGTGGTAGTGTAATTTATGCAGTCAGTGAGAGTGATGCCTAGAGAGTTGTGTGCAATGGGGTGACTATGAAAGATGGGAATAGTTTAGGATGTAGTTTATGAAGCAACGTTAAATTTCACACCTGAACTCAGTGTAGGCTGTAGACCATGTTTAGTTACAGCGGTTACAGGCTAAACAACCTCTCACATCAGTAACAGGTAGAAAAAGTAATTCAACTTGCAACGAGAGAAGCAGGCCTAAGTGTACAATTCTATCATATCTTTTGCATAAGCAGAAAATAACGAAAACAGAAATCGATGCTAATAAACAAGAAAACTATGATACAATCTAAAGATACAGCTTGCAAGGCATCTGGTTAGATCTAATTCCAAGTCTTCTCTACGTCAGCAAAGACCTTATGTTTCTGAACAATATTTATGTTTTCGTCGGCTTAACAAATGCTGCTCCTTCACCAACTCCAGATGAAGTTGGTGATTTGAGAAATGAGAACAAGTAGCCCCACTCCTAAAAAATTCCTTCAATTCAATAATCCTTTATGCTACGGAGCTCGATTACGGCAACTATTATTTATTTGTGCATTGTTCATATTTGCGTGCCGCCCATGGCAGAAAAAAAATCAAGAATATGAAAGAATCATATTATTCCTGAAGAAAAGGAATCATATTGTGAGATAGTAGCCTAGACTGGATTCCCCTGCCTAGTTGCTAGGGATGATTGTTCCTCTGTAACCAAAACCCATCAGAATGTGATGGACAGAGAAACGAAAGAATCAACGAAATAGTAATCTTTCCTGCATGCACAGTGACAGCAAGAGCAAATCAGCAGGTAGAGCCCAATGACAATTTCCAAGGCGTTGAATCTGGCGAAGAAAAGAAAGGTAAGTCTTTTAGTTCTTTCCGAAAAAAATAAAAAAAGGGGAGAGAAAAGTCTATCAGTAACTCCGTGTTTGTATCACCGCCTCGAAAATTCTGGACACCTACCTGGTAGCATCTCCAGACTTTTGCTTTCAAGTATCATCAGATGACTGTGACCCATTCACTGTACTACTCCATCACGTATGCGGGTACAGTGACAAGAAATTTTTAGTTGGTTAATGAACCATGATCTGTCTTTCAGATACGCTGTTCATGTTTTTCCCTCAGCAGAATGTCTGCAACATGTTTTATTCTTCTTTTGTGTAGCACAAGTTCAGGAAGGGAGATACATCGGGATTCGACTTTTTTTTTAAATATTATTTTTTATCTCTCAATAAAAAAATTATAAAACTGATCTCAATCGCCACGACACATGACGATTAGGACGAAATCGCCACCACCGATGGCAATAGGGTCCAACCGCCACAGCCACCGACGGTTTTGAAAGCTATCGCCACGCCGCGTGGCGATAAGCAGTAATCATCACCAGCCGTGGAGATAGATAGTTAATCCGGACCGGATCCCCCGCCAACTCGGTAACTGCCAGGACACGTGGCGTAATCACCACGAGCCGTGGTGATAGCGCCCGTAATCACCACAAGCCGTGACGATAGCCCCCTGACTATATAAACCACGCGGCGGCCGGTGCTGGTTGAGGAGAGAAGAGAGGAGTGTTTTGAGGGGTGAAGAGAAGAGAGGAGGAGGGTTTCAGGTAGGGAGGAAGAGAAAGAGAGGAGGAGGGAGAAAAGAGGAGGAAGAGAAAGAGAGAGGAGGAGGGAAAAAAGAGGAGGTAGAGAGGTGTTTTCTACAGTGATCTGTAGGTATTTTTTAAATCTTTCTCTGTTTATTATAGCTAGTTTTAGTTTTAGAAGTAGATCAAATGGTAGGTTTGGTAGTAGATATAGAATAAGTTGTAAATTTATGGTAAATTTAGTAGTTCTATTTAGATCTGGTAATGTGTAGGAGTAGAGTAGTATTTAAAATAGAAACGTATGGCAAAATTCGTAGGTTTTCAAATAGAGTGGCTATATAAATCAGTTCTGAACAAATGATACATTAGATAGATGAGATTAAAATGTTATTTCGTGCAAATCGACATAGATTTAGAGTTAAAATATTTAATCTTTCATTTTGTTCAATAATTGTTTATCATATTTGTGTACAGATAACAATATATAGAATTTTAGATGCACTATATTTAAAAACGAAGCACAATATTAGTTTATGCATGGGAGGATGTTAGACTATATAGTCTAAAAGATGATGTTTTGGATGACAGGAATGTCAGAACTAGTTGAATTTGTAGTTTACTATGGTATTGGTACCATTTGTACAGATGAATCTGGTTCTGTCGATCTTAGTAGCTTCCAACAAACGACATTAAGTATGTAAGATGCAGACAAAACCCTATCAATGCCATTAAAGAATGGTTCACACGGGCCTTTGGTCTTGATCCGAAGGTCGCAAGTGTAACCTTGCAGACATATTTTAGCAAGTCTTACAAGCATGTCCGGTGGGATTTGTTCCCGCTAAATCTGACAAAAGATTGGCGAGTTTGGTTGAGAGCAAGTAAGGTACGCAAGGGTTCTCATTATCTGTTGGTCCAGGCAGTAGCTAAGGAGGTATCATCTGAAGGTGGAGGCAGAGGAAATGGAGTTGGACAGAACAGCCCAGCGGCAGAGGAAGTTGTTGGCGAAAAAGGCACTGTAGTGGAAGGTGGTGGACCTTCTGCGATAGGAGCTATTGAATACCTTAGCGGTTCGGTGGACGAGGGGGAGATACGTCAGGAACTAGTGCAGATCATGAAGCATGATAATGCCGTTTTAGAGAGGAACATATGAATGTCGAAAATGGTAGCAGCGAAGAGGACGAAACTAAGAATGAAGAAGGAGGAGACGATCTGATTCCTAGTATGTGGAACACAGACATGTCCACCATAATGAATGTTGAGGGTGCAAGTGATGATAGGTATCCGTACAAACCGAACGAGATTGTCCAAGGTGCATTTTATGGCACGAAGAAAGAGGTGAAAGAGGCGGTGAACCTTTGAGCGATGTTGACACAGAGGACATTTGGAGTGCAGAAAGTTGCAGGGATCAGTACTCAGTGAAGTGTAAGTCTGCTGGGTGTGAGGGCTACGTGCATGCATCCCTGAGGAAGTATGAAGTGCAGTGGGTCATACGAAGGGTGGTGCCGCACACATGTGTAATAAATGGTGTTCCTGACACCCATCGGAATATCAGTGCTGAACTTGTGACTGGGTTGATGTATCACGAGATAGTGAAGAATATCTGCAATCCAGCACAGTTCATACAGACATCTATAGAAAGCAAATACCAGTATAGCATAAGTTATGCCATAACATGGAGGACTAAGTAGCTCGCATTGGAGCGGCGGTGTGGAACATTCATCGATTCATATCATAATTTGCCATACCTGCTGAACACACTTGGCCAGAGAAACAATGGGACATATGTTAGCCGTCTCGAATTGCCCTCTACGGACATGCCTGGAAAAATGATGTTGAATTGTGTTTTCTGGTGTTTTGGCCCATGCGCAAAAGTTTTCAGACATTGTCGGTCGGTTATTTGTATTGATGGGACTTTCATGAGAAGCCAGATGAAGGGGACACTGTTTACCGCAATTGGGGCAGACGGAAATGATCAGTTAGTGCCACTGGCAATGGCCTTCGCTGATTGTGAGAGCTACGATAATTGTTTGTGGTTCCTTATGTGTTTGAAGAAAGGTGTTGTGAAGGATCGACCAAATGTGTGTGTTATTCATGACCGGCATGCCAGGCTGCTGCTAGCAATTCGCAATCTTCAGCAAGGAAGAGCGAAGACTCAGGAGGGGGAAGATTGGTCAAAAGATTCCAGTTAGTAGCTGCCAATTTCTATCGCTAATTCAAGAACAAGCAGTTGATGAACCTCTTCAAAACGTTATGCAAACAGAACCAGCCTATAAAGTTTGACACATACTGGAGCAGACTTGACGAGTTCACGAAGAAGGAAGTTAGACAACGTAACCCTGGGGAGGTAATACATAGGCTTTGTGACCTTCTGGGAGTTGACGATCCAAACACTAGGAGGAAGGTTTCAAATAGGGTGAAGTGCTTCTCAGATTGGATAAGTAAGGAACCACTTGAGCAGTGGTCGCTCCTCCATGACACAGATGACGCTAGATATGGAATCATAACTAGCAATCTTGATGAGGTTTACAATTTTGTTCTCAGGGGGGGACGCGGTTTACCCCTGGTGGCCATCGTGGAAGGTTCGCTGCAAGGAACAATGAGGTACTTTCAGGAGAGGCGTGCAAAGGCTGTACTGCATATGGAAAAATTCGGTGGAACACCTTACTGTGCTAAGACTATGTTGTTTATTAAGGAGAAGGCCAAGAAGGGGCAAATGCACAAGGCCAGACGCACAGGTAATGTGCAACGTAGGTTCGAGGTATGTTTGAAGCAGAAGAGTGGATTTGGGGTTTGTATACAGGAGATTACTCAGGAGGTTACTTTCCATGTGGAACCGAATATCTCTGCTACGTGTACGTGCGACAAGCCCATGCTTCTTCACAAGCCTTGCTCTCACGTCATTGCTGCGGCTGCTAAGACAAAGATGGACACGAGGCTGTTTGTGTCGTACTACTTCACAAAAGAGGCTGTCCGTGATACCTGGACAGACGAGCTGTATGGTTTCCGTGTGGTGGATAATTTCACGCAGGTACCTTTAGGCAAACGGTTCTAGGTCCCTGATTTCAGCCTCCTCCGAGCTTCCGTGGGACGATGCCGAACTCGCCGTATTGCTAACATGATGGACGAGGCGGAGGCTGGTGGACCAACCAAACAATGCAGCTATTGCAAGAAATTTGGCCACTGGGTGAAGACATGTCCGAAGATGAAAGAAGACCAAAAAAGAAGGGAGGAGGCGTCTAGTGCTGCCTCTAGGTCAGGCCATCAGTAGTCTATGTCGTACTCTTTGTATTATGTAATTTGCTAGTGCCTCTGTATGTCGTGTCGTATTTACTTCACGTACTTTATGTATTTCATCTATCCGTGTTATATGTACTTCGTTTACTTCGTGGACTTTTGACTTCATGTATTTCATGTATTCGTGTTATCTTTACCTCGTGCACTTCATATACCTCCATGTTTTTTTGTATCACATGAATAGGTATGGCTGGCTTCGAGCTTCTAGATGATCGAGAGGACCGAGAGCACCAATCTAGGCAGCTGGCTTTAGGAGACCGTGATCTCGGAGTGTTTCGTACTCGTACACCTGAGCACGCGTGGAGGATTCACGAGTCGTGGATCGAGAGGTACATTAGTTGATTGTATCTATATTATCGTGTTTCAGTATTAATTAGACTTATTTTCTGTTCTGACAGGCTGGCTTGGTCCGATTTACTACCACTCGCACGGATGGTCGAGATGGTGGGTGACAAGGACATCGGAGACCCGGCTGCTGGAGTGGGTCGTTCCAGGAGGTTTTCTTTCAATGCCTCGTTGTTCACCGCACTTGTAGACAGGTGGAGACCGAAGACCCACACCTTCCACTTTGCTTGAGAGGAGATGACGGTCACGCTCTAGGACACGGCCTGCCTACTTGGCCTACCTGTGGCGGGAGCCACGGTAGGTCCGCTCCAGGCTCCTGCTAGTTGGCGTGAGTCACTTGCGGAGAGGTTTGCCCCAGCTCTACCGCCGGGTCCACCTCAGGTTGAGGTGTCAAGGGCGGTCCAGAAACACGGTCCTAGGTTGATGTGGCTTTGTCAGTTTGAGATACATATGTCATTTAATGATGTTCGACATATTCGTTGCGGAGTCAACCTATTTTTGTTGTCTGATATATTCGTTCAGCTGGATAGCATGGAGCAGAGATTTCAGGGAGATCTTGACGTGTACCAGCTGAACCGGGGACTTGAGGCGTACGTGCTTTGGCTGCTTGGGTACATGATGTTCACGAGTGCGTACGGAGACGGCGTGGACGCTCGCTACATCGAGCTCGCACGGCAGATCGCAGATGCTGAGTCAGAGGATCAGCTACCTCCGACGAGCTGAGGGTCTGTAGTGCTTGCGTACACGTACCGAGCGCTCTGCTCCGCATGCAAGAGAAAGGGCGCCAATGCCAATCTCACAGGGTGTCCGCTTCTTCTTCAGTTGTGGTCGTTCGAGCGCTTCCCGGTCGGACGACCATGGGTCGACGACTCAGCTTATGGCCCAGAGTTCTACCGTGGAGCAAGGCCGCAGTTGCCGCATGACGGACCAACTTTCGGGTCCATGTGGACTAGAAGAACAGTGAGTTACTTTCTCTCATTCTCAGCTTATATTTGCCTATAATATTTATACTTCAGTTGTAAGTTTATTGACTATAATACTTTCTTACGTACTTCTTGCAGTCTCAGTGGGCGAAGGCCCAGGTACGAGGCTGTTACCTCTCTTTCACGGAGCAGTTCTAGCACCTCCCTGCACAGAGTGTCATATGGAGCCGTACTCCCATGATGCATTGACGCGACGTGCACCGCACCGGGGGATGTCTTCACTATGCTACCGGGATGAGAGCTATTGGAGGACCACTGCGAAGTTTGTCTTTGACATTTTCATGGATGACTACTCACCACACCGTATGATGAGGCAGTTTGGCTTGTACCAGTAGTACCCGCCTCTATAGACATAGAATGTCTATGCTTTACGATATACAAATTCATTACATAAACAGGTGGAGTCACAAGGGAGGAGGTACTAGGGAGACACAGTGGGCATCACGGGATGGTCCCTTTCGTTGTCCAGTGGGACACTGCTCTGAACAACGTCCAGCGCGAGGAGCGGCCGTTTCGATATGCGGAGTTCGACGCCTACTTGCAGTGGTATTTGCCATGTACACGCATCCACCTTATTCGTGGAAGCGAGGCTCCTAACAACGCGGCGGCACAGACGACAGACATGTACCCGATCCTCACAGCTGAAACTCTGGATTTGGCGGTTAGTGAAATTCATGCTTCGCTTTTCCGTGTTTATTTGTTTATTACTTATGTGCGCACCTATGATTCTCACTCTTCAGGGACAGTAGGCGATAACGGCGAACACGGAGGTCACCGCTGTTCTTCAATGTCTCCCAGCCGGCATCGAGCACCACTCAGGCTTGTCCAGGGTCGCGGAGTACACTAGGAGGATCATGGACATATTCAGGTGCACGCGCAGGGATGATGTCGTTACCGGGACTAGCGCAAGCCAGGGAGCACGGAGACCACCACGTCCTTTACAGACAAGGCACCGTCAGCCTCGTACCTCTCAGCCGTCCGGGCCCATAGAGGCGGGTGGTTCTGCGTGGCAGCAGAGTGTGTCCCCAATCTTTATGAGTCGACAAGGTAAAACAATTCTCATATCGTACAAGCCATTTTTCCTTACATTGTTGTGCTGACTAATTTCGGTTATATACAGATCATGTGCCGCCTCAAGTACCAGCTAGTCCGTTTGACTACTCCTCAACAGCACCGACACTCATGGCTTCAGCTTTGACAACTAGGCGGACGATTTGATTCCACCTAGGCAGTTCAGCACGACGCAGCAGACTCAACCACCGTTGCCCATGCAAGATACATAGGACCACGAGAAGAAGACCCGACACTACGGGTGGGTAGGGCTCCTAGAGCAGGAGTGGGACAGCCTAGGCCGAGATACTCACCGTCGCTGATTAGGAAAAGGGGACGACGAGGCTAGGCGTCGACGACTATCCTTTCTTTCAGTACATATATTGTACTAGCATTTCGTACTGTATAAATTAGTACACTTATATTCACTGCTACGTATTACTACATAGTGATTGACGAAACATATTAGACTAACAAATTAATATCTAAATCCAATTACATAAGCATAGGTTACAGAGCCACATTACACTGCCACATTAATAATTGGCTACACATATCGTAGGCAAAACAAGCAATTATTCGCTACCACTTCTAATACGACTACATAAAATCATCTTCGCTATCGCTTGTGAAAAGCTTTGGAGCGGGGGGCTTTGAAGCAAAACAGTTTCGAGAAGTCCTCATCACTCGACGAGCACTCGGTACACGCCTTTTCGGTGAACTGCATGCGCTTTTATCCTTTGATGATCGAACATCTATTTTAGATGTGCGCCCACGTTTTGCTAAAGGGGAGAGTCTAACAAATTTGCGTTCATCTTCTTCAAATGTTGTCTTCATTAAGTGTCTTCTATTAGCAAATGGGAATCTCCCGAATCGGTCCACATGCTCGAAGCTTCGAATCTCGCAGTTCAGCAACTCTACATCCTCTGGATGTGCCTACACACTGAGAATGTGATGTATCAAACGAAAACGGTGCATGAAATACTTACGAACTAAGAACAAAGGAATTGTACTAATCCTTATGTGCTTATTGTACTGAGATTACGGGATACTTATCGTTCTTTCGCAGAAATCACTTTTGTGTACTTCGTCCCAGGTAGTTTTCTAAGCTCGTTCACCCTCTCCACATGTTGTGGAACTCTCTCAAACGCTTGCACACCTGCTTGTACGTAATTCCAGGGAAACCCCTTCTCACTAACACCTCTACAAGAGCACGCGTATGAACCTTATCAAAGATCTGCGAACGCATAATTTTACAACTCCACCTCCTCCTTTCCGCACCAGTAAGAAGTTTGCAGTCCATTCTCGGGCTCCAGACAGCATCGCTGGCATCTAGTAATTTGCACGAAAAATTATTATTCCACAAAATAAAAATTATAGATCTCAATATTTCAACGTATATGAGGAGGAAAAATATTACAAGACTTACCTCTATCGTCGCTATCCATCCGCGAACTACTTCTTCTTCTCTTCCCAAATCAAAACAATCTACTCCGGGATACCAATAATTTTTCGGAAGACCTCAAGGAAGATTAGCTACCTGATGGGAGCGTCTGCTCACCCGTTTAAATAGCTGAAGGAGGTGCAGAGAGGAAAATCGCCACTGGTCGTGACGATTAGGACCAATCGCACTGGTCGTGGTGATTACGACCAATCGCCACGGATCATGGTGATTACGACCAAATCGTCATGGCGTCTGGCGATTCCATAGTGAATTGTCCTTACTCTTGGCGATTGGACCCTATCGTCATCGGTGGTGGTGATTTCCTCCTAATCACCATGCGTCGTGGCGATTGAGGTCAGTTTTACAATTTTTTGATTGTGATAATATTTCTCAAATTTCTAGATAAAAAATAATATTTTTTAAAAAAAAACTCTCGGGCTTCAGTATCAAGGCATTCGGTCTGTCACCGGGTTTACGTGTCAGACAAGCACTTATGGTCTCGCTATCCTTTAGCTTTCACCTGAACTCCGGTTGCTATAGTGTAGCACAGATCATATTCAAGATTAGTTATCTCTTCATGCTATGAACTGAAACATCTAGGAATGGCAAAATTAGGTTTGTCTCAGCGTTTCTCCTTGGTTTTTCTGTCGCAACCCACTCCTTGACCCTTCCTTTCGAAGAGGCCAATGAAGACAGCTTTACAACGGTGCAAGGACATGACATACTCGAACAATATACCCAGAAGATAATTAAATGAAGGACCTACAAGGTGTACAATGAACAATATTATTCAGAATTGTCTTGATTGGGGAGAGAAAATTATGCGATTTTGTCCTGCCACAAAGGAAACCCACCGACGAAAATCCAGTATGATTGCCCCTAATGTATGAAGTAATAGTGCGATGTAAAGGGGAAGAGAGAAGATGCTAAATACTATACTCTGTATATTCCTTCAGAAAAAAAAGGAATCCGAAAAGAAAAGAAGAGAATGATGCTCCATATTCGGTCGCAACATCTTTAACTAAAGACTGAAGAGCACATCAGAAGCTTCCATGGAAGGGATTTGCCTAAACAATGGAGTGGATTTTCCTTTGCAGCGAGACATATCGCACAAATTCCTCTCGCCAATCAAAATAATTCTAGTCGCATAGGATTTCATTCGTACCTTGATGCCACCGACGCATAGAAAATTTCATCCTCCGAAGCCAGCCCTGACGGCCAAATCCATGTCCTCCAGGCCAAGGTCGTCCTATCCTTCCAGCGGCCGGTCGGTGATCGCCCGTATCCTCCCCACACCAGCCGTCCATGGCAGCCACCGATCTCAGGCTCGTCAACACCAAAACGCATTGTTTGTATCTACACGCGCAATCAAGAGCATGCCCACAGATCAAGACCAAGATTAACTCCTTCTAATACACAAAGACACGCATTCAGATGCGTGTTCGAGAGAAAAAAAAAGACCAAGATAAACATATATACGTTGTAGCCGAAGAAGGCGCAGGAGGTGGGTCGGGCCTCCTCCTTGACCTTGAGGTGGTAATCCATGGACATCTGCCGGATCCCGGTCATGAGGCGCTCGCCGGCGTTGACGAGTAGCCAGCGGGCCTGAACGAGCGCGACGGCGGGGTTACGGGTGACGAAGTCGGGCGACAGGGTGCTCGCAGTCGGCGACCTAGACGTGGCGCATCGATTCCCTCAGCGCGCCGGCATTGGATCCGGTCCGATTGCTCCGCCGCTCGTACTTACGTTCTTCGCCTCGCCGCACCATTACTCACACTGCGATCGCATCTGAGGAAGAGAAAGCGAAAGGCCGGTGGTCCCTTGCGTGGGCCTCGTGGGCTGACATCTTGTTGGGCTGTCAGGCCCATTTAGGCATCCCAAGGCCCAAGGCCTATGCCAAGGAGAGTTGTATGAGTATGGGCCTCGAACAAAAGATAGAAAATAAGGGGGCTGATCTGAGCCCATTTCTAAAAGCCCTAGCATTTCAGATTCGGGCGAAGCCTGGAAAATTTTGCGACAATTATTTTCTCAAGAGAAAAGGAAGGTTGGTTTCCCTCAAAATGGAAAACAAAAGGAAACTTGTAACATATAATTACTGCAAACATCGAGAGAAAAGGAAGGGGTACAAGCCTGCATATCTGCGCAATATATGAGCCGGAACTTGGCCAACCATGACGATTGGATCGAAGCGACTGTGCGAACAAATTTTATGTTGCGCAAATGAACTTGTCATGGTGCATGGTGCCAACCAAATTTTATTTTGGACAAATTTGTATATGCCACTTTCAAGTTTCAGTATTTTGTATTTACCAGTGATTGCCCCACGTACTGACACGTAGGCCTGACCCACATTGTTCGGTAGCACTTTGGCAGTATTTTAAATTTGAGAGTAGCATATACAAAAATTTCCCTCTATTCCTATCACATGTGCAATTGAAAACAAAAACAATGTGACAGTCACAGCTCACAAGTTGTATAAGGGGAAATCAATTTTCCCAATTGGCTACTATAAACCCACTAGTCCATCTACCACATCAGGTGAAATGTCAGGCCAGAAGGAACGCTTGCCTTCCAGGGCTTGTTAAAACAGTGCTATATTTGTAGTGCATTTCAAGATCTGTCTGAATTCGACAGAATTATTGGTGTTCAGAAACAATGTACATTTACATCTTTTAGCCTACTACACAGACTGAGGGGTGCTGATGATTCTCTGTTACATGTCTGAACAAGCTACATCAGTATTGGCATATACGGGTAGGCTAATTTTCGAGAATCTACAGCAATTAACAAAGCATGTTATTTCCTTTACAGCTGCTGTTATTCTTGCAAATGTGAGATAGGACCTGAATGGAATTTTGTTGCACCAATCTTCCTTGTCGTGGTGCCTCAGTAAATACCGTTATAATCAAACGAATGGTGATGCTATTTGAATAGCCTGCTTGGCAGTAAAGAATGGTTGGATCAAATCTGACCAAGACTGGCGGGAAAAATGATCCGTATATCATTATGTTCTGAAGTTGATATATGCGGGAGGGGGCTTGCATGCAATTTGTCGTAGGCTCGCATCTGTCAGCTCCATCAATGGTAGGTCATTCAGTGCAAGGAGGGCGCGTGCCGATATACTCAAAACCGACGACGAGGAATGCTAGGCCTTGAATGAAGAGGTAGATGTAGTATCCCTTCTTTGCGTAAAGCATATCATAGCAACCGCATATAATTATGCAGGTTCCAACAAAAATTTCTGAGCAGTTGTACCTGATAAAAAGAATACCTACATCAGCATTTGACAAAACAAGAAAGTTATGCCTCCTTTGCAGTATCAATATTCTCGAGTCAATAGTTGTATTTAATATTTCAAAAGTATATATCTTATTAGCTTTCAAATTCTTGACAGTAAACTTTGCTTACTTCTCCCAGAATCTTGTTCGCCTCTTCTTCAGCTTAGGCACTAGAGGCGTTGTTAGCTCGACATCTATCACTTTCACAGCATCTAATCCATCAGTGGCTGGCTTTGTCTTGTTGGCGTCTCCCAATTTCTCGGTGACAACCCACTCATTGACTCGTCCAGCCTCTAGAAGACCAGTTATTGCCGCTTTTATCCGGTGCAACGACATGACATTCTCAAAAAGGACCCAGAGTATCACCAGATGAAATGAACTGAAAGAGAGACTTTCTGGCGTTAACTGAATGTGATTCTGAAACTTCAATACTGAAATGCTTGTTACCTTGGTGATCCAGCAGCCTTGCAGAGGGTGATAACCGTTGGAACATAGACCACCCCCCAGAGAGGAATTTGAATCTCAGGGAAGAAAACCGAAACCGGGATCGCAAAGCAATAATAGATGAATGTCACTGTATGAGCAGCAATCTTCCCAACAAAGAAGAAATCGTACAAGAGGTGGATTTTGTTCCAAAATGACACTTTCTACACAGGGAAAAGGGTAACCATGTTAAGGCAGTAAGATGGTTTGATGCATTTGCCAAAGGCGTCCTGGTCAAAACACTAACCTTGTTTTCTAAAATCTCTACCATCATTTTCTTGAACAGGTTTGCCGGTCCACATGACCATCTGTGCTGCTGAAATCGGTATGCCTTGAATGTGCTTGGTAGCTCACTCCTGACCTAACCACATACAAATCCAGTATTATGTCGGTCGTTAGGTTTGTTCCTTGAAGAGTTTTCTTATTTGTGACAAGCAAGTAAAGGAGCATTGGCGTACTTTTACGTCACCAACATAAACGAATTTCCAGCCCTGCAGTGTTGTGCGAACAGCCAGGTCCATGTCCTCCACAGTCGTCCGGTCCTTCCATCCCCCAGCATCATCGATTGCCGAAATTCTCCAGACACCAGCTGTCCCTGGAAGATGAAGAATTGATCTTGTAAGGCCAATAAATTACTTAGTGTGTTGATTTGGATGCTTGGGCTATATATTGATGAAACAGGCTATACCATTGAAGCCGAAAAATGAGTATACTACAGACCCAGCTTCTTGCTCAAACTTGAAATGGTAGTCCAGTGACATTTCTTGGAATCTTGTCAGTAAACACTCATCAGAGTTAACTGCATAAGCAGTACAAAGAGACTTAGATCCAATAAAGTTATGAAAAATAAGCAGTACAAAGAGACTTAGAGCACATATGTACTGACCGAATTTCCAGCGAGTCTGGACTAAGGCGATGTCCGAGTTGTGCACGAGGAACGGGACCGTCCTCAGGAGAAAATCAGACTCTGGCTGGAAATCGGCATCGAACATGGCAATGTACTCGCATTCTTGCACGTAGTCGTGCTTCAATCCTTCCTTGAGCGCGCCGGCTTTGTACCCCTTCCGGTTCCCTCTAACCGCATACTTGATGTTCACACCTTTCCCCTTCCATCTAAGGCATTCCATCTCCACCAAGTCCTAAAAATCGAAATAAAATGTTAGAATTCAGTTATAGGGTTTAATAGATCAGTTTATCTGGCATTATGGGCAGTTGGTTACTCTGCTGGCCAGTCTTGTTTGAATAACCACATTGTAGAATTGTTGCACATAACCTAATATGTACGATATCTCAAAGGTTCTCCAACAAAACATGCATGCTTTTAGCACTTCAAAGAAAAAAAGGAACACTAAAAAAAAAGCATGCATACCTTTTAAGCTTTCAAATTTGCATATAGTAATATCGATCTGGTTTGAACACCAGGAAAAAAAAGCCTAAGAAAGAGTAAAAGCAAGTATTTCTCCTAAAACTGAACCCTCCCAATTAATCACATTTCACACATATACGAACATAAATTGCGCAGAAACTAGCCAAAAATATTGCTAAATTCGAAGCTTTGTCCTACCAAGTCATTCCAAGAGCTAATCCCGTAAACCAAATAAACGACAGATCCGATCCATGAGACGCTATAGTTTATTTGTACCTCGCCGTAGAAACCCTACTACTCCGGTGCCTTCCGGCCTATCCTACACGCATCAGCGCTGTTGGAACTCGAATGTACAGAGAATGGGAACGAGTAATCGCAGAGAACAAATGAGATCAAGTGTGTGATTTCTTTATTGAAGTGATGCTTATATAGAGATTACAATAAGCGGTTGTTTGCAGTTGCTTATCAGCAACCGTTGTTGCAGTTGGTGGGATTGCTCACAAATGAGCAACTGCCCACGGCAGTTTACTCGCAACACTCCCCCTTGAGCAATCTCATCCTTGCAATAAAGATTATCTGAAATATGACTCCTCCAAAAACCCTGTGGGAAAAATATGAGGAGTATAGAGTTTGATATGCTGTTTAAAACTCCTGTAAAACCCAATGGGAAAATAAGGAGAAAATGCGACAGCATATTACGATTATTGTCTCGTTGAACTCAATACGAGGAGACTCATAGAGTTTAGAGAGCAATAAATATGTCGTATATACTTTCCTAAAAAACCCCGGTGGGGGAAAACGGAAAATATGACATATGTCCCTATGTTGATATTACCTCATTAAAAAACCTTGATGAGAATCTGTAAAGTAAACTCATAAGGGGAAAAGAGTGTAATACGATGCTTTAAACAGGAATAATTCAGGAAGACGCTCCCCCTGATTCTCGCAAATCCCGAAGTCGTCGCATACCAATTTCATGAACATATTTCTGAAATATAGAAGTTGGTAGAGACTTCGTGAGTAAATCAGCGAGATTATCGCATGATTTAGTTTGCAAGATGGGCAATATGATGATATTGCTTATTACGTAACCTGTTTGCATCCGGGCAACATAAACAATCATTATCTTTGAGATAATGGTAGGTGATTCGATAGAACCAATCCCACATGATTGTTGTATGTGGTGTATCATCCTGCGAAGTTACAAGAATACAAGTGATGTATCGTACTTCAGGATGATTGGTGGATATAGCCACTAGAGTCTGTTTCGAAGACTTCCATAGGATGGCTATCACACTAAGTAGGGACACGAAGCTTGTCTGTGATCTGACATAGTAGGGATCTGATCAATATATCCGATGATATTGGTGTTCAGATTTCTCTGAAACTCAAAGAATATGACAAGATCTTTAATGCCTTGGAGATATGCAAAGATATCCTTGAATCCTAACCAATTGTGTTTGGTAGGTCCAATGGCACTAGGATATGGGACCTTGAGTCCCAGTATCCCATCGTCTCATGGTCTAAAAGGATCGTTCTCTACGTCTAGAGATCGAACAACCAGGAGAGTGTTGGATGGATAAATCTTGTCCATATTGAATTCTTCCAATAAATTCTGGATATAGACAGCTTGGTGTATCACAACACATGAGTGAAGGTGTTTGAGTTGTAATCCCAAACAAAGTTTGGCGTTACCCAAATCCTTCATCTTAAATTCCGTCTTTAGATGATCACGTGCATCGTCAATATCCTGTGCGTTGCCAATGATGTATAGATCATCAACATACACTAAGATAATGCAATATCCTGTAGAGGATTGCATGATGAACACGCGTGGACGATCATCATTGTAAGTGTAATCCTTTGTATAAGGAACTCACCAAGTCGGTTGTACCAAATATATTCCGACTAAATTAAGCCATGTAATGACTTTTGATTTTACACAATATATGTTGCGTTTTGTGTTTGGATTCAACATTGTGATTCCATGAGGAACCTTTATGTCTGAATCAAGTGACACATACAAAGATATGCGGTCACTACATCTATCAACTGCAAAGATAGATGATTTGTACTGCCATTAAGATAAAGTATCGGAAATAGATTCCACCTCTAGAGAATATGTTTCGGGTATCTGCGTGAACCCTTGTGCTACAATACTTGCCCTATGTCTCACCACCTTGTTGTTCTCATTCCGTTTCAGGAAGAAAACTGGTGTAGGTATTGCTTTTGTGAATACCTTCCTTTTATTGAGCAAGATTATTTCTGCTTGGATTGCACCCCTTTGCTTGATTTCAGTCCGAGTGTTGTTCACACTTTGCCATGGCCATGGTCTTTGGATCTGAATCATATGAAAGGTTGTTTGCAATCTAGACGAGAAATGTATGTCGACAATTGTAGACTACCGGTTATATATTTCTCCAGAATATATATATAGTTGATGGAAATATCGTTACCCTCCGTGACTGTTCGCGATTTCCCAACGCGGTTGAGTCAGGGTATTCCGATGTACCAGTCATTGTGTGCACTATGAACTGGTTTGGTGGAGGTTGCCCATCCACCGGGTGTATACTACCCATTAGGTGTCTTGTCAACGTGGAGTTGACTTGCATTTACTGATTCTGAGGCCTCGATATCCTTTGTTGCTTGCAGGAAGCAGAATCCTGATATATGGCCGTACTTCTCCCCCTGTTACATTGAACGGGGAGTTGAGTGGTTTTTGTTGGTACCTCCACTCTTTCCGGCACATTTATGTAGGATTATAGGATTTTGTGACACCTGTATAGTCAGTAAATGAATTTGGCAGGTTTATTTGCGATGAGTTGCAAATATACTGAACGTGGGTTCAGTTCTTTGAGTACGTGGAGACGAAGCGGAAATGTCATGGACATTCCAACTTATTTCCTGGCATTCTTCATGGTACTTGAAATCTCCCCCTAATGCCTGGAAATATCCCTCGTTGAATCAGCATACTGGCCTTAAAATAACTCCCCCTGAGAGGGGCTTGAGGTATTGACGGAAATACAGTTATTCCTCACATGGATCCCAAATACATGGTGAGGGGCCAATGATGTATGCCGAGGTGGTGATATCGGTGTACAACCGAATTATCGCAGATTGGAAATACTTAGTAGATTTCCACGTATCAAAAGGTAGAGGAGAATAATATTATGCAGTTTGGTCATGAGCGTGTAAATCTGCATGACTCCCAACGTGAAGTTGGTAAGCTGCAATTCATCAACAAAGATCTTGCAATGAGTTTGATCCTCTTAATCAGTGATTTAGCCAAACCATTTTGTATATGGACATATGGACCATAGTGCTGAACTTCAATCCCCAGGGCCATGTAATAATCATTGAAAGCGCGTGAGGAGAATTCTGCAGCGTTGTCCATGCGAATTGTCTTAATTCGACTTTCTGGATAATGGGCTTGAAGTTTAATTTCTTGCCTCATTATCGTGGCAAATACATGGTTCCGTGTGGACAGAAGACACACGTGTGACTATCGTGTAGATGTGTCAATGAGAACCATGGAATACCTAAAAAGTCCAGAAAATGGTTGGATGGGACCACAAATGTCTCCTTGAATGCGTTCAAGGAACTGAAGTGATGAACTGAAGTAGTTCAACTTGTATTTTGAGGTGCGAGGGCCTCAAAATTAGCTTCCCTGTGGCATATGATGTGCACACGAAGTCTGATGGTTGAGGAAATTTGACTCAAGCAAATTGTGACCAATGGAATTGCAAGTAATTTTCCACTTCATCCCTATGTCGGGATGGCCCAGGCAAGTAAGCCAAGTTTGGAATGTGATGACATTCTGGAAAATTATTTTGTACGCAACATGTTCTACGGGCTTGATGTACGTATAGTACAATCCGGACGATAGAGAAGGAATTCTTTCAAGTAATTGCTTGCCATATCCGTAAAGAGTAAATACTCCTCTTTGTTGTCGTCATGATTTTCAATGTGAAAAAATCATTTTGACGGATATCTCAAAACTAATTAAAGTACGTGACGAGTCGGGATACAGCAAAGTATCCGCAATTGTCACTTATGTACTCCCTGGGAGGGTAAATATGGCACGTCAAGTGCCAACAATTACCGTATCGCGTCCAGCGATGGTTAGAATATCTCCATTCATCTGTTTCAGACTTGGAAATATTTTAACTCCCTTAGTATGGAGTTTTGTGGTAGCATTGACCACAAGGCATAATACCTCTTCCATCGGATTGTCCTCGTAGAGAACTATGTATAAAAGGATTTTCAGTAAGAAAAATCTCATGCAAATACATAGAATACAATCTGATTATATCATATGCTGATACAATATAAAAGCGACAACAATACTTATGTTCTTAGTACAACATCACGAATGGACATAAATAAATAGATCGTAAAGGAGATTGAGAGACTAATCGAAGTCTCCAAACATGTCGGTTGAGGCAAACTCAATCATCATGTTCTCCGTGTCGGCAGGGTCCTCTGGCTGATGGATAGGCATGGTGTTGCTCGGACCGGGAGGAACATCGAGCGAACTGCCATCTCCATCGGCGTTATTCGGATGAAGGTTGAAGTTGGCTTCAAACCTTGTCCCTTGAGGTGCCATGCGTCCTTGGGATTGTTGATACAGAATAGCCAGATGTTTTGGGGTTTTGCACTTGTCAGTGGGGTGCGTGTAGCATCCACATCTGTCGCAAAGCTTAGTTTTGTCATACTTGGGCTTTGCAGTGCCTGACCCCTTGTCTGAGTTTCTAGACTTCTTGTTCCTACTGCGCTTGCGCTTGCGCTGTCCATTCGCAATATTCATATGAACTTCAGGTAAAGGTTGTGCACCAACTGGGCGCTGAGAGCCATTCTTAGAGAGTAGCTCATCATGCTTTTCAGCCTGAAGTAAGATATGAATGAGGTCAGAATAGACGGTGTAGTTGCGAGCGCGATATTGCTGCTGGAGGATCCTATCTGCGGGGAGCATAGTGGATAGAGTCTTTTCTATCTTCTCCGCATCCGTAGGTTCCTTATCGCAAAAGCGTAGTTTGGAACAGATCTTATGAACCTCGTGATTGTACTCTCCGATGGATTTGAAATCCTGAAGACAGAGATGAGTCCAATCGTGGAGTGCTTCGGGCAGGACAACTGCCTTTTGCTGTTCATACCTCGTTTTGAGGGCCAGAAACAGAGTACGAGGAGATTCCTCCTGTAAATACTCATACTTGAGATCTGGGTGAATATGGTGCCTTATGATGTATAAAGCAGCATATTTCTGTGCTTCTGTCAGTGGTGTTTCTCCATCCGGAACAGGAATGTTCGGGTCTTGGATTGCACGCACTATCCCACGGGACGCAAGGCTGATCTTGATGTCCATGGCCCATGTAAGGTAGTTGTGACCATTGAGGGCAAGCGCCTCAAATTCTTGCGCGGTCATTGTGAACCTACAAGGGCAAACCAGAGATAATTAATTTACGTTCAGTAAATTAAGAACCGTCATGGTTAATGTTGTAATGAACTTTGCAAAAATTTAAGAAAGCTTCAAGAAGTTGACTTGAAAACTTTGGTGTGAATCTCAAATTTGCTAAGTATGACATGTTGTCGAGAGTGGATCTCGTGGCATTAGGGAGTATAATCTGATATAAATCAGTAGATACTCAAGTATAATCTGATGGAAAATCAGTAGATACTTGTATACCTAATGTCATATGGCGCTTAGGGAGTATAATCTGATTAAAATCAGTAGATACTCGAGTGTAATCTGATAAAATCAGTAGACACTCATAAACCTAGCGTCGTATGTCATTGCTCGATTTGAAGAAAATCACGTGAAATTTGCACATTGATTCCTACTCGTATTAAGTCGGAAGGACTTAATTAAGGTGAATCAATGTTTATTTGCAAGAAATTGGAAATCTCGATTGCGAATAATGGATGCAATTGATTTCAACATGTAGAATAACATGGAAAAATATTGCATCAAATTTTATTCTGGAATACAAAGTATTCGACAGAAATACAATACTGAATTTGAAATACAGCAATGTATGGGGTCTAAAACAGAAGTAAATCCTGCTAGAACACAATTAAAAAGGGCTAATTGTGAAAAACCCAAAATACAGGGGCTTATTTCACAAATATTGGGCGGCCGTTTAAACCGGCCGGGGAGGCGGTCTGACCGGCCAGGCCCGGTTTAAGCCGGTCTGAAGGCCGGTCTGACCGGCCTGAGCCGGTTTGGCCAGAGCCGGCTTAAACCGGCCTGGAGGCCGGTCTGACCGGGTGGCGCGCGGGGGGCTGGCAGACCAAGCCAACCTGGGCCTGGGCCCTGCTTGCCTTTCGGCCGGCCCAGGCGGCAAGGCGCACAGGTGGGGCGCATAAGGGCAGCGGGGGCGGTTAGGGATCCCATCCCTAACCGCACCCCGCCGGCGGCGGCGGCCAGGCGGACGCAGCGGCGGCGGGCGGCGCGCCGTGGGGAGGCGGCGGCCACCCGAGGCAGCGGCGGAAGCGGCCATGGGGAGGCCGGGCCCCCTCACCGGCGGCGCGCGCGGGAAGCCGGCGGGCTCAGGAGCCCGGCGGGCGCGGGGCCGAGCGGCGGCTGCGGTGGCGTCGGCCACGGCGGCGCGGCACGGGGCGGCTGGGTCCACGGCGGCCCGACGGCGGCGGACCCGCTGCTCGGCCACGGCGGCGCAAGGCGGGCGGCCAGGGCGGGGGCCAGCCACGGCGGCGCGGAGGCCAGCGGCGGCGGCGACCGGAGGCCACGGCGGCGCGGAGGCCAGCGGCGGCGGCGACCGGAGGCCATGGCGGCGCGGAGGCCGGTGGGCGCGTTGGTGGGCCGGCGCGGGCGTGGAGGCCACGCGTGCCGCGTTGGCGGCCACTGGAGGCGGGCCAAGGCGGCGGCGCCTGCGACGCGCGGCGGCGGCGCGGTAGAGGAGCGGCGGCCGCGGGGAGACGGCGCATGCGGCCGTGGGGAGCGGCGGCCGAGGGGGCTTCGCGGCGGGGCCGAGAGCGGAGGAGCCCCGGCGGGCGCGGCGGTGGCCGAGTCGGGCTCGGTGCCACGCGGGTGCAGGGACCAGGGGCCGGCGCTAGGGGCTTCGCTGTGGAGCCGGCGGCGACCGGCACGGCGGCCACGACAGTGGCAGCGGCAGTGATGGCCACGGCGGAGGCGGCGCCGTGCGAGGCAGCGCCGGCGCCAAGGCGCCGTGGCGCTGCGCCAAACGGGCAGCGATGGCCGGCCACGCGAAGAAATCTGGAGAACAGAGAGAAGAATTTCTCACCTCTTTCTGTTTCTCTCTGTTTCTCTCTTTCTTCGGTCTTCGTTTGCTCTCTGTTCTCTTGGCCTATACACTCGGTAGAGCGTGCTGATGACGTGTTGAACTCGAATGTACAGAGAATGGGAACGAGTAATCGCAGAGAACAATGAGATCAAGTGTGTGATTTCTTTATTGAAGTGATGCTTATATAGAGATTACAATAAGCGGTTGTTTGCAGTTGCTTATCAGCAACCGTTGTTGCAGTTGGTGGGATTGCTACACAAATGAGCAACTGCCCACGGCAGTTTACTCGCAACAAGCGCCACCACCGTTGCCACAGTAGCAGCGCACCCCGTCGTCCTCGCGCCATCTTGCCAACATGCTACGAAATTCATGCGTTCCTGAGAGTCTGGGACCAATCTTCCATCGCATTAATCTTTGTTCTGAACACCTGACTATTGCAATCCGCCGGATAGTGTTATCCGATCCCAACATTAAGCAGTGGGGTTCAAAAGCATTGACTTGATGCAGACAAGCTAGCTGAACAATTCCACATGTGAGGTATCGCACGGCGTTGCTGGAGTAGCTAGTAGTGGCCCGTGGGGCTAGCAATTCCACATCTTTTTTTTCTTTTTTCAACCATCAGGATTCAGGAAGAACATGGATGCCTTGCACGACTTCCTAGGTGCCGTAGACTCGTAGTATGGGTGCCGCGAATTGAGGACACCGCACGAGAAAGCGGCCGTTGCTGCCGGATCTGACGGGGAAGCTTATTTGTTCTTTGCAACATTTGCATAGATAGCTTCCGTTCTAGAAACTTTTCTAGCAAAAACTAGTAATATGTATACAAATTATTTAGATTGATTCGGTGAATATAGTATCATTAAATTTATTTTAAAAATATTTTTATAATATAATAATTTTATAATTTTTTACGAACATATTTGTGTGCAAAGTAACAGTCAAAGATACAGATAATATATATAAAATAATAGGTAATTACGAATGGAAAGAGTAATTTTTTAAAAGAATTACCAAAAGTCATCCATTGGACGACTGGATCCGCACATACCGCTATACAACATCACATTTCTAAGCCTCTTCTTTCGAGTCCGTGCTATTCTTTCCTCTTCTTTTCCCCTCTCAGTTTGATGCCCTGAATGTAACAGATGAATGTTCTGCTAGCTACCGGGTGCATCACTACAATTGCACGTGCTGCTCGTGTGGACTGCCGATGGCAAAGGGCGCCATAGGCATGATGCATGCAGTAACCCGATCAGAATTCAGAAGCGTGACGGGATGCATGGAGAAAGAACATGCATTCTTGCTGACCCTACCACTTGCCAATCGAGATCCATCCACACCTAACCCACTCTCACGTTTTCCTCACGTTCTTCCTCGTCACATGACTACAAGACCGTGTACTTTTAGTTATTACCGTGTACTAGGTCGTAGGTAGTAGCATAATTGTCTACATGTGCGTCATGACCCGTGAGGCCATTGGTGGAGACAAGCGTAATACTTGTAGCAACTTTCGGGACTCTCAGCCTAATGAAGGTGTTTTCATGTGGCCTACTCCCATGACCCATCATCATTAGAAAAAGGTTCCCAACATTTTCTTTCTAAAAAAAAATAGAACATGAATAAAAAGGGTCACCAAAACCTCTACCTCTACTAGAATAATAGATGACAAAAGAGGGAAATGGTGTCCAGGAGCTACCGGCTGTGCGGACCACTGACATGCTCTAGCACCTGATTCGCTAACACGGAAATTTAACCCCCGGTGTCTCCAGCTACACTATTACGTACTCGTGCTGCCATTGCCACCAGAAACGACGCGCACGTACATGTACAGGGAAATCTCATGCACGTACGTATGCACGAACGAACGAACGAATGATTAAATTAAAGTTTGCAGCATGTAAAGGTCAGAATGGAACATGCATGAGAATATATGAGATCGACGGGCCTTGCCGCTTACCTTTACAACGGGTCAGTGGAGTCGTCCAGCACCTGTATCACCACGCGGTCGGACGCCACTCCAGCGCACATGCCGCCCCGATCGACAGCTTGTACACCTTCATCGTCCATTCCCCATCCATCGATCCAACCACACCCAAACAAGAACAAAAATCAATCTCACACTAAACAAATCCCACCACTACAGCGAGGTCAAATCGATCGTCCATTGCTCCATTAGTAATGTCTTTTTCAACACTACTCACCTCCCGCTCGTTGTACATGGGGATCTGCACCAGCACCTTGGGGAACTCGGCGCTGCTGCCGGCGCCGCCAGCCTCCTCGTCGCCGGCTGCGGCGGCGCCAGCGATCTGCCGCCACCGGTACCGGCGCTCGGGCTTGAGCCGGAACGCCTTCACGGCGATGCACACGGCACCGACGAAGAGCTTCTCGAGCAGTATCATCACCGTCATGGCCAGCGAAAGGAACACCAGCAGCCGCACGGCCGGCACGACCACGTACGCCCTCCCTGCGCCCACGCGTACGCGCATTGCGCCGCCACGGCCGCCCATTCCACCCGCACGGGCAGCTCATCCCACCACAGCCTCGCCATCTCCTCGCCGGCGCCGGCGGCATGGCCGTACGCCGTCGTCGTGGTGCCCATGGCGATGGCGTCCATCCCCAGCCACGCAAGGGCACGACGATGTGAGTGGATCTACGACAAGGCACAAATGCTGATGCGACTAGCTAGCTAGCTCGCTAGGTACAATGGTGCAGGCTTATATAGCGAGGATGGAGGCGCATGACAGGTTAGTAGTGATGGGGACTCCAAGGAGGAGGCATCCATTACCATATGGCTGGCTGTGCATGTGGTGTGGTTAGATGCATGTTCTTGGCTTGGTTAAGTCTTTTTGTTCTGTCTTGGGTAATGGGATCTAGATGGGTAGCTGGGTTTAACCATATGCGCGTGATGAGTTTTGGTTATCAGCCCGGTGGTTGGTGAGATGCATGGAAATGTAAGTAAAGGCCATGAGGCCATAAGAGGGTGAGTTGTGAAGAAGGGAGTGTGGAAGTAGTAGTAGACAAATAGTGGTGAGGTTTTTTGGGTCCACTTGGTGGTCTATTATTGGCGTAGAAAAAGTAGAAGGGGAGAATGGAAGGGAGGAGAGGAAGAAGATGAGAGGTGAGATGGCAATTAGGGAGGGTGATTCAGCAGATTCAGAGCTTGTCGTAACCAGCAGCCATGTAGTCGGATTTGTGTTTGTTTACACGCATATCTTAATTACCACGGTGCCTACGTGAACTGGACTCTAGCGTACTAATTTTTTGGTACCTTCGTGCCCTGCGCGGCTCTGGTCTCGGGGTCACCGGCTGGGCATTGACCAGTGACAACTGAGAAGTGTGCTAACCGATCCTTCCTGAGGTGGTAACGCAGGGCGCTGTCGCTGCACATTTTCACATGGGGAGGGGAAACGACGATGAGTTCACTGGCGGCATGTGACCTTCTCTTGCCAGCTTCAGCTCGGGCCTCCACTGTGCTCGGTGAGTGAGTGTGCCTCCGTGTCACTCTACTGCTTCTTTTCTTCGTGAAGTATAACCTTGCTTCCCCTTTTACACGGGAGCCTTATTTAGGGTTGTTTCAACCTTATTTCAGTGCTCGCTTCCGCTTCCGCTTCCGCTTCGGCTTCGGCTTCGGCCATGCATGGCAGAACTTAGCGTTTGCTCATTATGTCCTTTTCTGCGTCTAATTCTGAGAATTGGGTCCATCTGGTAAGTGCAAATTAATTGCAGGAATGAACCCTTTTCAAGCACCACGTGGAGACAGCAATAGGGTTTTCCATTATCGGAATTAGACGCATAAGGCCAAACGGCCGGTAAAGTATCAGCAATACATTTTATCTATTAAGGAGATGCCCACCTGGTGTACAAGATATATTTTTTCTTGCTTTAAAAGTTATCACAATTTGTTTCTTAGTTGTTTGGTTTGTGTTCATTATCTTGATGCAAAGGTAAGGAGATCAATAAAGTCTTTCTTTTCAAAAAAGTTATAACAAAAACTAAAAAAAATTATGAACCTGCATCATGTTATAACATGTATAACTGTGAAATTTGGTGCAAAAATATGATCAAATACGTCATGTACAAAAAAGAACAAACCGGTGCAAATTAGCTGGCGCTGGCATGGTGTTGCGAGATAACATGGGCACGTTGCCGCTTGTCGTTTCTTAAGGAACTGTACGAGCGCTTTAGATGCGGAGTTGTCAGCATGCTGCGAAGGACTTGCTTTTGCACACCAATGGATGAGCAGGCCCATACTGATGGAGTAAGATTGTGCGGAGGCTATCGCGATGCTCTCCTCAAAGTGCCCGGACCATTCTATTTTTGCTTATAGAATTCAAGAGATAAAGAGCTAATGTATGGTAAAAGAGATGTTTAAACTGTAAAGGCTTCTAGAGATCAGAATAGGGTGAGTCATGAGCTTGTAGTCCTTGGTAAACTTAGAGGACAAACGGCTTACTAGTTAAGAAGTTGTTCAGCTGATATTGAGCCTTTTGTTGCTCGTGATTGTATCCATTCTAGTTGAGTAATATCATCTCTTTTTGGCAAAAAAAGAAAAGAATAGCCAGCAGTTACTATACATGTTTCAAGCGGTTACAATTTCTCTTTTTACATGATGCATATGATCATATTTTTTAGAAAAAGTTGTGAGAATATGACATTTGACACATTGGGTGCACCTCCCTTAAGGTGGTAAAAATCCACCTTACTGCACTTGCTTGGAACTGAACATTTTCACATTTTTTTTCTAGGGAAGATATCACATGGTTTTCATAGGAAACAGTTCAATTCCTACAGACATGGTGCAAAATCGCGCATTTGGAACGACACCCGAGTGCTATACAAGACGCTTGCATGGATAGATCTCTTTTGAGCGTCATTGCGATATATCTCTGACATGTTTGTTTGATGCAGTTCATTAATGGTAACATTCATTAATGGTAATATCATACATGCGCACGTTAGAGCGTGTTTAGTTGCCTGCACTAAAATTCCAATCAAGCCTATAAGAGTCAGGCTGAGAGGTTACATAGCATAATGTTTGATTGGTTGAATCTACTCAACCCTGGCCAATTTATGAGAAAGGCAGTGCTCCTGCCGTAATTTTTTTTAAAAAAATCTACTCAACCCTGGCCTAGCAGAGATAACGTTTGCTTGCACGTACGAGGCCTTGGCTGGGCTGGTCAGCTACAAGGGGCACCTTGTTTGGTTAAAAACTATTTGGGTTACCTATTTTTTGAGTGGTGAACTTATTAACTCTTTCTAAAAGAGGTTAAATTGGAATTTGGATAAGTCTCTAGCTCTAAACGTTCTCAAAATAACATTTTCAACCTGATTTCTCAGTTAATAAACACGACCACCGCAAGAATTCATCATCACATATAAGTACAACTTGTTCATTTTTACAAGAATTCGTCATCTCGTACAGTAAACAAGTACAAAAATGAAAACCGGTTCTGTAAAACTACAATCAGTTCTTATGGAGTATATTGAGGTGCTCTTTTAATATGAAACAAATGAGTTATTAACAAATTTCAGAACACCAAGAAGTAGGAATGGATTTACCACCGGTGCATCACAGTACTGCTGAACAAGAACAAGTAGAAGGAAATTACTGACAATCAGTTGATTTCTATAGACAAGGGATATGGAATAGAAAACTACTCCAGGCTTCAGAATACTGCTGATAAGGTGTTCGAGTTCGTCGACCTCTGGGTTCTCATCGGCGACGTTACCACCGACCCGGCCAGCTCGGACTCGATCCCTTACCGTTGGACCAACGACGATGCGTACTCTGCCCACTTAGCGTACCTGTTCTAGCTCTAGCTCGCCAGTTCCTTCTCTGTGATCAATCACGAGGCAGTTTGGAAGACACGTGCGGAGCGTAAATGCAGTTTTTCTTTTGTCGGTTGCTCGTCCAGCACGAATCCTAACCTCAGATCGTTTGCCGACATGAGGAATCGGTTGTGCACCTTACGTACTTTTGGCTGCAACTTCGCCGAGCAGGTCTGGGAGGGCCTCTACGGCCGACATGAGGAACGATTGCTTCCGTGACATTCAAAATCTTTAAGGATGTGCACCAATGGGCGCTTGCCTGTGTAAGTCATTAATGACAATGGCTAGATGTACCTAGCAGCGTGTTTTAGCTTTCTGTTTTACTCTCTTGATTTAAAATGTAAATAGTTTTAGATATTGATATAGTCTTTAAAATGACATTTTGATCATTAATTACTTTAAATATATATTGTTTCAAATAAAAGTAATTATATATTATGAAAGTATACTTCTATGATAAATTTAGTAATATAAATTTAATTTTTGTCAATGTTGATAATTCTATCTATGATGATGGTCAAATTTAAAAATATTTGACTGTCTAAGATTCGAAAACTATTTAATTTCTGATCGGATGGAGTTGTTTTTTGGTGTTTTGCGGCTCTTTTGATCCGTTTGGTCTTCTGTACATATCCTTTCTCTGTCCTATTTTCTCCATCTAATAGATTGAGTAGTGCTCCTGTTATGTATTCGAAAAATGCCCATATCCACATTAATTACTAATATTCTATTGCACAATCATCATAGAGCTTCTCTAGGTACATCGGCGCGATGGTGGTACGTCTTACTCACCATAAGAACCCTCTTCCCAATCAACAATCGAGCAAAAGCCTACTGATTATAAGGGGGTGTTTGGTTGGGCTTTTCAGCAGCTTTTAGCAGCTTTTCACTGGAAAAAGCTACAGCCCAACCAAACGGCCAGCTTTTTAGCAGCTTTTGCCAACGGTAGCCGTGGGCTTTGCAGTGCAAATTCAGCTGTTTGGAAAAGCTGTCTTCTACCAGCTTTTTGCAATGTGCTGAAATTTCAGTGTTTATTTTTCAAAATGCTGTAGATGGTTTGGATCAACAAAAATCCATATATTTACTTTCCCACAGCCACAACAGCTTTTCCAGACAGCCAACCAATAGCAGCTTTGTCAGCAGCCACAACCTAACCAAACAGGCCCTAAGTACCCCTGCAACAGGTTGGGCTCGACGAGTAGCCGAGGTCAATGTCAACCATTTCGTGGACACCCTGGTTGCCCGCGACGGCTGCATGCGAGAACAGTAGCAGTGGTGGTGACACGGCTCTAGAGGGCCCTTGCGGGGAGAAGTGCAGAGTGGAGGGCAGGAGTAGAGGGATGGCTGCAGCTAGAGCTGCACGAGCAACGTGTTGGTGTCAACGTATTTAACGATGCAGTCCAACTCAGGAGCTAGAGTTCATACGAACAGGAGCATCAAGAGGCAAATTTGAGAGAGAAAATGGAAGAGGAAGAGGAAGAAGTAAAGCGGCACGACCAGTTGTTTTGCGGCGAGCAGCGGTGAGATTCACCTCCATCAGCGGTCTATTTAGTGGTGGTGTCTAGTACGAAGGAAGAAGTGTAGAGGGGAGTAGGAGAGGAAGACGAGGGGACCCGTTGCCTGCGCAACCCCTACATCCCTCAGGGCCAGCGGGGGCTAGGTGTGGATATCGAGCCAGCTCGGTTCGGTTTCCTTTGGCTCACGAAACCTTATAAAAAACTATGAGCTAATTCGACTCGACTCGTTAAGCTAACAAGCAAAAATTGAAGCTCGACTCAGTCCGTTATTTAGCTCGAGGCTGCTCACAAGCTGACATTATAGACAATCATCAGTGTAACACTATGCTAACATGTACTGCTCTGAACTAAATCAGCATTATAAAGATTCTCTAAAGCATTTTGAGACAATAAATAATTATTTCAAATGGACCATATACATAACTAAAGTTCTAAAACATCATAATTAATATTTCACATAATTCAATGGAGATCAATCAAGTTTCTCATAAATCAAAAGCTAACATATATAATGTCTCGCACAAAATGTCAACTAAATAAGCAATTGAGCCTATGTTCTATTGGATAGACTAGTTATGAGATGGACTCTATTGTAAGTGAAATGAGTTTTAGCGAGTTAACAAGCAACTCATGAGCTAGCTCGGCTCGGTTCGTTAAGATAATGAGCCGAAAATTATGCTTGGTTCAACTTGGCTTGAAAAAAGACTTGGCCACTAACGAGCGATCCCGAGCTAACTCACGAGTTTTGAGCCTTTTTACTAGCCCTAGTGGGGCCACCACCTCACACCCACACCTGCACGCGGCTGAATTTTTTTGTTTCCCAAGGCATGTTTGAGGGGTGCTTTAAGAAGTGTGTGAGTCTAGGGGAGGAAGACAAGCAACTAAACACATCAAAAATTACATCTCATGGATCTAGTTGGACCTCGTGTGAGCAACCAAACGCATTCTTAACCGCAGCCATTCCCAAATGTAGAAAAACAAAAAAGTGTAGAAAAATTCAATGTAATAGTGCCACCAGCCAATGTTTGAGAACACATACCTGAATTCAGTTCAATTCGGCATAACGCTCAATTGGACAAAATAAAAAGCGATTCAATTATTCTGACCGGAATGGCAACGGCGCAACACATCTGTGAAAACTGTACGTAATAAAGATAGTTGATCATACATGCTGCAGCTGCACGAGATGGAGGAGAATATGTTTATACGTTGATCCAGGAAGAGTTCTCATCTAGCAGTAATTGTCAGAGATCCAACAGGGATACAACAGGGTCAAGAACGTGCTGGCATGCATGGCAGCCCAGACAAAAGATGAATCGGGCACTCAAGTTGGCAATCTCTCTTGTCTCTTGATCTCCTTAGCTTATGATCCAAGACATCGTTTATTTATTAACTGATCGCGAAGAGGATCCCACGAAAGCATTCTCATTTTCGTTAAGAAAAAAAAACTTAACTCTTAAGATAAGAACTAGCGTGGTATGTTATTCGGTCTTAATGCATTTGGCATCATTTAAAATAAATCTGAAAAGTTATGTGCATTGATAGATATAGATCGAAAGAGATTTTCTCCTCCCTTATCTAACTTATGTGAAGTTCGTTGCCAAGTCAGGAAATTTATCAAACGACGATCGGGGAGTATGTGAGAGAGCGGGAGTAGGACTGACTCGTCTCTGTTGGTGAGAATGGACAGTCTGGGGTCCTGATGGAAGGGCTTGATAACTTAGGGAAGTAAATCAGGGTAAATTTAGCATCTCAAGTTGATTAACCTACAGGGCGAATCGTGAATATGCAGCTGAGATTGCGTTGAATATATGTACAAGAAGGTTATAAGTTGGATTTAAAGAAAACATAGTATTGTAATAGGTTACTACAGAGAGTCCTAATAGAATATGGATAGAGTTGGAGTCGGACTCATGCATCCTAGGCCTCCTATATAAGGAGAAGGACACCACATAATGTAATTAAGCCAAAACAGTGTGATCAAGGCAAGAGGAGGAGCGCCTGTAGTCATGTCCTGTGGATATAAGCCTCATGGCTGAACCACATTAAAAACGTTGTATCTCTCGTTGCCTATTCTGCAATGTTCTCAGTATAGATTTACGCTTCCGTATGTCGCCTCGTGGGAGATCGGCATGCCTAGGGTCGATTCTCACAACAAGTGGTATTAGAATACAAGGTTGATGGTAGATCTTGAGGTGGTGCAGAGGAATCTGATGGGTACGAGATGGAGGACAGTAGCTCATGTACAAGGCGAGGTGGAGCTTGGAGTGCGTCATGAAAATTCACTTCTAAAAAACGGGAATATTTTTCACGGTTTTTGTGGATGATTTTGACGTGAGGTGGAGTGAAGAAAGAAGAAAAAAAGAGGTCGCAGTAGTGCACGATCCGGTGTGACGGCATTGGGCGCGACACGCGGGAGCTGCAGCAGCAGGCCACAGCAGGCGGCCTGGCAGCAGCCCGGTGTTGGAAATATGCCCTAGAGGCAATAATAAAGTTGTTATTATTCTATTTTCATGTTCATGATTAAGTTTATGTTCTATGCTAGAATTACATTGGTTCTTGAATATGAGATTCAGAGAAAAACCTAATTGCATGTGTGGAATAATAAACACCATTCAGATCCCTAGTCAGGCCTCTGGACTTGCTCATGTATTGTTGATGATCTTGTTTTCCTGATCATGGGCATTGTTAATGTAACAAGGATGCCGGCAATAATGGGAACACATTGTTAGGGTAACATGGTGTTGGATAGACCCCCTTATGAGATACTGCGAGATCACTTCGTCAATATGTTGTCAGTATCTTCTCATGATGTGTTAACGTTTACTTGTGTCCTTAGACCATGAGAATATCATAGACCCGGATACCGGATGGTTGTTTTGGGGTCATCAAACGTTACTCCGTAACTGGGTAATTATAAAGGTGACTTCCAGGTACACCAGAAAGTATATCGTGGTTCTAGATATGTCAAGACTGGGATTTGCCCATCCGGCGATGGAGAGATACACTCTGGGCCCACTCGGTATTACGGTGTCCAGCATCGCCTGGCCAGGTATTGTGACTAAAAGGTTAGTCACGGGGATACCGGAATACGGAAACGAGAAAAGAGTACAAACCGGTAACGAGGATAACTAGGTATGGTGATCAAGGAGTTGATCACAGGGATACCGTCAAAGTCTCGCCTCGGGTTGTGTAACGTATCGTGAGACAAAAGGAATTGTATGCGACAATACAAGATTCGCTCGATAAAGATCTTCGATGATATATGGGAGTCGTTATGGGTGTCCAGATCCCGCTGACGATTATTGACCGGAAGGTGTCCCGGACATGTCCACATATACTCGAACCTATAGGGTCACACGCTTAACGTTTTAGCGATATTTAGGAATGCTACGATTTATGGAGAACGAGAGAGAAGGGTTCCGAAAGTGTTTCGGATGATGTCAAAAGTGTTCCGGGAGGTCCCGGATGGTTCCGGTGATGTCCGGAAGTGTTCCGAAAAGTATTGGAAGGTTCTAGAAGGTTCTGGAAGGTTCTAGAAGGTTCTAGAAGGTTCTAGTGGAGTTGGACTTCAACTCCAACAGGGTGTCCCTGCTGGAGTAGGACTCCACCTGCCTAGGGAGAGCTGCCCCAACCCCTATAAATAGAGGGGCAGGGCACCTCAAAGAGCATCCAGGCAGCCCCAGAAGCAGCCCTAAACCCTAGGCCGGCCATCTTTAGATTGGCTACAGCCTTCTTTTTCTCTCTCTTCTAGATTGGATATAGTACAGCTGCCGGCGCGCTGCTGCTTCTCCTTCTCGTGGATCCCCGCTGTTCTTGTGTGCTGGTCCACACATTACTGCGGTGTCGCTGATCCGGTACGCGTGGATACCTCGGAGACGTCGTATACTTCGGCGTTCGATCGGGCGAACTATTCGCGAGGAGATTGCTCTCGCGACTGGGAGGTATAACCTAGCTGCGGGAGTCTGCGGACTTCATCGACATCGGTCAACTTCTCCGCTGCATTGACGTGATCGTCGAAGGTATGATCTCGTTGCCTGCACCTCGATAGTGATCTTGGGGTGGATTGTGCGTGGTAAATTTTTGTTTTGCGTAGCACATTCCCCAACAGTGGTATCAGAGCGGTTCTATGCGTAGTTGTAGGTACGACTAGAGCATATGTGATATGCGGCATTGCACATATGATGTGCAGGGTGTTAGATGAGATCTACCACCGGATTTTCTTGTTGTTTCCCTCTCATTGCAAAATTTTGATCTCGACGGCATCGTGAAATTTTCAGAGGTCCGGCGAACCTTACGATCTTCGGATCGAGACATGCTAAGGATGACTTTGGTTTCACTTTAGTTGAGAAAGATAAATTTGCAATGAGCGGGCTTGTAGATGTGATCTACACGGGGGTCATGCGTATGACGAAGTTTAGTATGGGGTTCGAGATTTCCGAGTCTCCAATTCCAGACACCCCGACAGTTAAATAACTGCAAGAGCAATCATGCTTATGGTAACGTAGGTAGCAAACGGTTTACAACGTAGCCATAAAGCCACGTATTGTAGCATAAACGTTAGAGGCGTCTAACTTGTTTTTGCAGGGTATGCATGTGATGTGGTATAGCCTATGTGATGCAATGTGATTGTATGGGATGCAAAGTGTTTGTAATTTTAATTTTGTCATGACCTGCGTGTCATGAGTACGGCAATCGGCAGGAGCCAATACGATTGTCATTATTTATTGTATTGACCTACGCGTCAACTAGAAAGCCATGTAATGCATTTATTTTATCAGCTATGTGATAGCAAATAGTTGTAATTGCAAGGACATGGTGGTGACAATCTTACATCGATGGACCTCGACGCTACATCGTACGCGAAGAAGGAGTTCTCCGCCAAAAGATGTTGAAGAAGTCTTCTTCAACAAAAGGGGCTATACCATATCACAATAATTTAATTGCATGTGATGTTAATCCCTTTTATGCACCTTATTTGATGCGTGGTAGACGTTGTTAAATAGGGTGATCCCTCACACAAATATCAAAGTAGTTAGTGTTCTTCCAAGTGTAGCACCGTCTGGAGTATTTGCCATTCTGAGGTGCGCCATGTCACATGGGTACGATAGGTTTGACATATATGAGGCGGGCGCGAACCGTTCACGCAGCAGAGCACTCGATTGTCTTGACGAGCTTTGCAGATCGTCTTAGGCTCGGAACACACCCATCGAAAGATGAACAAGAGTCATATGGGATATGATTGGCATGTTGACCTACCGGTCTAGTTATTCCGTCATCAGTGATGTCACATCAATGGTGGAGTAAGTGAGTCGTGGATCTTGAATCACTAATAATCAATTATGAGGGATATTGGTTTTAGTGGGAGCTTACTCTAATTAAGTGTTAATTTAAGTTGCTTTAATCATGAACAATGTCTAAAGTGTATTTGTTTTTAAGTTGTAGATCTATGACACCCGTAACCACCTTTCCACTATGTGCGTTGCTTGAGAAAGAAAAATTGAATTCATCTGGGAACAACTTTACGGACTGGTACCGTAATGTGAGGATTGTCCTCAAGAGTGCCAAGAAGGACTATGTCCTATCGCAAACTCTCGGTGAACTCCCCGCTAACGCTACGGATGATGAGACTTGTATCTATCAATCTAAGAGCGATGATTCCATTGCAGTACAGTGTATCATGCTTGCCTCCATGGAACCTGATCTTCAAAAGCGTTTTGAGAATTAGGCTGCTTATGAGTTAATCTAAGAGCTGAAAGCTTTGTTTCAGAAGCAAGCAAGGACTGAAAGATATGAGATATCCAAAGCCTTGTTTGAATGCAAGATGGCTGAGGGCAGCTCAGTGAGTCAGCACATACTCAGATTGTCTGGGTACGCGCAAAGGTTGGATGCGCTAGGTTTTCCAATCTCCCAAGAGTTGGGCACTGATCTTGTTCTTGCTTCCCTCCCTCCGAGCTAAGTAGCTTCATCATAAACTACAACATGAATGGGATGGAAAAGAGTATGAGTAAATTGTTCACTATGCTTAAAACTGCTGAGAGTGGAATCCAGAAGGACGCCAATCATGTGATGATGGTGAATAAAACAACCAACTTCAAGAAGAAGGGCAAGTCTAAGAAAAAGGGCAAATCCAAGGGTGCTAGTATGACTGACACGCCTAAGAAGTCCAAGACTGGCGTCACTTCTGATGTTGAGTGCTTCTTCTGTAAAGAGAAGGGACACTGGAAGAGGAACTGCAAGAAATATCTGGCAGAAAAGAAGAAGTCTGGAAAGTACAGCTCAGGTATGAGTGTCATACATGTTATTGATGTATTCCTTGCTGGTCCGCAATGTAATTCTTGGATATTGGATATCGGATCGGTTGCTCATATTTGCAACTCGATGCAGGAACTACAGAGGCCTAAGCGACTGGCAAAGGATGAGGTGACGATGCGCGTCGGGAACGGAGTAAAAGTTGCTGTGCTCGCCGTCGGTGTCCTATCTCTACATTTATCTTCAGGATTTATATTAGAGCTTAGTAATTGTTACTATGTTCCGGCCTTGAACAAAAACATTATTTCTGGATCATGTTTGTTGCAAGACGGTTATTCGTTTAAGTCTGAGAACAATGGTTGTTCGATTTATATGGATAATATGTTTTATGGCCATGCTCCCGTTGTGAATGGGTTATTTATTATGAATCTTGATGGTAATACACACATCCATAACACTGACGCTAAACGTCGCAAGATAAACGATTTGAATTCCACTTATTTGTGGTACTGCCGTTTGGGTCATATTGGAAAGAAGCGCATGAAGAAACTCCATTGTGATAGACTTTTAGAGTCATTTGATTATGAATCATTTGACACTTGCGAGCCTTGTCTAATGGGTAAAATGACTAAAACGCCGTTCACAGGCCACGTAGAACGGGCGACTTTATTGGAGATCATACATACGGATGTATATGGTCCAATGAGTATAGCTGCACACGTTGGATTCCTCTACTTCATTACCTTCACGGATGATTTGAGTAGATATGGGTATATCTATTTGATGAGACATAGGTCTGAAACTTTTGAAAAGTTCAAAGAATTTCAGCATGAAGTGGAAAATCATCGTAACAAGAAAATCAAGTTTCTGCGATCAGATCGCGGAGGGGAGTATTTGAGTTACGAGTTTAGCGAACATCTGAAGAGTTGCGGAATTGTTCCACAGCTTACGCCTCCCGGAACGCCACAGAGGAATGGAGTGTCCGAGAGACGTAATCGAACCTTGTTGGACATGGTAAGATTGATGATGTCATTAACTGAACTGCCATTGTCTTTTTGGGGTTATGCTTTAGAGACTGTCGCTTTTACACTAAATAGAGCACCATCTAAATCCGTTGAAACGACACCATATGAGATATGGCATGGGAAGAAATCCAACTTGTCTTTTCTTAAAATTTGGGGATGCGATGCATATGTAAAGCGTTTACAACCAAATAAGCTCGATCCCAAATCGGATAAATGCTTCTTTGTTGGTTATCCCAAAGGAACTGTTGGGTATTCCTTCTATCACCGCACCGAAGGCAAAGTGTTTGTCGCAAAGAACGGTGTGTTTCTCGAGAAAGAGTTTCTTGCTAAAGGGGTGAGTGGGAGGATAGTGCAACTCGACGAGATTGGTGAATCTTCGTCATTAGGTCAAAGTGATGCAATGCCGGAAGTGGTTCCGAAGTTTCCCATAATGACTGATACGGAAGCCACTACATGTGATGTAGAGACTTCGGTCGAGCCAGCAGCTGAACCACGAAGGTCTGGTAGGATTCGCACGAAACCACAGTGCTTTTCGGACGAGGTATTGTTGTTAGACAACGATGAGCCTGCGACCTATACGGAAGCAATGATGGGCCCTGACTCCGTTAAATGGCTAGACGCCATGAAATCCGAGATAGAATCCATGTACGAGAACCAAGTTTGGAACTTGGTGGACCCTCCTGAAGGCGTGAGGCCTATCGAATGTAAATGGATCTATAAAAAGAAAACAGACGCGGATGGGAATGTATACATCTATAAAGCTCGACTTGTCGCAAAGGGTTTCCGACAAGTTCAAGGAGTTGACTACGACGAGACATTCTCTCCCGTAGCGATGCTTAAGTCTGTTCGGATTCTTCTAGCGATTGCTGCATATTTTGATTACGAGATATGGCAAATGGATGTCAAAACAGCGTTCCTGAATGGGAAGCTAACCGAGGACGTGTATATGATACAGCCCGAGGGTTTTGTCAATCCAAAGGATGCTGGAAAGGTATGCAAACTTCAGAGATCCATCTATGGACTGAAGCAAGCATCACGGAGTTGGAATCTTCGCTTTGATGAAGTGGTCAAAGGGTTTGGCTTCATCAGGAACTGCGAAGAGGCTTGTGTTTACAAGAAAGTAAGTGGGAGGCAGCATACATATTAGGTATAAAGATCTATAGAGATAGATCAAAGCGCCTAATAGGGCTAAGCCAGAGTACATATATAGATAAAGTACTGAAGAGGTTCAGTATGGAAAACGCCAAGAAGGGGTTCTTGCCGATGTCGCATGGGAAAAGTTTGAGCAAGAATCAGTGTCCTTCGACAACTGATGAGCGAGAACGCATGAGTAAGATTCCATACGCATCCGCGATTGGGTCAATCATGTACGCCATGATATGTACACGACCAGATGTGTCCTATGCTCTAAGTGTTACGAACAGATACCAGAGTGATCCAGGTCATGATCATTGGACAGCAGTGAAGAATATCCTAAAGTACCTGAAGAGGACTAAGGATATGTTTCTCGTATACGGTGGTGACGAAGAGCTCGTTGTAAAGGGTTACACCGACGCCAGCTTTGTCACAGATCCGGACGATTTTCGATCTCAATCAGGCTTAGTGTATACACTGAACGGTGGCGCAGTGAGCTGGAAGAGTTCCAAGCAAGACACTGTGGCGGATTCTACAACAAAGGCTGAGTATATCGCCGCTTCAGAAGCGGCAAAGGAGGGCGTTTGGATTAAGAAGTTCGTCACCGAGCTTGGTGTGGTTCCGAGCGCGTTGGATCCTATGGAGCTCTATTGTGACAATAGTGGCACCATAGCTCAGGCCAAGGAGCCAAGGTCCCACCAGAAGTCCAAACATATACAACACCGATTCCACATCATTCGTGAATTGGTGGAGCGTGGAGACGTAAAGATATGCAAAATACACACGGATCTGAATGTGTCAGATCCGCTGACGAAGCCTCTACCACAAGCAAAGCATGAGCAACAACGGAATGCCATAGGTGTTAGGAGCTTAAGCATTGGCTAGATTATTGACTCTAGTACAAGTGGGAGACTGTTAGAAATATGCCCTAGAGGCAATAATAAAGTTGTCATTATTCTATTTTCATGTTCATGATTAAGTTTATGTTCTATGCTAGAATTGCATTGGTTCTTGAATATGAGATTCAGAGGAAAACCTAATTGCATGTGTGGAATAATAAACACCATTCAGATCCCTAGTCAGGCCTCTAGACTTGCTCATGTATTGTTGATGATCTTGTTTTCCTGATCATGGGCATTGTTAATGTAACAAGGATGCCGACAATAATGGGAACACATTGTTAGGGTAACAATGGTGTTGGATAGACCCTCTTATGAGATACTGCGAGATCACTTCGTCAATATGTTGTCAGTATCTTCTCATGATGTGTTAACGTTTACTTGCGTCCTTAGACCATGAGAATATCATAGACCCGGATACCGGATGGTTGCTTTGGGGTCATCAAACGTTACTCCGTAACTGGGTAATTATAAAGGTGACTTCCAGGTACACCAGAAAGTATATCGTGGTTCTAGATATGTCAAGACTGGGATTTGCCCATCCGACGATGGAGAGATACACTCTGGGCCCACTCGGTATTACGGTGTCCAACATCGCCTGGCCAGGTATTGTGACTAAAAGGTTAGTCACGGGGATACCGGAATACGGAAACGAGAAAAGAGTACAAACCGGTAACGAGGATAACTAGGTATGGTGATCAAGGAGTTGATCACAGGGATACCGTCAAAGTCTCGCCTCGGGTTGTGTAACGTATCGTGAGGCAAAAGGAATTGTATGCGACAATACAAGGTTCGCTCGATAAAGATCTTCGATGATATGTGGGAGTCGTTATGGGTGTCCAGATCCTGCTGACGATTATTGACCGGAAGATGTCCCGGACATGTCCACATATACTCGAACCTATAGGGTCACACGCTTAACGTTTTAGCGATATTTAGGAATGCTATGATTTATGGAGAACGAGAGAGAAGGGTTCCGAAAGTGTTTCGGATGATGTCGAAAGTGTTCCGGGAGGTCCCGGATGGTTCCGGTGATGTCCGGAAGTGTTCCAGAAAGTATTGGAAGGTTCTAGAAGGTTCTGGAAGGTTCTAGAAGGTTCTAGAAATTCTAGAAGGTTCTAGAAGGTTCTAGTGGAGTTGGACTCCAACTCCAACAGGGTGTCCCTGCTGAAGTAGGACTCCACCTGCCTAGGGAGAGCTGCCCCAACCCCTATAAATAGAGGGGCAGGACACCTCAAAGAGCATCCCGGCAGCCCCAGAAGCAGCCCTAAACCCTAGGCCGGCCATCTTTAGATTGGCCGCAGCCTTCTTTTTCTCTCTCTTCTAGATTGGATCTAGTACAGCTGCCGGTGCGCTGCTGCTTCTCCTTCTCGTAGATCCCCGCTGTTCTTGTGTGCTGGTCCACACATTACTGCGGTGTCGCTGATCCGGTACGCGTGGATACCTCGGAGACGTCGTATACTTCGGCGTTCGATCGGGCGAACTATTCGCGAGGAGATCGCTCTCGCGGCTGGGAGGTATAACCTAGCTGCGGGAGTCTGCGGACTTCATCGACATCGGTCAACTTCTCCGCTACATTGACGTGATCGTCGAAGGTATGATCTCGTTGCCTGCACCTCGATAGTGATCTTGGGGTGGATTGTGCGCGGTAAATTTTTGTTTTGCGTAGCACGTTCCCCACACCCGGGGGGGAGGGCGCCTGCGTGGCCTGGAGCACGGGCAGGTCGGCTCGAGGCGCGACTGGGGACACGACCCAGGCGGCCAGCCGAGCGCATAGCCTAGGCAGCCAAGGTGGCGGCCCAGGGGCGCAACAGCCGACAGGTGTGGCCCAGGCGGGGCGACTAGGCAGCGGCCCAAGCGGTGGGAACTGGCCCAGGCGGACACTGTCGCAGGCCTAGGCGGGGCTGTCCAGGGGAGGCCAGGGTATGGCCGGGATGGCTCGAGGAGGCCGGGTGGGCCAAGGAGGGCTGGTGGCCAGCCCAGGAGGGCCTGGAGGCAACCCAAAGGTGCGAAAATAGTCCCGATTTTAGAAAAAAAATTCATTTTTAGCTCAAATTCGAATTGGATTTCATATTTTGGAAGGAAAGGGATTCAGAGTAGGAGTCTGGCTTGGATTTGAGAGTCCAAGGACTGCTATATAAGCAGGGGCTGAGGAGAGGCTTCAAGGCATGAGATCTCAAAAGTTGAAGCCTACAACCAATATGGAGAACACATGATTCAGAGGAGAAGTGTATTCGTTGGTCTGGAGGTGAGGCGTGGGACTTGGCATCAATTTGGAAAATTTGATTTAGAGCAGCGTAGATGAGGGAGATTTGAGTTAGCTACCCAGGAGATCTTCGATCAGGGCTGCGGAGGCTCGACACGGACGTTGTGGTGAGGCGTGCGGCTATAGGCATACGGAGGAGCACGTGGATGTCTTCAATCAAGGATCACTGAATCTAGGGGCATCTAGAAGTGAGGTTGATGGTGAAGACAAGGTCGTTTATTCTATTGAACAGAAAGAGACCGGAGTGCTATAATTGGCGACGTGTGAAGGACTGTCTAAGGAAAGGATGAGACAATTGTGAATTTGACTCAGTGAGATGACTCGGGATATGGTTTTAAAGTTTCTTCAGTTTCAAGTGATGAAGGAAGAAGGAAGTACAGTTGCAGATGGAGTCATGGTGGAGTCAGGGAGTAGCATTGGAGTCTCATCGGTGGGTCATATCATTGAGTTGCAAAGGTGAATCTCAAGTCCAAGGTGCATGGAGGTTCGAATAAGATAGCTTCAAGATGGTGGAGGACATATTTGTTAAGATGGAGTTTGTTGAGATTGTGTCGAATATGTGTACGAGAAGGTTACAAGTTGGACTTAGAGAAAGTGTAGTATTGTGATATAGTACTATAAGGAGTCCTAATAGGATACGGGTAGAGTCGAAGTCAGAATTATGCATCCTAGATCTCCTATATAAGGAGAAGAACATTATACAATGTAATCAAGCTAAAACAATGTGATTAAGGTGAGGGAAGGAGCGTCCATAGTCATACTCTGTGAATGTAGATCTCATGACTAAACTATGTTAAAAATATCATGTTTCTCGTTACCTATTATACAATATTCTCAGTACGCATGTCCTTTATTGGAGATCCACGTGCCTATGATCGATTGTCGAAAAACACAACACGATCGATGTGAACACACGAGACTAACCACTCTCTCCCTGCCCATCCAGTGTCTGTTCTTTTTTCTGTTTCTTGAACAATACTCATCTATCTGTGTCTTATCTTCTAAAGTGGATTCCCATTTGGATTTGGAATCCAAAAGTTTCAGTGATCATTTCAAGTCCCGTGGGATAGCAAGAGTTCTGGAAAATTCTCGGGTTCTGAATGTGCCATATCCATATTAAACAGAGAACCTCAGAAAAGAAAGATGACTAAATAAATGAGCCAACGTGCTGGTGTAACTTCATGCTGAGGTGAACGTAACTTTCTTTCTCCAATGAACCCGTGTAATAAACGGTTAGTCCATTTCCATGCTCAGGTGTGAACATAACATTCTTTCTCTAGCCAACTTGTGATAAACGACGACTAGTCATTCTTTTTCGCTGAGATGGCACAGCCTTCTTTCCCTATGAACTTGCATTAAACGGTTAAATCCGTGCATCTTCTTGGTTCTTCGAACAGAGTCTTCATTTTTTTTGAACCTCGCCAAAAAGTATAGTAGGTTCTTACAGTTTCATGAATAAAAAAAAATTAGTGTACTCTATAGAGAAAACTAGCCGGCAAATTCTACAAAGTTTCTATCGAATATGATTCAAAGTCCTCTTACTTTGGAAGCGGCTATGTGTGAACATATATAAATCCATGAGAAGATATCCATAGGAATAGAACCTAAGCAATCAAGCAATATAAGAGCAAGATACGAGTAAGAGAGGATTAGAAGCTATGTTTATTTAGCACTAGATTGTTGTATAGTGTAAGCATCCGAGAGTCCTAAAAAGTGCGAGAGGGCTGTGAGAGAGCGACGATCTCTTGTACTCTTTTGAGATTGTGCTTAAAGAATCTGTGGTCGGCTTCGCCAAATCTTTTCTCTTTTATCATTATTGTTTGTTGTTATTATCTTTGTACCTCTACGGGGCTCATCAACTTCATCTTGATACCGTGCACACTCGTGCCATACCTCACAAACTCTAATCAGATCAAGGAGCTTAGCATAAGAAGGGGTATCAGAGTGTAACAAGTGGTATCAAAGCCTAGCTAGGTGTTCTAAATATAAAGCTCTGAGACCTCATGGTTGCCAGTCATGGTTGGTGAGCTGGAACATTGGTGTAAGCTGGTCTGGGTTTGACCGATATATGAAGGAGATGTTTTGTTGGGTTTAGTCTCACATCGGTTGTGGGAGGAGGCAAAGCATGACTTATAAGGGTGATAGTAGCATGTCCTATCAGCCTATTCTTTTAGGGAGAGAAAGTTCAAAATCTTTTATAAATCCGTGTTGCTTTGTGGTGTGCAAGGGGGGACTAAAACGCTGGTTCAGCGGACCCATGATTGTGCAACAAGTGGTATCAGAGCTAAACAACTGTTGATTCAACACCCACTGATTTGTGCGGGACTTTGCCATGTACAATATTTCTAGGTCACTTCATAATTTTTTTAGTGAATCCTTCTTGATCAGTGAATACTTTACGTCATCAGAGAGACACTAACGGATTGTACTGACAGCTAGTCTCCATCGGACGTCCCAGTCAGTTTGTCCCTGTCAAGAGCGTCGATTAAATCTTTGTTAGACAAGAAAATCTTTCACATTGTCGTATGCTGAAATTTTTTATCACCGTTAAATTTCTCTATTTAATTCACATCGGTGATATTGCTCTTGATTATGTGCTATCTAATGTCTTGTCAACTCTTTTTTATAGATTTAATTGGATCCGAGAACTGTCGCGTATAAAAAGGGGTATTAGAGTGTAACAGTTTTTATACGAGAAGAGATGTCACATGGAACCCAATCATAGCCAGGACCAAAGATTCCTCGTATAGCCATCGTCGTACAGCCGTTGATGAAGATATGGACCTCGTCATGTGCTGCGGACATGGCAAACATCGAGAACTTCCTTCAAGGCTTCAACCACAGTTTTCATTTCATTTCGTTAGCAAAACTCAAACCTGCACTCCGGCAACCCCAACTCCACTGTCATCTGACTAGGTGCCATCGATATTCCCCATGCGTGCCTCCTGCTGATTTCGCATCGCCACTGATCGACGATGCCCTTGGTGTCATCTCATCGGCAACCACGATCTCGACCGAAACCACTACAGAATGTAGATTGTAGCGTTTGTCCTGTTCTTCTTTTACCGAATGACGCACGTGAGACTTGTCTCCCCTTTCAACCTCATGCATGCCTACTTCTGCGCTGCTGCAGCAGGTGCCTGGCTGTGCCTCGCGTGTATCACGTAGCGACGGTGGCGGCCCTTGCCAGGTGGACGCTGGTCCACGTCACGGAAAAGAGAGCATACGTGGATGGATGTAGCGTGAGGAAGAGGTTTGTAGCGAGGGAACCCGGAAGGCATAAGGCCGATGCTAGCCTGTATTTGCATGGACCATTTTGTGGTGCGTCTGCTGGGTGTACAGGCATCGTTTGCGGGTAGGTCCTTGATGCCTCCATCGGATGCAGACACTCGGGCTAAGTACATGATTTACATGACAAATAATATGGAATTGTGGATTTGAAAAAGAAGGACAAACGGTGTGTGGCTGCCCAATTGTTTCTGTGCCATCGTGTCAAGGTCAAGCATGCTTCATTTATACCTTACACAGTTGTAATGACTGATTGCTTATCTTTGTGGGGGACTTTTTCTGTTCACTTGTTTGGAATTATATTCTCTCAAACAAGAATGTTCATAAATACTATATCCAAGTCACTTTGTAGACTGTAGATTGATTTAGACATCAGCACTGTCTCTAAAATGACACGTTAACCATCAGTTTCTACTAAAAAATATTTTTAAAATAAAACTAAGTATACATTATAAATATTTTATATTAGACCTAGTAATCTCAATTTAGTGTTGTAGATGTTGATAATTTTATTGTATTGATAATCAAATTTAAAAATATTTAACTTGCATAAAATGTAAAATGACATATTTTACAACTTCGAGAGGAAGTGGTTTTTTTTTCCAAGTAGACAAAATCATATATGAGAAAAATTCAACTCTCCTCCTCTCCTACTGCATCCTCAGATTGTTGCTACATACAGGTAGAGTAGAGGGTAACTCCCAAGTGAAATGGGTTGCATGCGCAACCCATATTCTCTCTGCTCTGCACCTACTTCAAAAGTTATGATTATTTTTTTGAAAACATTCATGGATATTTATCTTGGTATAATTTGTACACTTATCAAATTAGATGCAAAAATATGATCGTACGCATCCTGAACCAAAAAATAAGTTGGTACACTCTAGATAGTGAATATCATGCAATTCAGATGTGCAAATTTTGTTTTTTTCTTTTAGGATGCACATGATCATATTTTTCATCAAATTTTACAGGTGTATATATTATATTAAGGTGAACATCCATACAAAATTTTAAAGCAATTCGCTACTTTTTGAAGTAGACAAAAAGGAGAGAGAATATAGGTTACGTGCGTAACCATGTGCGTTAAATCCTGGTTATTCAGACCTAACCCAGCCAAAATTCTTGCCAGCTCAGCCAGGTCCACCGACCACTTTAGTGATACGTGCCTTGTTTTGTCCGTGGTACGTGGAGTAGTTAGTCCTGCCAATGATAACTCAGAGCTTTTGGATTCCAGCTTCTTCTAAAGTTGAAGCTAGAAGGCTCCTCCATCTTATCCAGGATAAATGTTCCTTTGTGCCTGCGTGACAAGGCATTTTGTCAAGAAAGCAGAAGCTTGAAAGTACCAAACGATTGATCTACTAATGGCAGACAAAAGCAGGCTGTATCACACTGTTGCCATTGGTGCCAAAAGAATCAATAGTAGCATGCAGGTTTACGGCCCCAATCTGCATGATAGCGTATGGACACATGGTGCCACTATTATTACATTACATTGTTTGCTGATGCTGATGGTCATGCAACACAAAATGACACACCTGATTGCTGAAGGTTCTGAATTCGATGATTTTCCCTCATCCGAGTAGCCAAATTTCAACCGAGAGCATCATGTCGTAGAGCTGTTTATGAGGAGGAGGCAACACGAGAGGCCCTTTTTTATTTCAAAGCAAATTTCCAACAATTTTCATCGATGGATAACATAGAATATATGAGTGTCAGGATATTAAGGATATCTTCAATAGTGTGATCTTAGTCTTTTCTTAGTCATGCCACGTAGGATTTCTATTGATGTGGAAAAAAATAGCAAGAGAGAAGTTTGCCTTCTCTTAGCTAAGGAAACCCTAAAAAAAACTCACGTCCCTAAAATTAAAATACTAGAGGCATAACAGTACGTATAGGGGAAGGCAATCTTCTCTACCCTGTACTATGTATTTACATTGACATTTTTAAATGACATGGACGGATATAATAAAAGATTGTCCTTTCTGCTATTTGAGATGCCCTAATATCTCTTATATGGGCTGGCCCACGAAATCCTACGTGACGTCTATGTAGTGCAAAGACAAGTCAAGAAGAAAGCCAACAAGTCAACGAGATAATTAGCAAAGTCAAACGAGTCAAAGAGAATGCCAAGAAAAAATAAGCTCATTAGGGGGTAGCATGAGTGAGCTAGTGCACTATGGGCCATGCACCAACCCCTCTTGCCTAGCCCACCATGGACTGCCATGGACTAATGAACCATTTCCCCCTTTTACCCTTATATACCTACCACACCATGGGCATCCATGGTAAAAGGCAATTAGCTCTCTCCAAATAAACCCTCCACGAAGGACTTATTAAACCATCTCGTAAATAAGGGATCTCATGGAGGGAGTCCTATAGACCCTCTACAAGGGACTTGTAAAATCCATCTCATAAATGAGGAATCTCATGGAGGGAGCCCTAGAGCTCCAAGTCCTCGACAGAAGCCCTAGTAGCGACCTAGGTGGGTCCCCGAGGACCCAAAGTTGCTAGCCGGGTCTCCGCCTAGAGCTCCAAGTCCTCGACAAGAAGCTCTAGTCAGAACATAGGAAGTCCAGAATGGTCCAAATTGTTAGTTGAGTTCCGTACGAGGCGTCTCTCTCTTTATATAGGATTACGTCGTGCTCCATGAGGCGACCAAACTTATTAAAAAAACATTAAGGTATCCAAAAATTGTCGAGTGTATGACGATCTTCTAATAAGGCTGTCATACACGGTCTTTACTGCCGTATTATAGCAATCAATTTCACTACTACAGAACGGCTCATCCTAGACGGCTTATCCGAGACGGTTCATCGGACCCGTCTGGGATAACAACCATCATAGACGGGTCAGAAAACAACCCGTTTGCAAACCCGAACCGTCTGTGATAACCGGGTCATCCGAGACAGGTTTTTATTTCCCACCCGTCTGTGATGATAAACAGTTCATCCGAGACGGTTTTGATTTTTCAGCCCGTCTATAATCAATCAGGCCCATGAAGCCCAATAAGCTGACCCTAACTCTCGTGCAAAAATCCCCAAGTCCCTCCTCTCCCTCAACAGCGGCCCCCTCCCCATCCCTTCTCTCCCTCAACTGCGCCCTCTTCTCTCTTGCCCTCTCCTTCCCTCCCCGGCGCGCGCCGCCCGAGCCTGGGCACCGACGGCGAGATCCAGCAGGCGTCGCCCGCACCAGGGCACCGACGGCCGGATCCGACACGCACCCCCCGAGCCGGGGCACCGGCGGCCAGATCCGACAGGCGCCACCCGAGCCCGACCCCAGGCACTGACGGACCTTGCAGCACGGCGATGGCGCGCACGATGCCGCCCCTCCTCTCGTCCTTCCGACACAGTGGGGGCCGGATCCAGTGAGCACAAGGCTAGATGCGACGACCACAAGACCGGCGCGCGTGACCCCGCCCCTCCTCTCCTCTTTCCGCGGCGGCGGTGGCCGGATCCGGCAAGCACAAGGCTAGATCTGGCGACCACAAGGGCGGCGCGCCACGACCACGCCACTCCTCTCCTTCTTTCGGCGCGGTGGTGGCCGGATCCAACGACCACAAGGCCAGATCCGGCGACCACGAGGCCGGCGCGTGCGACCTCTTCCCTCCTTTCCTCCTTCCGGCGCGGTGGTGGCCAGATCCAACGACCACAGGAGGCGACGGCACTTGCGCGGGTGGTGGCACACGCGGGGGTGGCTGGATCCGATGTCGACGCACGGGAGCTGGTTCGGCGACCACGAGGCCGGCGGCGGCTACTTTTTTTATTTTTGTAATTCAACATCCGAGACGGGTTTGAAGCAACCGTCTGGGATGAGTTTTAGTCATCACAGACCACCAATCCGAGACGTGTCCGAAAACCATCTTGGATTATGATTTTGACCCGTCTTCGATGTACGTTTCTGTAGTAGTGCAATCTATCGACACTCCATCTCTAATGTTGTTTATATGACGATAACAAAGAGTATAACAATCTTGTTTGAGATGCGACAACATAGCATTTTGACTCAGGAAATACAACAGACCTGGACTAGAGCGTTAGTTCACTGGATCTAGCTTTTCCACAAAAGCTAAGAGCTCTCAAGCCTGGACAAACATGCCTAAACTAGGTCGATGGCACACATGACAGTTTGGGACTTTTGGTAAGTGTCTTTATTAAGGAAATATGAGGTGTGTAGCGTTGGTAAACGTGTAGATTGTTAGATCATACGTATAATAAATTGAGATCAAGATGCACCATGAGAAGTTGTGATCACAAGTGATAGTGAAGTCTGCAGTAGAACTAGAAGCATGCATAGGACGACTACTAGTGTATATTTGCCATTTCATGGTCATCGTCCTTGAAGCAAGAAAGACTTGGGATGCCTCCTCATATTCATCGATCTTTGCAATCGTAGAGAAAGAATAAAGAAATGGAATGTCACGTGAGGTTATTCTTGCTTCTCCTTTCTTTACTCGAGCATATGCTAGCACCTGTTCTACCTTCTTGGAAAATTCCACGTAGCTCTGAATTTTTTGCAGCTCAAGGGGATGAGGCTAAATGGACGCCACATCAACCTGGTCAAATGAGCAAGGGAACCCCGTCCTGACAAAGATCAACCATCTATTTTGCTCGACTGGGAGATTTTGTTCCCTAGCACCCACCTCTAGGCGGTTCCAACCATATGTTCTGACTGCTTGCCTCTTTTCCACCTAGGGGCTTCGACTGAACGAGAAGGCAAGCTTTCAAGTTTGAGGAGTTCTAGCTCCGCATTTTTGGTTTCAAGGAGATAGTCTAGCATGCCTGGCAAAAGCAGATCCATGCCTTTGACACTATTAGAAAGATACATATCAAATTATGCCACTCTGCCAAGGCTTTGAAGAAGTGGCAAAGAGAGAAAGTGGGCATGCTTAAGGAGCAAACTGGCCATTGTCAAAGAGGTGATCTGGCGGCTCAACCTTGCTGAGGAGGCATGACCATTGACTTCGGACGAGAGGGACCTAAGACGAAGCCTCAAAGCCAACTAACTAGGACTGTTGTCCATTCAAAAGGTCAAGATGTGCATGTGTTCTTGCTTCACCTAGATCAAGGAGGGAGACGCCAACATGAAACTCTTTCATATCAGAGTAAACAGCCATAGGAGAGAGAATTTCCTCCAAACGCTCCAATCAATCTCGGGCATTGTGATCACCTAGAAGATAAGGACTAAGAGTTGCACTCCCACTTTCAGGGACACCTTTGGAAGGTGGTCCCGCGATAGGCCTGTCTCAATTTGGGCGGGACTAGGCTACTAGCAACATGACCTGGCCAAGCTCGATGAGTCTTTTGACGAGTAGGAAATCAAATCTGCAATTTTCTCCTTCCCCTTGGTTAAAGCACTAGGGTCGGATGATTTCATTGGCATTTTTTTCAAGCGATGCTGAGACATCATCAAGGAAGATGTGGTGGCTGCCATCATGCAGTTGGCTAACCTCAGGGGGGACTACGCGAGCCTGATCGACTCCGCAAATATCATCCTGCTTTCGAAAAAGGTGGACGCATCTACAATATGGGACTACATGCTGATAAGCCTAATTCACAACATGTCCAAAATTTCTCAAAGATGATGGCAAACAGACGGCTCCCCCGCTCGCCTGCTCATCTTCAAGAACCAAAGTGTGTTTGAGAAGAAGCGGTGCACCCCACGATAACTTTTTACACATCTAAAACCTAATCAAAGAGCTCCACTGTACAAAAACATGAAGCCTTTTCCTCAAACTGGACATCTCCAATTCCTTTGACTATGTTAACTGGGCATATCTGCTTGAGGTGCTCTAGAACCTGGGCTTTGGCCAGCACTAGAGGAACTAGATAGGCTTGTCCATTGCGACCTCTTCATCTCATGTCTTCCTTAACGGGAACTCGGGAACTCCTTTCTTCCACGAGCATAGATTGCGCTAGGGGCTCGCGGCCCTCGGGCCTTTTGATTGTAATGTATTTACTTGCCCATGTGTAAGGGATATGTTTAATATTCCTGTAAATCTCTCCTTAGAACTTGTGTTATGTTTATCAAGTTGTTTACCACATTGCTCCATTCACAGTGCATGAATGTTTGAAGTTTATTGGGCGATGGTAGAGAAGTAGCATTTGATCTTCTGTTGCCAGTTTTGTGACCATATTAGTTGAGTGACCCCCTAGCTGAGATGCGGTTGCCGGCTAGGCAGGGTGTGATTCTTGTGCCGAGCCTTCGGGAGACCCACTACTTCCGCTTCAGCCAATTTGGTTAGGGTGTGGGCACATGAGTCGGGCTCCTCTAATTGATTGTGAGGTTTGTCATTAGAGATGGATGTTAAATCTCTATATGGGTGTTTGGAATTGTATTTGATTTGTTAAATGATGTCTGTTTCTGGTTGGCTAGACCAGCAGTGAGACATATGACTAGTTGGTTAGGTGGAGTTCGTATGTAGCGCTGGTTCAGTATCGGACCACCTAACAATGTATGCACGTGAGATAAACATGTGCCCATTTACGCGATTTCTCGGTCTTTGACGAAACATCATCTTCTAAGTCAAACACGATTCCGCCCCAACAAGTTCTTTTGTCCCATTGTCTATTTGTTTGTTTGGTGTTTTTCAGCCCTATATACGTGATTGTTCATCTGGGCTTCAAACAGCCTTTATTTTCTCTAAATGGGCTTCGCTCGGGCCTTGTTTGTTTGACAAGTTAACCCCCGTGAAGTCTCGCCTTGTGAGTTTTAGCAGCTTTTGAAATACGTTTTTCCCTACAAAACGAAACTTAATTTGTAATTCGAAATTAAATACTAAACAGTAAAAAAATTAAACCCAGATGTTAATTATGTGATTTACACACGTGATGTCTAAAAAATGTGTCCAAAATATCCCAGATTTAAATTGTTGCAAAATGCATAACTATCCTAGTTACACATTTTTTAAATACTAAGTTGCACTCAAAAAAATGTGCAACTTTAATCTGATAAAATGTGTAACTATCTCAATTACATATTTTAAAAATAATGAGTTGAATACATAAATACTACTTTAGTCTAAGAAAATGTGTAACTATGCCAGTTGCATATTTTTAAAACACTGAATTGCACATAAAAAATTGTGTAACTTTAGTTTAAGAAAATGTGTAACTATCTCAGTTGTACATTTTTTATGTACTCAGTCGCACACAACAAAAATGTGCAACTTTAGTCTAAGAAAATGTGTGACTATCCCAGTTGCATATTTTAAAACCAGAGTTAAAAAAAAGTACAACTTTAGTCTAAGAAAATGCGTAACTATCCCAATTGTATATTTTTAAACTTCTGAGTTGCACGTAAAAAGATGCAAGTTTGGTCTAAGAAAATGTGTGATTCCGGTTGCACATCGTTAAAAACGGAGTTGCAAAAAGAAAAAAAATGTAACTTTGGTCTAAAAAAATGTGCAACAGTCAATAAAAACCAGGGTTTTAAGCACAACTAAGGTTGCACGTAGAGAAATGTACAGCCCACCAAGCTAGAGTAAGGCCCACTATCTCTAACCCTCTTTTATGAGGACTTCACTGTACTGGTCAAAACTCAAACAAGATTTTCCACCCTATTGTAGAATTTCTTTTGAGGGGATTCCACTTGTAGATGAACTTGATCTAATATTTTCTATGGGAAACTGGTCTGATTTATTGGGCTGGCAAAATCTTTCTGGTCCAGGCCGTGGCTGGCACCTTCTGCTGTTGTGCGATGCAAGGCCAACTCCGGGCAAGGTGGTCGCATGCGATTAACATCTCAGCCGTCAGAGAAGACAACGCTGCAGAAAAAATATCATCGAAAGAGACCTTTCGTCTCCCGGCTCCCACCAACCAAAAGGTATCAAAAGGGCGTTTTCCTCTGTGCGCGTGTTATTCCTCATGGGTGGCTGCTGTGTCCATCCCACCTACACCAAACCAGAGAGCACTCGCCAGACCCCTACCAAAGTTCAAGCACCAGAAAAAGATTAGTCCTTCTTCGGGTGAGATTAAACATGTTGCATGCTAGTAATGCACATGTTCATTTTACTCAACCTAATCGGCAACTAGATACACACTGATACGATGGTGGAAATTTTCAATCCTAGCATTTTCAATGAGCCCTGCTACGTACCAGGCGTCAATCCATAGCATTTTTAGTGAGCCTTGCTACATACCAGACATCGTACTGTCATAATCGTCTCATGGTATATAGTTGAAGTTGTTGTCTCCCCCTTCTCGTCCTCCACCACTTCTTCCTTCTCCTTTATTGTTATTTTGCCTTCATGCGCCTTGTCTATCGCTCCAACCCTGTCTTTGTACTCAGCGGCGGGCCCCTGCCACCTCACCATACCGGCCACTTTCCTACTCCTATCGGCCACCTATCTACCTCAACATTCGATACGACGTGGCATTGGTGACTCGCCCTTTGGATAAGCTCATCGCTACCATGGTTCGCTTTACAAACAATAGGGCGCCCCTCCTCCCTCCCTTCCCCATCACCTCACACTCGTCGAAACTCCCCTCATTGTTGCATGCGAGATGGAGATCGCCTTGAGGGAGCAGAGTTGGGACTCAAGAGATTGAAGATGAGCATTCAGGGACATCGGATGTGTGGATCCAGTGGCTAGGGACTTATACCATACAAAAGCTAGGGAATATATTTTTTCAACTAATTTTGTTAGCGCAAGTGGCTGCGCTCGCAACTAAGGTTGGGTAGAAAGCTTGAGGCTCGCAGCTGTGGCGTACCCGGTTTTAAGGCCGGATAAACCCTTGTGATTACCATGTTAGTCCCATGATCAGTGGCTAACACACACAAGCACTTGATAGCATAAACGTGCGATACATCGTTCTTTACACAAATAGCCATATTTGGTCTTTAATAATACAAACCAGGCCTATTGGCCAAATTCAAACTGTAGCGGAAAGAAACATGCGGTAGATAACCCATCAATATGCTGAACCACAGGCAACTGACTGGGGGTTGAAACCCTACGCCTCGAAATCACTGTCGCTATCTCCGGACCGATACTCCTCCTCATCGTCTGGCCACATAACAAGCCAGGTGAGTACATTGAATATACTCGCAAACTTCCCACCGAGGAGTTGGATACGGATAAAAATGCATGCAAGGGTATTTCAAGCAATGTCTCTAACCTATGTTTCATATTGTGCGGGAAAGTAAGTTTGCATGAAATAAGTAAATAGATATTAAAAGCAGTTTTCATAAATTTTCATGGTATTCCGAGACAAACATCTGTTCATCTTTTCCTTCCCGCTACAACGGGATTCATATCTGTGCTTTCCTACAACACCGGAAAGTCTCATAATCACCCGCTTCAGCGGGGAGTCTCAGCTCACCCATTACAACGGGGATACTAGGGTTTGCCCGAGTCCACGGGGAAATCCCTTCTTCACTCTTCCCGACACAACGGGAACTTTTCAGGTCACCCTGCGATCATGGCGGGTCGTGTCCTTAAACTCATAACCCATTTTTGACTTTAAAAGTCAATCTACTAAAGTGTGGCCCAACCAAGTTTGTCCACGACCGTGGACACGGCTATTCGAATAGTTCTAAACCCTCTACAGAGGTGGTATGGCTTTATCCACACGATGTATGTCACCCTGGGCATACTATGCACCGCATACTTCTAGAGCTCGTACAACGAGACTCTTCACCGGAGTAAACCTAGCCATGAACCCGCCAGAAGGACATGTCCTAAACCTAGTTTGAGTCAGTATCATCGCTTGCAAGGAGGTTGGTGTTCCAACTTTGTGGCGAACAAGCCATCACTTTCCCGCGGAAACTTTTCTCTACAAAGGCTACAACCTCATCTGCACGCTCCGCACTACCTACGGGTTCATGCTAGTTTCAGACCGGGTACTAGGTCAAGTCTTTCCCATAAAGGACATGTGGACGTACGGTAAGACTTGGCCAAACGGCACTTAAGCTCGGTCCTTATGTGATCCGAGAGGGACTTCACACCACTCCCGTAAACGGGCAGCGAGAACCACGCCGGGCATTACCTCGCACTTTAACAAGCTTCCTGCTTTCCCCTTTCATCCCCGACCCGGATCAAAATCTTCTCCATTTTGTTTTTAGGTTTTAACAAAACCTTTTTTTTTGTGGTAAAATATCTCAACCCATGGATATACTACCTTTGTACACCTTTGGACACGACGGTCCATTTCCAAGTTTTCACCACATGAAATATGGGAGTTTTTCCCCTTTTTATTTTGAAAACCTAATTTTGCTACTGCAGGGCTAAGTATACATACATACTCTACCCTAGGTTTCCGGTAGCTTTTCCGGGATACTTAGTCCTTAGGGTGACAGAGAGTACAGGGTCGAGCTAGGGTTGTCTAAGTGTCGGACATAACTATTCTACATAAAATAGCGGGTCGTAAAACATAGCATGCAAGCAGAGAGCAGCGAGGAGAGAAAAATCTCAATAGCTAGCTAGCTTCCCTCCCTCTTCTTCGAGGCAGAGCCGATCGAGCATGCAAGCAATCAAGAAGCTGCGGCGAGCTCCACGTACCCCGGGTGGGCTTGGACAGTGGCATGTGTCCGGGAGCAATGGGTGCGGGGTGTCTGGGACTCCGATGCAGAGAGTGGCGGGTGTCAGGGACAGAGCGGTAGTGGCGGGCCCTAGGCAGAGAGCGGCGAGTGTCCGGGGTAGAGAGTGGTGGCGGGCAGGTGGCTGTCGGCGGAGGAGCGACGGGTGTCCGGGACTGAACGGCGGCGGCAAGCCCTAGGTGGAGAGCGGTGAGTGTCTGGGGTAGAGAGTGGCGGCGATGGCCAGCGGTCGGCGGAGGAGCGGCGGGACGGCGGCGGTGCACCCAAGCCCTAATCGCGTTGACGGCGATCTACAGGAGAGAGAACGCGAGAGGCAGAGAGCTCGGATGCGGTGCGTGCGAGTCGAGTGAGCCTGGCTCGCGAGCCGGTCCGAGCCAGCTCGAGCTCAAGTTGAACCACCTTCCTTGCTTATTGGTGCGGGCAAGCCGAGCCTGGTTCGGCTCGAATTTTTACGAGCCTGGCCGAGCCAAGCCATGACTCGGCTCTGCTCGTTTCTACCCTTACTAGCCACCTCCGCACTTGGGCTTTGGTGTTTCGGCCCAACTGGCCCATGCACCGGGTCCACGTGGTAGGGACGGACGGAGGAGCAACGGCGGTGCTAGGCCGTTGTCCCCGAGGGTGCCGTTGCTGTCTCCAGCGTGCGAGGGAGCGCAATAAAAAGGCGAGCGGGTCTGCGCCGCTGCCCTTTTCATCAGCGAGAAGGGCAAAGCCACACAACGCCTCCGCCTGAGTCACCTACCCCAACCAAGAAAAGGCAAGGGCGAGCCGAGCAAGGGCCGCAGCAATTCGATCTGCTCATCTCTGCCCCACAAGGTAACAATCCGCTCTGCTGCTCATTTGCTCCTTCTCGACCTTGATTCTTGAAAAACGTTGGTGGCCGTGAGAGCTGAGAACCTCTCCGGCGCCGGCGTCCACCTCCGCGGCACCCACTTTACCTCGTATTCTTGTGCGCGCCCCTGCGCCCAGATCTGGTTCGGATGACTCCTGCCAGGGAGCTGTGCTGGCTCGAGTGAGAGCCCCGTCATCGTCGGGTGATTCCTCGGCGCATCTCCAACCCTTCCATCTCCTATCTGGAGGTGGCCAGCGGCGAGCGATTGGTTGCGGTTACGCTGAAATCTCAATTCAATTTTGATAAGTTAGGCACTGAATAGTGAGCACTGGAATCTGGCTCTAGAAATCCCGTGAAACCATTAGGTCTATCCATGTCTCTGGGGTTGATTACACCTCAATCTTTGACTCTTTGTTACGGTAACTTCTGTTGGGTTGTCCATGTCGTTAATAATGGAGGTCAGATGAGCTGACAAATAATTTGCATATGCCGATGTATTATTGTTCAAGATCTGGAGGGTTTTGATGCTCTAGTAGTGTCATCAGTTGTTCTATTGATGTTCGCAAGAAAATACACTTCATTGTAGAATCCAGTAGCCAATGGATGATTAAAGAACTATACAGTACATAGTTATTATCATTTTCCAGTGTTTCTTGACCAATTGATGTAGGTAAAATTCTTAAATCTTACTCTTCATGTTACTGCTGTCTATATTCGGTTGTTCATGTATATGAATCTGATAAAACTCTGTTCCTACAGTTGGAAATGGCATCAACTGTTACCATCAGTTCAGTTAGTGCTCAGGCTGCCTTGATCTCAAAGCCAAGGAATCATAGCTACAGTGGATTAAAGGCATCATCGTCATCAATTAGCTTCGAGACAGGATCGCCATTCCTGGGCAGGAATGCATCTCTTCGGGCATCCGCTACTCCTAGGATTGTGCCAAAGGCAAAGTCTGGAGCCCAGATATCACCTGAGGCATCTTACAAAGTGGCAGTACTTGGTGCTGCTGGTGGCATTGGTCAACCGTTGGGCCTGTTAATTAAGATGTCTCCTCTGGTCTCAGAACTGCGTCTGTATGATATCGCAAATGTAAAGGGGGTTGCTGCTGATCTCAGCCACTGCAACACACCTTCTCAGGTTCTGGACTTCACTGGCCCTGAGGAATTAGCCAACTGCTTGAAAGGTGTGGATGTTGTTGTCATCCCTGCTGGGGTCCCAAGGAAGCCGGGCATGACTCGTGATGACCTTTTTAACATCAATGCAGGCATCGTCAAGTCACTTATTGAGGCTGTTGCAGAAAATTGCCCAGAGGCCTTTATCCATATTATCAGCAACCCAGTCAACTCCACAGTGCCGATTGCTGCTGAGGTCCTGAAACAGAAGGGTGTCTACAATCCCAAGAAGCTTTTCGGAGTTTCCACCCTAGATGTTGTCAGAGCTAACACATTTGTAGCTCAGAAGAAGAACCTCAAGCTCATCGATGTTGATGTCCCAGTTGTGGGTGGTCATGCTGGGATTACAATTCTACCGTTGTTGTCAAAGACTAGGCCATCTGTCACCTTCACGGATGAGGAAACTGAAGAGCTGACAAAGAGGATACAGAACGCTGGGACAGAGGTGGTGGAGGCGAAAGCTGGTGCTGGATCTGCTACCCTGTCCATGGCTTATGCCGCTGCCAGATTTGTCGAGTCATCACTCCGCGCACTGGCTGGTGATCCAGATGTTTATGAGTGCACATATGTTCATTCTGAGTTAACCGAGCTGCCATTCTTTGCGTCCAGAGTTAAGATTGGGAAGAACGGTGTTGAGTCCATCATTTCCTCTGACCTCGAGGGAGTGACCGAGTATGAGGTCAAGGCGCTTGAGGCGTTGAAGCCTGAGCTGAAGGCCAGCATCGAGAAGGGGATCGAGTTTGCGCACAAACAGCAGGGAGCTGCTGCATCTGTTTGAAGCAAGCAGAATGACAATTCCATACAGGAAGAGTATAAAATCAAAATGATTCTGGATGTCTTTTAGGTTTGCAGCCTAGAATTTTTCGTGTCAGACATGTAGGAAGGTGCTCCAGATCAGCTATATTTCTCATTGTTCCCTTAGTTTTTTTTATGATTCCAGTTTACATGAGGGCGTGAACCGCCCCCAACTTGCTTCCTATTCTGGGGCCTTGTTTTGTTTGACATATAAATTTTGGTCTTGTTCCTTGCCGAATTTGACAAACTATGGAATAATAAAGCACTTCTTTGACCGTTACCTGGAACCTTTTGTGATGCGTACTATGTGGTCACCATCAGGTTGCCAGCTCTTGAAGAAAACATTGTTTCCCTGGCTACCTGTGTCATTTTTCCATTTGTTATTTTGATTGGTGAGTGTATGGCAAAATTTGGTTTTCTCACGTTTGTTATCTATGGGGACGATGTCTCGGTGAGAGGACGCCTGGAATCTAGCATTTGTTTTGGTAGATTCCGAGCTAACAACCAAGAAAATACTGGAGTGGAATTTGGCTGTTTTGTCTTGGTTTCAGCTCAGGATTTGGGAATCAAGACGTTTCCATCTTTTGTCCTCTTGAACAATCCCGACACGAGAAACATGGGAATGGGTATCGCTACTCTTGTATTTCGCATGGCGTGTCGACAACACAAGGAACCCGTAAACTTGTGAGTTCAGTCTAGATGTAACATCAGAGTGATCAATGCTCCTTGTAGCTTCCTGAAATCAAGTGCCAACATTGAGGCAGCAAAAGCTGCAAAAAGTCTAGTTCTATTTTGTCGATCTATCAAGCCGCAATTAGCAATCAGGCATTGCATGAGCATCATGATCTGAATTTAAGACAAGAACAAGGAAACAATGTCCCTGTTATCAATTGATCTCTGAATATTAAAGAAACATCAGCTCCACATGTTTACATCGATCCATCGTATACATAGTCTTCATCAACATCATGAGCTCCTGAAGTTGGCTAAATCAAGCAGGGAAGAAAGGAAAAACAGCGATGAATTAACATCCTCAATTTTATTGTCAAGGCCAAGAAAGCCCAAATCAATATCAATAGCCACGATGAATCAGGCGAGGGATTCCTCGTCATCAGAAGGCCGGGAACTCGATCCTGTTGCCGCAGGGCCTGCCGCGGGGCTGGACGGGGCATTCGACGAAGCGCGAGGCGGCGGCGTCGACGCAGAAGTAGAGCTGGTAGAGCTGGCTGTTGCCGGACTCGTCGCGGTTGCAGTCCACGTGGGGCTCGAACCCCGTCCCGTCCTGGATCGCCTCCTTGATCGCGCTCAGCGTGTAGTACCCGCCGTCAGGCGAGATCCCTGCAAATTCAGTCCCGTTTTCAATTTACTTCTCTTCAGAGTCACTGGCAGGTAAGTCTAGTGCATGACTAGCACGTAGAAAAAGAGTACGTAGTGCCGTAAATATGTGTCACTGAGATGTAAGCCTAACATGTGTGTATATACCTGCGGAGCTGAGGGAGTCGAGGACGCGGAGCTGGTCGCGGAGGCGGAGGGCGGCCTGGAAGTAGCCGTGCTCGTTGAAGAGGTTCTGGGCGCAGGTGCCGTGCTTCTCCCACTCGTGCGCCCAGAAGTGGAGGCCGTCGTTGGTCGGGCACGCCAGCGTCGGCCAGTTGGCGCGCAGGCTGCTCAGCAGGTCGCTCACCTATACATACACCCCCCAGCGTTTTAGTATTTCTCGTCACTTAGTTGTTGCTGTGCACTTTGGACTCTCTTTTGTTTTGATCTCGTGCAAGAACAACAGTGCGTGCACGCAAACGAATAATTGTGAATGGATGTTGCAGCATTGGTTTTTTGTACAAGGAAGAAATGCGAAGGAATATTTTTTTTCGAGATCGAGAGATCGCGCCAGAAATAAATTAGTGTTGCTTCTGAAACGAGCAATTACATGAGAGGCAGGATCCTGTGGAGGGGAATCAAAGCAAGGATTTCTGTTACTTTCCAGTTTCCATCCCTCGTTTCTCTCAAATCCTCTTGAATTTTGTTCTTTGAAATCGAAATCCAAATGAGACGGACAACAAATAAATAAAAATACAGCATTAACGATAGAATCTATGAGCAAGAAAAAAGCAGAGACGTTGGCAACACAGAACAGAGAGAGCCCACGTCCGACAGTAAAGAGCCATCCAAGAAGAAGTGTCACAGACACGGCAGATAGACGCAGAAACCAAGAAGAAGAATGATGGTGAGATAGACAATCAGACATGCATCCATGGAAGAAGGCCGAACCTTGGAGGGGTCGAACGCGCTGTCCGGGTTGCAGTTCTGCGGGTAGGTGCCGTCGTCGCGGTTGGGCCACAGCCCGTGGATCCCGAAGTCCGCCGCCGGCTTGCCGGACCGCGGATAGCAGCAGCTCTGCCTCGTGTCGCAGTACGACCCTGGCCACTGCACATGCAACCGCCACCCACAAAACCATCAGCAACCGACACAACCACCTCTCTGCAACTACTGACGAACTGGACTAACCACACGCGGCGCTCACCTGCAGCACGAGGTAGAAGAAATCGTAGTCCTGCGCCGCAGTGCACCCGGCGGCGAGGAGGAGCAGGAGGGCCAGGGAGAGGTGCGACGACTGCGCCATCATGGCTTGGATCCCTTCGCAACTATCTCTCTCAGATGGTTTCTTGGAGATGGAAGCCAAGCCTCTGTTCTTTCCTGTCGTGGTGAGATGAGGTGAGGAGAATGGACAGGCAATGTCGCAGTGAGGATTGAAAGCTGTTGGGGGCGTGAATTTATAGGCATCTTAGGCAGGTGTGGATCCTGCATTGATGTTCATGTATGTATGGCATATTCCAATGGAATGGAGGTTTGCAAAAAGGTGCATTCCAAGGAGCGATTTATTGCCTACTCCATCACGCCTCCATCTACGAGTATCTCGCAGGAATGCCAGCGATGGAAGCATGGGCTGTGGGTGGGCGGCAAGGTGTAGAAGGCAAGCAGCAGCACAGTTGGAGAATTGAGCAGCAATTGTAATTTCACAGTTGCCATTTTTTCCCTTAATTTCCTTTTTGGTATGGAGGTATTATTGTGGTGTTCGGCCGAATTGATAATGGCTCAAACATGGAGCCGTTTCAGAAGATATTTTCGGCAGTTTTCTTAGCAAGGTGAATCAATTCACATGAGCTGAAATTGATGTATTAGAGGAAATGTTGAATCTCTTGCCTAACATGTGGGTGAAATTAATGTAGTAGATAAAATTTCATAAAAGTGAAATTTATTATTTCGGCAAAGTCAAGAAGTTTGAACAACAATAAACTCAGCTGTTTGGCCTTGGGGTGGACATTTTTCCATTCAAATACCTTGAGTTTTTATGTGGCCTGTCACATCTTTTTAGCTTGTTGATTTTTATTGTACTCGGACTTTATAGTAAATATAGGTTGTGTACATTTTTGAATGTAGAGACCGTGAGAGTCTTCTTTTTTTATTATCTAAAAAAAAATGTGGATGTGGCAAGCTATGGCTTTAATCCAAATATGCCATGACATTTTTTAGTATCGGAGCAAATCTGAGTAATCTATGTGCACATGTGAGCGTTCAGCGTACAAGATATACTCTAGCCTTGATTGGGGCAGCAACGTTGGCATTGGTATATTTGGGAGCCGTTCAGAATTAGGGGCGTTCACACTGCCGGCATCGGCGTTTTGCTGCTGGTGACGGCGTCGTTATCAGGGTGGGAAAGAGGAGCCAACGGCAGCGGGGCAGCCTGTGTCCTTCATGGACGTGGCGAATTTGCGACGCTATCACTCACCCGGTAAATGAGGCGTCCGGACGTGAGCAAGCCGAGCCAACGTTCGTCGAGACGGATAATTGGGATTTTGAGAGAGCGGAGGGAGCGACAAATGCAGATCATGTTTCGATATTCGCGTTCACTCAGCATCCCAGAGAGCTAATATCATCTCTCAAAAAAAGAGATTTAATGATCAACTGTGCCCGGCCAACCAGCTATGTTGAAAATGGCGAATGCGACATGCTAGAGAAACGCTTTGGCTTAATTTTTTAAGCAAAATAGCATAATTTCTAGAGCAAAATTGAGGATCTGACACAAGCCCGCGTTCCAACCCAGGCCTAAAGAGCCATTTTCAAGTTGGATTTGACAGTGACATAACACAGGATTGGGTGAATAGGTTTTGCAGCAAAGCACGCCAGCAATCCCAGCGTAAGCAGAGAACGTGGTCGGGTGTCGTCAAATGGTCCAAACAACAGAGAAGGATAGAAGCACAGCGAGATCGAGCACCGAACAAGTCAGGATTGTAACTTGAACCTGAGAAGCCAAGCCTTTTGTTTCTTCACGGCTTTTCAAAGGGGTGGTTGACGAAGCGATCCACGCGGATATTGGATGCGACGTTTGCTTCATGCATCTTCTTATCTATGCTTAAAGTAACTCTCACAAACTAAACAATAGGGGATAAAAAATAACACCAGATAAAACAGCAAGCCAAAATGTCATGCAAACATGAACAATCATGTTCTCGTCGTACATAACATGATGCCAATTTTAATTTTATGCAGATAGACGAGTTCTTTGAATTGTGGTTTTCCGTGTGAAGAAGTAAATTCATTAGTTGTAGTGGGAACGTTCTCGGATCACAACATAGGATGATTAGGCAGCTTTTCTTGAGATTCCTAGTGTTCCCATAATCCAACGGCAACACATAATTGATAGACTTAATCAGTAGCCTAAAAATGGCTTTGAATCCGCTTGATGAACGCACAACTCAACTAAAACTGTTGACGTGTATAAGAACATTTAATCCTGATTAATAACCAAAGGATACATGCTTGAATTGAGGAAGGACTGATCATTGATGAGCGAATCAGGAGTCCGGGACACATCAGAGGAGCCTTCCTGGGGATATACTTTGGAGCCGGTGGTATTCAAACCCCAACATCAAAGGAGGAGCACTAAACAATCATCAGCTTTGCAGAACGGCAGGGGTACCTCGACATGCCCCATCGTTCCTAGTATGAATTAAGAAGATACGTAGTTTATTGCAGGCATGACATCAAATGAAAAATAAATTGTGTCAGTGGAATGCACCTACTGATATGTGATTGCGAAGCGCTTGAGTATCATATCAACAATTATGAATTCATCAAAGAGGTCTGTGAGAAGTTGCTGCTCAAAACGGAACTCATTATTGGGCAGTAAAGAATGCCCTGTTTGGCGAAAGATAGGAAGACGAACAAAGTTTGCATTATCAGCCCGTTATGCCATGCAACTATGATCAGTTCTAAAAAAAGGTAGGCAACAATTTAGGAGGACATGCATGTAGCATGCTTCTTACGGTGATTTTCTCGTAAAGAAAACTAGCACTTCGGTCATATGCACGTTGTGCAGATAGAGTAAACTGGATTCCATTAACTATGCAAAGAAAAATTTCCATCTCCAAAGTCCAAAATTCTTCAGAACTAGACACAGGAGTAGGTACAAGTTGCTGTGTTACTAACTGCTAGATCAATCTAGCAAAATAAGCAGAAACAGCAAAACAAATTAGCATAGAGACAGAGTAAATGCATAAAAGCCAGCCTCTGCGCAAAATACGATCACTTTTTCAGGAAGCAAATGTTTAGAAGTGACACATTGCTTCCCTTATTGAAATAATTCCCGGTTTCAAATGCAATGGAGAATGGACTGTAAATGAGCGTCCATAGAAATCCATACAAGGTAAGAGAGTCAAAATTCTGATTTCAAAGATACCAGTTCACACTGCTACAGATAGGTATATCATAGACTGATAAAAAATCTCATTTCTGACGATTTTACCATCCATCTATAGGCTTCTGTCTATTATGATAAAGGTTATCATAGACGGATGTATAACCGTTAGTAAAACTTCTCATCATTGACGGGTCTCCTACAAAAGCCAGTCTGTGATAGGCCTCGTCACGTAAGAGGTTTCATAGGAGATCCATCAATGATGAGTGATTATCACTGATGGGTGTCCACTCACGCCCGCCTGTGATGGCTTATCGTAGACGGTAAGCTATCTGAGATATCTCCCTAATCACACGCATGAGCTGTATTTGTTTACCCGTCTTGATGAGTGTTGCAAGGGGCATCACAAATGCTGAATTTCAGCCTGCCTACACAAAAAATAGACAGTAGGGCAGCAGCCCAGCTACACTGCCTAGGAATCACATTCACACATCCACATATATGCAGCAAATCCACATATACACAATAGCTAGCTTGCATTCATCCACGTGAAGACATAATTCACAAAGTCCAATGTAATTAACTAAGTAATTATCTCGCATGAACATGAAAGCATAAACATGTACTTAACTAAGAAATTATACATGTACATCATAACATCAATTGTCTCACATGAAGACGGATCTAGGGTTCTCTCTCTCTCTCTCTCTCTCTCTCTCTCTCTCTCTCTCTCTCTAAGTCGATGAAGGCGCATGGAACTCGCCTTGTGGGGCCATGACTTGAGCATTAATGGCATAGGCGACAATCCCCCGAATTTGCTTGACTTCGTCTCTTTCCAAAGTTTGATCCATGCATGTCCAAGCCTGTCGCTAAGAAAAAGTGATAGTTTGCACACATATATGTATATAGAGATAAATATAGTTTGAACACATATATGTATATAGAGATAAATATTAATTATGTATGGTATTATTGCAATACAAATCTATAAACCTTTATTTTTTTGAGACAAAATCTACGATGAGGTTCATGCGGTACATAGCATAGAACCCGCAGAGTACGCTCATTGGGGCTGTTGTTTGCTCTGTAAAAGAGAACAAATTTGAGAACAAATTTGATAATTAGTTGTGAGGCCCTAATTAATGAGTTTGAAGTATGCTTTAGGAAATAGTATAGCTCATCATACCGGGAACTTAAATATGTGCAAAAGCTTTCTTCCCTCGGTGTTTATTCCTTTAAGACTGAACTCAAAGAAACAATGGTCGGGCACATCTCTGATGGGCGTGACAGCGTGATCCTTACTTACTAGTGAATCAAGGAAATATACTTTGCCATGCCGTAGCACAACTCTTTCTCGACCAAGGCAGTCACCTTTATCTCTAGTAACTCTTCCTTTGCTCTCTTCCTCGGTTTAGGGAGTCTCTTTTTTCATCCAGTGGTACTACCCACCCCTCATGTGTGACCTGGGTGCTCTAGGTTTCCTAGGCCCTTGGTGAGCATGTCGCGCTGCCGATGCTTTTAGAGCTCTAAGAATATTGTGAGCTCACCTCGGCCTGCAAAAGCACGACAAGTTATTTAACTTCAAAACAAAGCTATACATGGATATACTTACTAATTCAATATCTTACCAAGAGAGGATGAAGAAGGCTCTGTGACCAGATCTTTCTTCCCTCGAGCTCTAGCCCAATCACATGTGCACCCATCTTCAATGTTTGCAAGGACAGGGGCGGGCTCCGATAGTCCTGCCACCTTGTCCTCTTTGGCCCATTTCTCCTTCTTTCCAACATACCAGAAGAGTTTAGTTTGTGATGGTGCTTGTTTCTTGCCTGGAGGGCTGTCAGTTGCTCACTTATGGCTAGAATTTTAGGCATTCTCTTCATCTCCACTAATCTTTGATGTTTCTCCGAACTCAAGAAAGGGTACTTGTCCAAACAGATTCAGATCCTTCATGTGAAATTTCTTTATGAGGTCGCTCTTGAGGGTCCTCCAAGCGTGCTTCATGGTTCCTAATGCAGCATGTCGAACATCTTGCTTCCACTCCTTCGACCACGCCTTTGGGATCACGAACCTTGTAAATAGTTTTGTACACATAACATCTATCACAGTTTGGGGGACCAATCTCCAGTCCTCTAAAGTGATGTCCATCTTTTCCTGCACCAGGATCCCGCAAAATATCCGGAATTTGCCATCTACTCCTTTTGGTTCGGTAGGCATTCCAGTAAGACTTTGAAGGGTTCGAGGACAGGGGGAAGATTCACTAGAACATGCTGACATCTCTGAGACTAATAATTAATAGCAGCAACAAATAATTAATTGAAACTCAACTTAAACATGAACAACTAATTACACAAGAAAAAGAATTAAAAGCAGCAACAAATAGCTAAAACTAAACTAAACTAAACGATGCTCAAATAGGAAACTAAATCATACTAGTAAACAGCACGTGCAGTGCACGTCAGGTACTGTAGATGGGTACTGTTCATGGGGGCACTGTATATGGTATTGTAGATGGATACTATTCGTGAGGGGTACTGTTTATGGGCACTGTTCATGTCACTGTTCACCAAGAATCCCTCCAATCTTAGCCGTCGGATTCATGGGATCAATGGCTCAAATTGTTTGCCAAATTTAGTTTAAACTTGATACACTATATAGTAGTACAGAAAAATACTATCTAAACATGTAATCATACATTAAGCATAGCACTGATAGTCCCTAAGCATGCCCATATACCAGAAAAAATAAAATACTTCCAAAAATGCTAACACAGATCAAACCAATCCAATTTTACCAAATTAAAATTCCCGCGAGCTAGGGTTCCGATGAGCTCCTAGCGGGAAGGGAGGAGAAGGGGGTTGAGGAAGAGGAGGAGGAGAGGGAGGGGGAAGCATACCTGGCAACCTGCGGCGGTGTATGGTTCCAGCAAGCTCCTCAGGGCGGCAGTGTCCTCGGCGCAGTGGCGTTGGTCTGAGGAACTCCTCGGGGCGGAGGCTCGGGGTGGCCGCGGTGTTCTGTCTGGCGAGCTCCTCGAGGCGGCGGCGTCCTCCGACGGCTGCATTGGGGTGGAGGCGGCATCGGTCCAGGGAACTCCTCGGGACGGTGTCTCGGGGTGGCCGTGGCATTCTGTCCGGCGAGCTCCTCGGGGGCGGCGGCTCAAGCTAATGAGAGGCCTAGCGCGGCAGCGGCGACGGAGCGTGGGGAATTAACGAGTGGCACAGGAAGAGAATGAGAGCGGTTGGAGTGCTATGTAATCCTAAGTCCCAAAGTACATGGAATCCTTATCATAGACAGGTTGAGCGTACACCCGTTAGAGATGTGTTATCACCGACGGGTGAGAAAAACCAGTGATGAGACTACATCACCAACAGTTTTCCTTCCTGGACTTGTCACTTATGGATATTATTTTCACATGTTCAAGATAAAGTCTATTCTAGACAGGACAGTCCACCTGGCAGTGATGGACCATCTTTAATAGCATATTCTAATGCAGTGTCATCTTATATGAGTATCATCAAGTACATACGTTTTACTAGACTAGTAGGGTGCCCGTACGTTGCTACGGAGCTATTAAAATATGTAGAATTTTTTTACAAACACTGGATCGTCAAGTAGCCTACACATGCTATGAAACAATAATACACACGGCGAACATAATATAGTACGACAAATAAAACTTTTTAACCATAATATGTCTCTAGTACAATGTTTTTCCTATATAAATAAGCATATGTTAATGCCTCTACATGAAGTTTCTGTTATTTTCTAGTTGTAGCACCAAGAGTTGATGGGGAGAGTGATGTCATTCTTCTAGTTGTAACACCCGCGTTTGATTGAGTCATTGGAGGACTCGAAACATTATTGCTTTTCATTCTCTAACAACAAAAGAAAAAGTTAGATATGTACAAGACCTCGATGGTTCAGCTGCAAGCAAATTTAAAGTAGTGAGTATTTCAATAGAAACATACCAATCAACAGTGAAGGAGTTTCAAAATGGTAAGTTGTAAGTGTATATAATTTTGGTATATCTACTGGTAGCTAAAAAACATGCAATATATGTATACTCACAACATCATATGATTTACGGAGAAAATAATAAATTTTATCTTAACATAAATTTTACATATATACCCGGTGCCTCAATGGAGAGCATTGTAATCACCACACCATGTCGTGATGTAGCAGCATGCTTCAAACGACTTATCTCCCAGACCAAATGTGGATTATTCAGAAGAATAAAGATATGCTGACCTCTGAAAGTAGGTACAACACCCTCTTCGAGCCGGGACCGGTGGTGGTGCCATCGCCCTCTTCGAGCCGGGGCGACCGAGACTGTATCGGGTCGCCATGGCGTTAGCTTGAAGACGGGGTCCAGGTCAGCTCGAAGGATAAAGGCGGGATCTGGTCAGCTCGAAGGGGACGGAAGTACACCTTATATGCCATGGGGCAGGCGGGAAGCACCAACGATTGTAATTTTGGTTTTGGCGCCTTCATATTTTGGTAGGCTGGAAAAAGGTAGCTAATTTACGGTGTGATTCATGGTAGGGTGGAAAAAGGAAGGCAAATTATGGTGATTGATAATGCTAAACTTGCCAAACCGGTGGAGGAGGGACGTGCGGGAGGGAGGGCGGACGAAGGGTGGACAAAACGCACTCTGCCGGCAGGAAAGGGAACGCTACTCTTTTTTTAAGTAGTAGAGATTCGAACCATAGACATACCATATAATTTTACAGTTAGCATTTTGAACAGATACACTACACTCACCATCTGTAGTACACTGAAAAAATGGAAGCAACATTGGAAATATGCTATAATTTCATTCATAAGGAAACATATAGTGCTAGGTGGGCAATACGGTAAGCAAGATATTCAGGTTCCACTTTGCCGTCAAGGAAATGCAGAAGCATACTTGTGGTGTTGTTGAAGGTAAGTATGGGGCTTCAATAAACCATGTACATTCACTTGTCAGATGACTGCGCGGTTGTGCACCTTGTATTTTACCATTATGGCGTTCTGATACATGTACTGCCAATGTTCGTTGAACAGCTGTAATGAAGGTTTTCTGACTTGTGTATCTCAAATATGATTGAACAGCTTACATGAAGGTTTACTGACTTGTATCTTAAATACAACCAAGCTGCCAAACTGAAGTAGCCATGCTTAGTCAAATTTCTCAGACTTGTACAAGTGATTAGCCATTGTCATCTGCTAAGAGATCAGTGGCACAGAGGAAACCCCTTATTGTTTATGCTTGTAATCCCGATGCGCAAGTACTTGTCACCGAAACCTGATGATCCATCATCCGTTTCTGTTATGCATTTAGCCAAGGCTGTTCTATATGGCATAGCATGTGTCAGTGGTCTTTTTGGGTATCATGGTGGGTAAAGGTCCTGGAGCGAGAGTTTGGCCGGCCATGACGCCGGGGTTGAGAGGGAGAGAAGGTTGGGAAAGGGGATTAGTTCTTTTACTAGTTTGTTTTCATTGGTTTCCTCATTCATATGGAGTACATGGTGTCACTTTTGTAGAGAAGACTTGACTTAACGTCTAAGAATAGAATCTCAACTTCCTAACAAACCATATCCTTATCCTCCTATTTGAACCTATTTCTTGCCTAACTAAATATATACCCTTGCTACCTAAACAACCTACTATCCTTGTCTCCTTTATTAATAGAACATGGCACTGTTCACGCTGGTACTGTTCACGTGAATAGTAATCCCTGCGCGGGCTGCCCTGCGCCATTGGGCCTTGACCCAACGCCCATGACATCATGCTTATTATAAGCAATTAAGCAGTGTTCCTATAAGCAGTATAAACAAACTTTCTAACTAAACCACTGCCCAAATCTCAGGCATTGCGATCCAAGGGAAGACCCTGCATACAGATATGGCTGCATCCAATATTGAGGAACTTATATCCAGATAGTGTTTTTTTTCTGGGAACCAAGGTCCATATGCCCTGATAATAGAATGTCTGACAATCGCTGAATCACTCACGTGAAAACTTTTCGCTGTCATACTATAGGTCATCAAGTGCATTTGATATCAATGTTACCAGTTTCAGCATTTGAGGTGCTGACATCCAGTGTGTGTGGGCACTTCAAATCTTTGATATTCATGGTAAACGCAACAGACAAGCAAGGATGGTCTACCAATAATCATTGCATGAACACTGACCTCCCTCGAAATGATGGAACCGAGTTCTGTCTCTGACAATCACTAGTCGGTTATATACACCAGAAAATACCTTTGTGAAATTGTGGCAATCTACACAAACACGAAGATTCTTTGCAAGTCTTATTGGTCTACTTTGTGGCATCACAAGAAGAGCAAAAGCGATTGCCAGCTTTTCACTGTGATAGGTGAGAGCACATTCCTTCCCCTCTGAATCCAAATCATGCAACTCAGATGACACATTTGGAACATAACCAGCAATTCTTAGATGTCTGTTTATCTCATCTAGCTTTCCGTAAATATCTGCCTTCCTTGGATGTGAATCATCATCTGCAATAAATTCATGGAGTTCACCGTTAAGCTCTACTGTTGTGCAGCCAGGAGTAGTTTGGATTCCATTCTCCTTCATCAACTTCCTGACTTCGGCTACCTTCTTCCAATCCCCAACTGCTGCATAGGTATTCAGCAGTAGAACATAGTCCCCAGCTTGATGTGCTTTCAGTTCAATTAGATGACCGATGACCTTCTCTCCAAGATCAACATGACCATGAATTCGACATGCACCTAGAAGAGTTCGCCAAATTGTTGCATCTGGTGCAACCCTCATATCTTTCACCACAAGCTCATATGCCTCATCAAGCAGGCCAGCACGGCCCATTAGGTCAACAATGCACCCATAGTGGCGAACATTTGGCATCAGCTGATACTCATAGCGCATTATATCAAAAAACCTGAAACCCTCATCAACCAACCCACTATGACTACATGCTGAGAGCACACCAGTAAAAGTCTGCTCATCAGGAGCGACACCTGATCTACTCATCTCCTCAAATGCTGAGATAGCATCCTTCCCGAAGCCATTTGCTGCCAATCCCGAGATCATCGCACTCCATGTGACCACACTCTTCTGAGGAGTCTCGCAGAAAACCTGGTACGCCTTCTCCACACACCCGCATCTTGTGTACATCGTGATCAACGAGTTGCGCACCTTCAACTCACCCCCATAACCATGTTCCACTGCATACTCCCAGATCTGCTCGCCGAAATCAAGCGCACCCAGGCTCGTGCATGCCTGGAGGAGCAGAATGCAGGTGACCTCATCTGGCTCTGCCACATTTTCCCCTCTCATCTCATTGAAAAGCCTCAGCGTGTCTTTCGTCCTTTTATTCCTCGCGTAGCAAGTAATCAGAACGTTCCATGCAACCGTATCTTTCAGCTGCATTTCATCAAACACCTTGCGTGCGCTGTCCCCGGCACCACAGGTAGCATAGGAACGCATCAGCGAGGTGGCCAGAAGGGCGTCCCGGAGGTGCCCCTCGGCCACGACGTTGGCGTGCAGCTGGCGTGCGTGAGCGAGGGTGCAGCAGGGCTTGAGGAGGATGGCTAGGGAGAAGGCGTTCCCACGGCGGCCGAGGGCGCGCATGCGGCAGAGGAAGCCGAGGGCCTCGGGCTCGGAGAGGGAGCGGAGGATGGAGTTGCAGCAGAAGGTGGAAGGGAGGGAGGCCGGTGTGAGGTGGTGGTGGAGGACGGCGAGCGCGCGTGGGGAGGGGAGGGAGGCGGCGGCGAGGGAAACGAAGGCGGAGGCAGCGGTGGGGGCGAGGAGGAGGACGCCGGTGCGGAGTAGGTGCGCGTGGAGCTGGAGGAAGCGGCGCACGGGGAGGGGCGTTGCCGAGGCAAGGAGTGCGGCGGCGGCGGAGAGGGAGGGGGAGGGGTCGGGAGCTGGGCGTAGAGCGCGCGAGAGATGCGGTGCCAGTGCCATGGCAATATGGCGGGGAGAGGGAGTGTCGGCGTACTTGAATTTTGCGTGAACTCGTGAGCTTGGCTTGGTTGAAATTTGAAATTGTATATAGTTAGGACGTGTGCAAAGCCGGTGGCTAAAAGGTAGCAGGGACTCGAGTCTAGGTTTTGCAGCACCTAGAAACTAAGTAAAAATTTCTAGACTCGATTCAAGTTCAAGCAGGCATCGATTTCAGCAAATAAAAAATTAGATATTGTCCAACCGTTGGTCTCTTGGCAGTTGATCATTGGCGATTGGGCATTCACTCTACATAATTTACTACCACTAGCCATTGCATCCATATATGATGATTGAAGAACATATAAAACTCATACATTCAAAATATAGTTTCCTCTCGTGCACCAAATTTTACAAGTATGCTCAACTTTGCAATTACAAGCACAGATTCAAAAAACTCAAACAACCAATACTACTAGCAAATCATACCATCCCAATTTGCCAGGAACCTCCTTGCATCCTCTCAATATCATCCCAATCTGTATCCTCGTCATCCAAGCCTTCATCCCTTTGCTTGTTACCCAGGCATGCAACAACTTTCATATACCCAAGGAAATTTGCAAGGAGTTCCATGCCAAGCCAATTCTAGGCCACCACCACATATGCCCTATGGAGGAGCTCTAGCTAGCCTTTCATTGTCGCTGGTTGAATCCAACATCTTCTTCGGAGCTCATGGTGTCGCAGGATCATGTGGTGATGAATTTAGCTCCCCAATGTCAACTGTACAAAAGAATAAACAACATGAACTGAAAAACGATGAAAGCAATGATAGTAGCCTAGATGAAGAAAGAAGAAGAGGCCATAATAATTGGACATAAGAGGAGGAGCTGATTAAGGTCACGTGGTAGCCCACGGCCTTGGCAATCTTGACGCCCATATGGCCAACGCTGCCCAGCTCGAGGATGTCATCGGGTAGCCGCTCCTATTTGTCCGGCAGCTGTTCCTCTCCTCTCGGTCTAGTAGTCACATCAATTTCTCCTCCTCGCACAGCTGATGCGCCTCATATTATCGTCGTCTGGCGCTGCGCTTCATCTCCTCTTTGTCCGTCAACTGCATTGCCTCTCCTCCCCATTCAGCAGCTATGCCGTCTCTCCTTCCCGTCCTGCAATCCTCCACCGTCAAGCTCCATCGCCCTATCCTCGTCACCCAGGTTGCGATTTGGGTCCCTGCTCCATCGATTTGGGGCGTCACGTTGAGATTTGGGGGAGGAGGCGGCGGTCGAAGGCTGGTGAATTGGGTATCTCGCAGGAAGGGAAATAGACATGTGGTGTGAGAATTGGAGTTGAGGATTTTTTTTTCTTCTAACCGGCGGGTCCACAAGTAGAGGTTAAGCAAGACTTACCATTGCACTGGTTTTTTATTTCTTAGCATCTCTACACGTGGCATATTCTTAGCTTCAACACATTGCTCGTGTCCTTGGTAAATATGAAATTATGAACTCATGAGTTTGTGTGTATTTATATTGGTACTAGATTTAGCGAACAAAACTATGTGGAATATTAATGACGTAAATAGGTATTTCTCCCGTCAGTAATGTTGCTGTTATAACTATAAAATATTGTGGGAACTATATCTTGCGGGCGGTAGGAGCGAACCTTTGTTTCTTCTCTTGCCCGTCTGATTTATGGTTGAGGATGATCCTCTTTTCTGTACCTCTTCTGTACTCGGCATCCCTTCCTTGTCGATGATTTCTCCCCACCACCCCTTCTTCGTATGAGCACACGCTGTTGTCGTCTTCTAAACTCAACCCTCTCTGTGCACCCTCCCATCGCAGTATTAAACTTTGTTAGTTGAAAGTCACCACAGTCAACGTTTCCCAATCGTAGGTTTCTGATTTTTAAAAAATATTTGGTCGAAAAGCTCAGTCTTGTTGAGAGTTTCCAAATTTGGGAGTTCATTTTGGCTAGTTGAATTTTTAAAATTTGGGGTGATTTTCTGTACCCGAAAATGGAGGGAGGTTGGTGAGTCCACGCAACACATAGGCGCCGGCGAAATTGAAGTGCACAAAATGTTAGGTGCTAGAAAAGTTGGAAGTATCGTCCTTTATGTTTGATGGCTTTTGTTGTTTGATTCCTCCATATAACTTTCAACGCTCTCCCGTGGATTTATGGCATGGATTCAAGTCAGAATAAGAATAGTTAAAAATTTCAAAAAAATTAATTAAAAGCCTAGGTGATAGATACACTTATTTTACCGCTCATCAAATTACCCTGTTAAGAGATTATTGTTGAGTGGTGGTTCGGCAGGGTGGCTGCAGCACGGTCGCTCCATCAAAAAGCTTCAAGTAAGTTCTGTCACTTCTGTGAAGTTGGCATTCAACCAGCGAGATAAGTAGCAATAGCTCCGCCTCACCGCATGCACCAAATTAAAGCCTTCTCGGGTGCTTTGCTCAATGCACTGAAACTTGCCGAGGTTCAGCGTGGCCGAGATGCCGGCGCAATTGCGCGGCTGTGTGCTTAAGATTTATATTAAGCCTCGCATGCCGGTGTATTTTTCACCTCTCCTTCTCTCTCCTCCCTTTCTCATCAGTTCCCGACCCTTCTACCACTCTAAACTTCGCCCGGGCTTCTTTCTCTTTCACGTCCGCTGGCCTTGCCGGATGGAGTGGGAGAGGGGTTTGGTCTCACTACCTACCATGTATATGTGGTTGTAGATGTTGCCTTAGAGCCATTGGTATGTTCGCCGCTGAGAAGCGCATGTCGAAGACTCCACCGGCCATTTCAGGGCTTTGTCGCACTGTTGGCTTCACCGACCTTAGTTGTCATCATCTCGGAGCATCTAGTGGTCGAGTGAAATGAACCGCTCCGCTCGGATCTGTGGTTGTCCGCCACCGACGTTCCTACTCCCTCGCGATGGTTTGGCGCTCGTCTCCCGTCGTTCATTTTCCCTTTCTCTAGTTATTCTCCAATAAAATCCCCCGTGTTGCTCCTTTTTCTCTTCCTTTCTTGGTGGCAGGCAGCGACGCATACCATGATTTGTGTCCGCCACCACCATTTATTCTTAAGATCAAGGTCTAGAATGCATTGTCCTCCTTGATCCTTGGATCTGCAAAAGTGTGCACATCTTAGCAAGCCTATATAGTAATTCAACCGTCCTGCAGCTCTTTGGGTACCATGAAGAAGGATAACAGAGAATAGGATTGTAAAAATAAGAACACCAAAGCAAGAGTGACAAAAGAAAGATTTACGGTTTTTGGATGGCTGTAGAGAGAATGGGTTTTGTCTCTTCTAGGAGAATAGAGAATAGGGTTGTAATGATGCAAAAAGAATTTTTTTCCCCTTTTATAGTTTAAAAGCAAAACGCTACTGATGGGGCTTGACAATTCATAAATTCAGCTCAATTTCAATTGAATTTGGTGTTATGACTAGATTTCTAAACGCTACCTTGTATTACTCACATTATTTATAGAGCTCTTTTATGGTACCCGGAATGAATATAAACCATCCATTCATTCTAATATAATGGCTAATATTATCTGGTACTCCAATACTAGATTAAGGAGTAACACCTTCAAAAACATTAAAAAAACTAGGGAGTACCTTAATATTAGGGGTAAAATCAAAATAAAAAGAACAATTGACCTATTTTTCACACAGTTATTTTAGAAATATATATTTTAAATATTTCAAACCCTAACCCTAATCCCCAAGTTCAAATCCCCAATTCCACCGTCTCAGACATTTCATGACGGCAGAGGACGAGGCAGCACACAAGGGGCAGACCAACTCCATCGTCCGAGCGAGGCGACGAGGGGGCAAGGCAGTGAGCAGAGGTGGCGACGCAGGGCGGGAGGAGAGGCGCCGTGGCGCTCGGGCAGCACGATTGGGATGAGAGGCAACAGAGCGTTGGAGAAGGAACAGCGGGAGGAGAGGCATCGGGGCTCTGGGGCGTGCAACAGGAGAGGGCTCACCAGCGTGAAGAATCGTGAGGAGATAGGGTATAGTGGAAGGTAAAAAGACTAAAATACTCTTAATAATAGATGGTTGGTACTCCTATTTTTTTATGGAGTATCGGGTACCGGAGAAAAACTCTATTTATAACGTAGATAAAGGTGATCCTTATATTAAAAACTTCAGAAAGGCTGATCCTTATACTGAAACCGAAAATTGGTTAACAGATGGAACTAAAAAATGTGTTTCTTGAGACAATAAAAAACAAATAATCTACAGTTTCAGTTCTTGAATATGCTATAAGTGACAAGTCAACAACAGTACAACCCTTTCAGGTTCATTTTACATGCATGGTTACAAGAGGAATTAATCTTTTCAGAAGTGAGATGAAACAAACATGAAAAGTTAGAGAACGATCTACCAAAGAGATTATCTCTCGGTTTCCAGGCGAGCCATTTCTAAAGAAACATTCTTTAAACTAAAACGGAAAAAAAATCATCAAGTCTTCAGCTTGAAGAGAGGCAGCTCCCAAAAGGGCACACCAAGCGCCGGCCTTCAAATCTTGGTAATCTTCGGTGCGACTACAAGCGGGTTCTGCTGCGCGATCTTCTCACGGTCAGCCTTCTTGTAGTCGAAGTTGCAGGCATGCGCGTCCACATAGCGGTGCAGCGGGCAAAACGTGCCACCGCAGCGGCACGCGAACCCCAGCAGCCCCACCTTCTTCTTGCACGACATGCACCTGGTCGGCGTCGCCTTCTTCGCCGGCGCCTCGGCAGCCGCGGTCGCCGGTGACTCAGCAGCAGAGGCAGCAGAGTCCTGGCTCGCCGTCTTCTTGAACGCAAGGACGGCCTCATCGGTCTTGATTTTGCCCTGGACGGAGCCGGCGTCGATGGCCTTGAGGTGGTCGCGGTAGCACTTGGAGCACATGTTCTTGGTCGCCGCGCTCCCGTAGAATCCGCAGCCGCTCTCGCACAGCGCCGCCGCGCCATCGGCGGCCTGCTCCGTCGACGCTGCCTCCTGCCCGTGCGCCATCGTTTGCCGCTGATCGATCAGGAGACGAGGATCACTTCGCCTTCGCGTACGTATGGGAGCTTGTGAATCTCGATCGCGCTTGTTCCTTCCGTGCGTATGATGTTTCGTTTCTTGGACGAGGCCGTGAGGGCGTCCCTCCTGCGCCTTTTGAAGGGACCGGGCCACCGGGGAGGGAGAGGCAGTGGATGCCGCTGTTACAATATAAATGTAGAACAGGATTGAGACAGAGTCCGGACGCGAATGATTATAATCCTTGTATTGATTTCTTAATGCTATTACATATATATACATAATGAAGAGATGACAATTGCCCCTTTGAAGGGATGCGTCTCTTTGAAGAGACACTTAGCAACTCCTAATAGCGGTTAGGAAATTAATCACAAGAGTCGCGTCTCCTAGAGAAGACGCGTTGGTTCACAATACTCCCCCTTGAGCAATTTCATGTTGTATATGAAGAGTATCTTGGAAAACTTCTCTAAAACCCTGTGGGAAAAATCTGAGGAGTATAGTGTCGGATATGCTGTTAAAACTCCTTCAAACCCAATGGGAAAATAAGGAGAAAATGATACAGCATATAATGATTATTGTCTTTATTTTAATTCAATACGAGAAAACCCATAGAGTTTAGAGGACAATAAATATGTCGTGTATACTTTCCTAAAAACCCCGGTGGGGAAAACGAAAAATATGACATATGATCTTATGTTGATATTACCTCATTAAAAACCTTGGTGAGAACCTGAAAAGTAAACTCATAAAGGGAAAAAGAGTGTAATATGATGCTTTGAACAGGAATAGTTCAGGAAGATACTCTCCCCTGATTCTTGCAAATCCCGAAGTCGTCGCATACCAATTTCATGAACATATTTTTGGAATGTAGAAGTTGGTAGAGACTTTGTGAATAAATCAGCGAGGTTGTCGCATGATTTGACTTGCAAGATGTTTATTTCCCCGCTTTTCTGGAGCTCATGGGGGAAAAACAACTTAGGGGCAATATGCTTAGTGATATTGCTCTTGATGTATCATGTTTGCATCTGTACAACACAAGCCGCATTATCTTCGTAGATAATGGTAGGTGATTCGATAGAACCAATTCCACATGACTGTTGTATGTGGTTTATCATCCTGCGAAGCCACACGCATTCACGTGATGCCTCATATAATGAAATTATTTCAGAATGATTGGTAGATGTTGCCACAAGAGTCTGTTTCGAAGACTTTCCATGATATGGCAGTTCCACCATGTAGGAACACAAAGCCGGTTTGCGATCTGGCATTATGGGGATCAGATAAATAGCCAGCATCTGTGTATCCAATCATATTGGAGTCCTGATTTCTCTGGAATTGAAAAGAATAGGCCAAGATCCTTTGTGCCTTGGAGATATCGAAGGATATTCTTGACTCCCGACCAATGGCGTTTGGTGGGAGCTGCGCTGTGTCTAGCAAGTAGATTCACTGCAAAAGTAAGATCAGGTCTTGTGCAATTTGCAAGATACATGAGCGCTCCAACGGCACTGAGATATGGAACCTCGGGTCCCAACATCTCTTCTCCATCATCCCTTGGTCTGAATGGATCTTTCTCTACGTCTAGAGAACGAACAACCATGGGAGTTTTAGATGGGTAGGATTTGTCCATATTGAACTTCTCCAATATTTTCTGGATATAGGCAGCTTGGTGTACCATGATTCCTGAGGGAAAGGTGCTCAAGTTGAAGACCTAAGCAAAATTTGGTTTTACCCAAATTCTTCATCTCAAATTTCGTCTTTAGGTGATTGCGTGCTTCATCAATATCTTGTGTGTTGCCAATGATGTTGAGATCATCGACGTACACAGAAATGATGCAAAATCCTGTAGAGGACTTCTTGATGAAGACACATGGGCAATCATCGCTGTTGGAGTAACCCTTCCGAAGAAGGAACTCACTGAGTCAGTTGTACCACATCCGTCCCGACTGCTTTAAGCCATATAATGACTTGTTCAGTTTTACACAGTACATGTTGCGTTTTGCGCTTGCATTTGGGACAGGGATTCCGTCAGGAACCTTCATGTAAATGTCCGAATCTAGTGACCCGTAAAGATATGCGGTCACGACGTCCATCAACTGCATAGATAGACGGTTTTGCACTCCAGAGATATGAGATATCGAAAGTGATTCCACTCATTACCGAGAATATGTCTCATTGTAATCAATGCCGGGTCTCTGCGTAAACCCTTGTGCTACGAGCCTTGCTTTGTATCTCACCACCTCATTGTTCTCATTCCGTTTCCAGATAAAAACCCATTTGAATCCCACAGGGAAAACTTTGGGAGGTGTCGGTATTGCTTCAGTGAATACCTTTCTTTTATTAAGCGAGGCAATTTCCGCTTGTATTGCATCCTTCCATTGAGGCCAGTCGGAGCGCTTTTGACACTCAACGATAGTCCTTGGATCATGATCATTGAGAAGGGTATTTGCAATTGTAGCAGAAAAATAAGTGTCGACAATCGTAGACTTACGGTTGAATGATTCTCCAGAATCGATATAGTTGGTGGAAATCTCCTGCACCTTTGATGACTCTTCGTGATTTCCCAATACGCGTGAGTCTGGGTGTTCCGATGGCCCAGCCAGTGTGTGCAAACTGGAGCTGGGTTGTGGAGGTTGCCCTTCCACTGGGTGTATACTACCCATCAGGTGTTTGTCAACGTTGAGTTGATTTGCATTTACTGACTCCGAGGATTTTTTCCTTGATTTCCTTTGTTGCTTGCGAGAAGCTGGTTCCGGGTCAGAAGCCGTACTACTCCCCCTCTTTTTAGGAACAGGGAGTTGAGTGGTTTTTATTGGTACCTCCACTCTTTCGGGCGCGTTTCTAGCCGGATTTAAGGACTTTGTAACACCTTTTAGATCAGTAAACGAATCTGGCAGATTATTTGCAAGATGTTGCAAATTGATGATTTTTCAAACTTGGAGTTCGGTCTCTTGGGTACGTGGATCAGAGGATGAAATGGCTATAGCATTCCAATCAATTTTCGGGCATTCTTTCTGGTACTTGAAATCTCCCCCTAATGCCGGGAAATGTTCCTCATCGAATATACAATCAGCGTGACGGGCTGTAAATAGATCCCAGTAAGGGGTTCCAGGTACTTGATAATCGACGGTGATTTGTACCCCACATAGATCCCCAGTTTCCTGTGTGGGCCCATGGATGTCCGCTGCGGTGGTGAGATCGGGATGTACGTAGCACATCCGAACTTACGCAGATGGGAAATGCTAGGAGGATTTCCTCGTACCAATTGCAGAGGGGAAGTACTGTGATATGCAGTAGGTCGCAATTGTATTAAGTCAGCAGCGTGTAAAACTGCGTGACCCCAACAAGAGGTTGGCAAGCTGCAATTCATCAGCAAAGGTCTTGCAATGAGTTTTGATCCTCTTAATCAGTGATTCAGCCAAACCATTTTGTGTATGGACATATGGGACAGAGTGCTGAACTTCAATCCCCAGGGCCATGCAATAATCATTGAAAGCACGTGAGGAGAATTCGGCAGCATTGTCCATGCGAATTGTCTTAATTCGACTTTCTGGATAATGGGCTTGTAGTTTAATTACTTGCCTCATTATCTTGGCAAATGCATGGTTCCGTGTGGACAGGAGGCACACGTGTGACCATCGTGTAGATGCGTCAATGAGAACCATGAAATACCTAAAAGGTCCAGAAAATAGTTGGATGGGACCACAAATGTCTCCTTGAATGCGTTCAAGGAACTGAAGTGGTTCAGCTTGTATTTTGAGGTGCGAGGGCCTCAAAATTAGCTTCCCCGTGGCACAAGATGTGCACACGAAGTCTGATGATTGAGGGAATTTTGACTCAAGCAAATTATGACCAATGGAATTGCGAGTAATTTTTCTCATCATCCCGATACCGGGATGGCCTAGGCGATCATGCCAGGTTTGGAATGCGTTAACATTCTGAAAAATTACCTTGTATGCAACATGTTCTACGGGCTTGATGTACGTATAGTACAATCCAGACGATAGAGAAGGAATTCTTTCAAGTACTTGCTTGCCATATCCGTAATTTTGGTGAAGAGTAGATACTCCTCTTTGTTGTCTTCATGGGTTTCAATGTGAAAGCCATTTTTACGGATATCTCGATAACTAATTAGAGTACGTGACGAGTCGGGATACAACAAAGCATCCTCAATTGTCACTTGTGTACCCCCTGGGAGGGTAAATATGGCACGTCCAGTGCCAACAATTACCGTATCCGTCAGCGATAGTTAAAATATCTCCATTCATCTTTTTCAGAGTTTGGAAATATTTTAACTCCCTTAGTATGGAGTTTGTGGTAGCACTGTCCACAAGGCATAATTCCTCTTCCATCGGATTGTCCCCGTAGAGAACTATATAAATGAAGAATTTTCAATAAGAAAACTCATGTAAATATATAGAATACAATCTTATATATCAAATGTGCTGATACAATATAAAAGCGACAACAATACTTATGTTCTTAGTACAACATCACAAATGGACATAAATAAAATAGATCATAAAGGAGATTGAGGGACTAGTCGAAGTCTCCAAACATGTCGGTTGAGGCATACTCAACCATCATGTTCTCCGTGTCGGCAGGGTCCTCTGGCTGATGGAAAGTCATGGTGTTGCTCGGTCCGGGAGGAACGTCGTGCGAACTACCATCTCCATTGGCGCTGTCTGGATGAAGGTTGAAATTGGCTTCAAACCTTTTCCCTTGAGGTGCTCTGTGTCCCTGGGATTGTTGGTACAGAATAGCCAGATGCTTTGGGGTCTTGCACTTTTCAATGGTGTGCGTGTAGTGTTGGGGAACGCGCTACGAAAAACAAAATTTTTCCGCGCACGAACCAAACCAAGAAACACTATCGAGGTGTAGGTAATGATATCATACCTTCGACGATCACGTCAATGCAGCGGAGAAGTTGACCGATGTCGATGAAGTCCGCAGACTCCCGCAGCTAGGTTATACCTCCCAGCCGCGAGAGCGATCTCCTCGTGAATAGTTCGCCCGATCAAACGCCGAAGTATACGACGTCTCCGAGGTATCCACGCGTACCGGATCAGCGACACCGCGGTAATGTGTGGACCAGCACACAAGAACAGCGGGGATCTACGAGAAGGAGAAGCAGCAGCGCGCCGGCAGCTGTACTAGATCCAATCTAGAAGAGAGAGAAAAAGAAGGCTGTGGCCAATCTAGAGATGGCCGGCCTAGGGTTTAGTCCAAGGGACTAGGGCTGCCTCTGGGACTGCTTGGGATACCCTTTGAGGTGCCCTGCCCCTCTATTTATAGGGGTTGGGGCAGCTCTCCCTAGGCAGGTGGAGTCCTACTTCAGCAGGGACACCCTGTTGGAGTTGGAGTCCAACTCCACTAGAACCTTCTAGAATTTCTAGAACCTTCCAGAACCTTCTAGAACCTTCTAGAACCTTCCAGAACCTTCTAGAACCTTCCAGAACCTTCTAGAACCTTCCAATACTTTCCGGAACACTTCCGGACATCACCGGAACCATCCGGGACCTCCCGGAACACTTCGAGATCATCCGAAACACTTTCGGAACCCTTCTCTCTCGTTCTCCATAAATCATAGCATTCCTAAATGTCGCTAAAACGTTAAGCGTGTGACCCTATAGGTTCGAGTATATGTGGACATGTCCGGAATACATTCCGGTCAATAATCGTCAGCGGGATCTGGACACCCATAACGACTCCCACATATCATCGAAGATCTTTATCGAGCAAACCTTGTATTGTCGCATACAATTCCTTTTGCCTCACGATACATTACACAACCCGAGGCGAGACTTTGACGGTATCCCTGTGATCAACTCCTTGATCACCATACCTAGTTATCCTCGTTACCGGTTTGTACTCTTTTCTCGTTTCCGTATTCCGGTATCCCCGTGACTAACCTTTTAGTCACAATACCTGGCCAGGCGATGCTGGACACCGTAATACCGAGTGGGCCCAGAGTGTATCTCTCCATCGCCGGATGGGCAAATCCCAGTCTTGACATATCTAGAACCACGATATACTTTCTGGTGTACCTGGAAGTCACCTTTATAATTACCCAGTTACGGCGTAACGATTGATGACCCCAAAGCAACCATCCGGTATCCGGGTCTATGATATTCTCATGGTCTAAGGACGCAAGTAAACGTTAACACATCATGAGAAGATACTGACAACATATTGACGAAGTGATCTCGCAGTATCTCATAAGGGGTCTATCCAACACCATTGTTACCCTAACAATGTGTTCCCATTATTGCCGGCATCCTTGTTACATTAACAATGCCCATGATCAGGAAAACAAGATCATCAACAATACATGAGCTAGTCCAGAGGCCTGACTAGGGATCTGAATGGTGTTTATTATTCCACACATGCAATTAGGTTTTCCTCTGAATCTCATATTCAAGAACCAATGCAATTTTAGCATAGAACATAAACTTAATCATGAACATGAAAATAGAATAATAACAACTTTATTATTGCCTCTAGGGCATATTTCTAACAGTCTCCCACTTGTACTAGAGTCAATAATCTAGCCAATGCTTAAGCTCCTAACACCTATGGCATTCCGGTGTTGCTCATGCTTTGCTTGTGGTAGAGGCTTCGTCAGCGGATCTGACACATTCAGATCCGTGTGTATTTTGCATATCTTTACGTCTCCACGCTCCACCAATTCACGAATGATGTGGAATCGGCGTTGTATATGTTTGGACTTCTGGTGGGACCTTGGCTCCTTGGCCTGAGCTATGGCGCCACTATTGTCACAATAGAGCTCCATAGGATCCAGCGCGCTCGGAACCACACCAAGCTCGGTGACGAACTTCTTAATCCAAACGCCCTCCTTTGCCGCTTCTGAAGCGGCGATATACTCAGCCTCCGTTGTAGAATCCGCCACAGTGTCCTGCTTGGAACTCTTCCAGCTCACTGCGCCACCGTTCAGTGTATACACTAAGCCTGATTGAGATCGAAAATCGTCCGGATCTGTGACAAAGCTGGCGTCGGTGTAACCCTTTACAACGAGCTCTTCGTCACCACCGTATACGAGAAACATATCCTTAGTCCTCTTCAGGTACTTTAGGATATTCTTCACTGCTGTCCAATGATCATGACCTGGATCACTCTGGTATCTGCTCGTAACACTTAGAGCATAGGACACATCTGGTCGTGTACATATCATGGCGTACATGATTGACCCAATCGCGGATGCGTATGGAATCTTACTCATGCGTTCTCGCTCATCAGTTGTCGAAGGACACTGATTCTTGCTCAAACTTTTCCCATGCGACATCGGCAAGAACCCCTTCTTGGCGTTTTCCATACTGAACCTCTTCAGTACTTTATCTATATATGTACTCTGGCTTAGCCCTATTAGGCGCTTTGATCTATCTCTATAGATCTTTATACCTAATATGTATGCTGCCTCGCCTAAATCTTTCATTGAAAAACTATTTTTTAACGAAGTCTTAATATTGTCAAGAAAAGATACATCATTCCCAATCAACAATATGTCATCCACATAGAGTATTAGAAATGCTATTGCGCTCCCACTTACTTTCTTGTAAACACAAGCCTCTTCGCAGTTCCTGATGAAGCCAAATCCTTTGACCACTTCATCAAAGCGAAGATTCCAACTCCGTGATGCTTGCTTCAGTCCATAGATGGATCTCTGAAGTTTGCATACCTTTCCAGCATCCTTTGGATTGACAAAACCCTCGGGCTGTATCATATACACGTCCTCGGTTAGCTTCCCATTCAGGAACGCTGTTTTGACATCCATTTGCCATATCTCGTAATCGAAATATGCAGCAATCGCTAGAAGAATCCGAACAGACTTAAGCATCGCTACGGGAGAGAATGTCTCGTCGTAGTCAACTCCTTGAACTTGTCGGAAACCCTTTGCGACAAGTCGAGCTTTATAGATGTATACATTCCCATCCGCGTCTGTTTTCTTTTTATAGATCCATTTACATTCGATAGGCCTCACGCCTTCAGGAGGGTCCACCAAGCTCCAAACTTGGTTCTCGTACATGGATTCTATCTCGGATTTCATGGCGTCTAGCCATTTAACGGAGTCAGGGCCCATCATTGCTTCCGTATAGGTCGCAGGCTCATCGTTGTCTAACAACAATACCTCGTCCGAAAACCACTGTGGTTTCGTGCGAATCCTACCAGACCTTCGTGGTTCAGCTGCTGGCTCGACTGAAGTCTCTACATCACATGTAGGGGCTTCCGTATCAGTCATTGTGGGAAACTCCGGAACCACTTCCGGTGTTGCATCACTTTGACCTAATAACGAAGATTCACCAATCTCGTCGAGTTGCACTATCCTCCCACTCACCCCTTTCGCAAGAAACTCTTTCTCGAGAAACACACCGTTCTTTGCGACAAACACTTTGCCTTCGGTGCGGTGATAGAAGGAATACCCAACAGTTCCTTTGGGATAACCAACAAAGAAGCATTTATCCGATTTGGGATCGAGCTTATTTGGTTGTAAACGCTTTACATATGCATCGCATCCCCAAATTTTAAGAAAAGACAAGTTGGGTTTCTTCCCATGCCATATCTCATATGGTGTCGTTTCAACGGATTTAGATGGTGCTCTATTTAGTGTAAAAGCGGCAGTCTCTAAAGCATAACCGCAAAAAGACAATGGCAGTTCAGTTAATGACATCATCGATCTTACCATGTCCAACAAGGTTCGATTACGTCTCTCGGACACTCCATTCCTCTGTGGCGTTCCGGGAGGCGTAAGCTGTGGAACAATTCCGCAGCTCTTCAGATGTTCGCTAAACTCGTAACTCAAATACTCCCCTCCGCGATCTGATCGCAGAAACTTGATTTTCTTGTTACGATGATTTTCTACTTCATGCTGAAATTCTTTGAACTTTTCAAAGGTTTCAGACTTATGTCTCATCAAATAGATATACCCATATCTACTCAAATCATCCGTGAGGGTAATGAAGTAGAGGAATCCACCGCGTGCAGCTATACTCATTGGACCACATACATCCGTATGTATGATCTCCAATAAGTCAGTCGCCCGTTCTACGTGCCTGTGAACGGCGTTTTAGTCATTTTACCCATTAGACAAGGCTCGCAAGTGTCAAATGATTCATAATCAAATGACTCCAAAAGTCCATCACAATGGAGTTTCTTCATGCGCTTCTTTCCAATATGACCCAAACGGCAGTGCCACAAATAAGTGGAATTCGAATCGATTATCTTGCGACGTTTAGCGTCAGTGTTATGGATGTGTGTATTACCATCAAGATTCATAATAAATAACCCATTCACAACGGGAGCATGGCCATAAAACATATTATCCATATAAATCGAACAACCATTGTTCTCAGACTTAAACGAATAACCGTCTTGCAACAAACATGATCCAGAAATAATGTTTTTGCTCAAGGCCGGAACATAGTAACAATTACTAAGCTCTAATATAAATCCTGAAGATAAATGTAGAGGTAGGACACCGACGGCGAGCACAGCAACTTTTACTCCGTTCCCGACGCGCATCGTCACCTCATCCTTTGCCAGTCGCTTAGGCCTCTGTAGTTCCTGCATCGAGTTGCAAATATGAGCAACCGATCCGGTATCCAATACCCAAGAATTACATTGCGGACCAGCAATGAATACATCAATAACGTGTATGACACTCATACCTGAGCTGGACTTTCCAGACTTCTTCTTTTCTGCCAGATATTTCTTGCAGTTCCTCTTCCAGTGTCCCTTCTCTTTACAGAAGAAGCACTCAACATCAGAAGTGGCGCCAGTCTTGGACTTCTTAGGCGTGTCAGTCATACTAGCACCCTTGGATTTGCCCTTTTTCTTAGACTTGCCCTTCTTCTTGAAGTTGGTTGTTTTATTCACCATCATCATATGATTGGCGTCCTTCTGGATTCCACTCTCAGCAGTTTTAAGCATAGTGAATAATTCACCCATACTCTTTTCCATCCCATTCATGTTGTAGTTCATGATGAAGCTACTATAGCTTGGAGGGAGGGAAGCAAGAACAAGATCAGTGCCCAACTCTTGGGAGATTGGAAAACCTAGCGCATCCAACCTTTGCGCGTACCCAGACAATCTAAGTACGTGCTGACTCACTGAGCTGCCCTCAGCCATCTTGCATTCAAACAAGGCTTTGGATATCTCATATCTTTCAGTCCTTGCTTGCTTCTGAAACAAAGCTTTCAGCTCCTGGATTAACTCATAAGCAGCCCAATTCTCAAAATGCTTTTGAAGATCAGGTTCCATGGAGGCAAGTATGATACACTGTACTGCAATGGAATCATCGCTCTTAGATTGATAGATACGAGTCTCATCATCCGTAGCGTTAGCGGGGAGTTCACCGAGAGTTTGCGATAGGACATAGTCCTTCTTGGCACTCTTGAGGACAATCCTCACATTACGGTACCAGTCCGTAAAGTTGTTCCCAGATGAATTCAGTTTTTCTTTCTCAAGCAATGCGCATAGTGGAAAGGTGGTTACGGGTGCCATAGATCTACAACTTAAAAACAAATACACTTTAGACATTGTTCATGATTAAAGCAACTCAAATTAACACTTAATTAGAGTAAGCTCCCACTAAAACCAATATCCCTCATAATTGATTATTAGTGATTCAAGATCCACGACTCACTTACTCCACCATTGATGTGACATCACTGATGATGGAATAACGAGACCGGTAGGTCAACATGCCAATCATATCCCATATGACTCTTGTTCATCTTTCGATGGGTGTGTTCCGAGCCCAAGACGATCTTGCAAAGCTCGTCAAGACAACCGAGTGCTCTGCTGCGCGAACGGTTCGCGCCCGCCTCATATATGTCAAACCTATCGTACCCATGTGACATGGCGCACCTCAGAATGGCAAATACTCCAGACGGTGCTACACTTGGAAGAACACTAACTACTTTGATATTTGTGTGAGGGATCACCCTATTTAACAACGTCTACCACGCATCAAACAAGGTGCATAAAAGGGATTAACATCACATGCAATTAAATTATTGTGATATGGTATAGCCCCTTTTGTTGAAGAAGACTTCTTCAACATTTTTTGGCGGAGAACTCCTTCTTCGCGTACGACATAGCGTCGAGGTCCATCGATGTAAGATTGTCACCACCATGTCCTTGCAATTACAACTATTTGCTATCACATAGCTAATAAAATAAATGCATTACATGGCTTTCTAGTTGACGCGTAGGTCAATATAATAAATAATGACAATCGTATTGGCTCCTGCCGATTGCCATACTCATGACACGCAGGTCATGACAAAATTAAAATTACAAACACTTTGCATCTCATACAATCACATTGCATCACATAGGCTATACCACATCACATGCATACCCTGCAAAAACAAGTTAGACGCCTCTAACGTTTATGCTACAATACGTGGCTTTATGGCTACGTTGCAAACCGTTTGCTACCTACGTTACCATAAGCATGATTGCTCTTGCAGTTATTTAACTGTCGGGGTGTCTGGAATTGGAGACTCGGAAATCTCGAACCCCATACTAAACTTCGTCATACGCATGACCCCCGTGTAGATCACATCTACAAGCCCGCTCATTGCAAATTTATCTTTCTCAACTAAAGTGAAACCAAAGTCATCCTTAGCATGTCTCGATCCGAAGATCGTAAGGTTCGCCGGACCTCTGAAAATTTCACGATGCCGCCGAGATCAAAATTTTGCAATGAGAGGGAAACAACAAGAAAATCTGGTGGTAGATCTCATCTAACACCCCGCACATCATATGTGCAATGCCGCATATCACATATGCTCTAGTCATACCTACAACTACGCATAGAACCGCTCTGATACCACTGTTGGGGAACGCGCTACGAAAAACAAAATTTTTCCGCGCATGAACCAAACCAAGAAACACTATCGAGGTGTAGGTAACGATATCATACCTTCGACGATCACGTCAATGCAGCGGAGAAGTTGACCGATGTCGATGAAGTCCGCAGACTCCCGCAGCTAGGTTATACCTCCCAGCCGCGAGAGCGATCTCCTCGTGAATAGTTCGCCCGATCAAACGCCGAAGTATACGACGTCTCCGAGGTATCCACGCGTACCGGATCAGCGACACCGCGGTAATGTGTGGACCAGCACACAAGAACAGCGGGGATCTACGAGAAGGAGAAGCAGCAGCGCGCCGGCAGCTGTACTAGATCCAATCTAGAAGAGAGAGAAAAAGAAGGCTGTGGCCAATCTAGAGATGGCCGGCCTAGGGTTTAGTCCAAGGGACTAGGGCTGCCTCTGGGGCTGCTTGGGATACCCTTTGAGGTGCCCTGCCCCTCTATTTATAGGGGTTGGGGCAGCTCTCCCTAGGCAGGTGGAGTCCTACTCCAGCAGGGACACCCTGTTGGAGTTGGAGTCCAACTCCACTAGAACCTTCCAGAACCTTCTAGAATTTCTAGAACCTTCCAGAACCTTCTAGAACCTTCCAGAACCTTCTAGAACCTTCCAATACTTTCCGGAACACTTCCGGACATCACCGGAACCATCCAGGACCTCCCGGAACACTTTCGAGATCATCCGAAACACTTTCGGAACCCTTCTCTCTCGTTCTCTATAAATCGTAGCATTCCTAAATGTCGCTAAAACGTTAAGCGTGTGACCCTATAGGTTCGAGTATATGTGGACATGTCCGGAATACCTTCCGGTCAATAATCGTCAGCGGGATCTGGACACCCATAACGACTCCCACATATCATCGAAGATCTTTATCGAGCAAACCTTGTATTGTCGCATACAATTCCTTTTGCCTCACGATACATTACACAACCCGAGGCGAGACTTTGACGGTATCCCTGTGATCAACTCCTTGATCACCATACCTAGTTATCCTCGTTACCGGTTTGTACTCTTTTCTCGTTTCCGTATTCCGGTATCCCCGTGACTAACCTTTTAGTCACAATACCTGGCCAGGCGATGCTGGACACCGTAATACCGAGTGGGCCCAGAGTGTATCTCTCCATCGCCGGATGGGCAAATCCCAGTCTTGACATATCTAGAACCACGATATACTTTCTGGTGTACCTGGAAGTCACCTTTATAATTACCCAGTTACGGCGTAACATTTGATGACCCCAAAGCAACCATCCGGTATCCGGGTCTATGATATTCTCATGGTCTAAGGACGCAAGTAAACGTTAACACATCATGAGAAGATACTGACAACATATTGACGAAGTGATCTCGCAGTATCTCATAAGGGGTCTATCCAACACCATTGTTACCCTAACAATGTGTTCCCATTATTGCCGGCATCCTTGTTACATTAACAATGCCCATGATCAGGAAAACAAGATCATCAACAATACATGAGCTAGTCCAGAGGCCTGACTAGGGATCTGAATGGTGTTTATTATTCCACACATGTAATTAGGTTTTCCTCTGAATCTCATATTCAAGAACCAATGCAATTTTAGCATAGAACATAAACTTAATCATGAACATGAAAATAGAATAATAACAACTTTATTATTGCCTCTAGGGCATATTTCCAACATGTAGCACCCGCATTTGTTGCAAAGCTTAGTTTTATCATACTTAGGCTTTGCGGTGCCTTTCTCCTTATCTGAGTTTCTAGGCTTCTTGTTCCTACTGCGCTTTCGCTTACCCTTGAAATTTGATGGTTTACCCCTGAAAGCACCATCAAACCTCTGTCCATTCGCAATATTCATATGAACTTCAGGTAAAAGTTGTGCCCCAACTGGGCGCTGAGAGCCATTCCTAGCGAGTAGCTCATCATGCTTTTCAGCCTGAAGTAAGATATGAATGAGGTCGGAATAGACGGTATAGTTGCGAGCGCGGTATTGCTTCTAGAGGATCCTATTTGAAGGGAGCATAGTGGATAAAGTTTTCTCTATCTTCTCCGCATCAGTAGGTTCCTTCCCGCAAAAGCGTAGTTTGGAACTAATCTTATGAACCTCGTGATTATACTCTCCGATGGACTTGAAATTCTGAAGACGGAGGTGCGTCCAATCATGGAGTGCTTCTGGCAGGACAACTGCTTTCTGCTGTTCATACCTCGTTTTGAGGGCCTGAAACAGGGTACTAGGAGATTCCTCCTCCAGGTACTTAGATTTGAGATCTGGGTGGATATGGTGCCTAATGATGTATAAGGCAGCATATTTTTGCTGTTCTATCAACGACGTTTCTCCATCCGATAAAGGAGTCTCCGGGACCTGGATTGCACACGCTATCCCACGGGACGCAAGACTAATCTTGATGTCCATGGCCCATGTAGTTGTGACCATTGAGGGCAAGCTCCTCAAATTCTTTTGCGGTCATCATTTACCTACATGGATAAACCAGAGATAGTTAATTTATGTTCAGTAAATTAAGAACCATCATGGTTAATGTTGTAATAAACTTTACAAAATTAATGAAAATTCCAAGAAGTTGGCTTGGAAACATTAGTGTGAGTCTCAAATTTTGCTAAGTATGACACATTGTAGAGAGTAAATCTCGCAGCACTTAGGGAGTATAATCTGATGAAATCAGTAGATACTCAAGTATAATTTGATAAAAATCAGTAGATACTTATATACCTAATGCCACGCAGCACTAGAGAGTATAATCTGATAAAACCAGTAGAAACATAAGTATAGTCTGGTAAAATCAGTAGACACTTGTATTCCTAATGCCATGTGTCATAATTTGATTTAAAGAAAATCACTTTGAATTTTGTAAATTAATTCTTGCTCGTATTAAGTCAAAATGACTTAATTAAGATGAATTAATTTTTGTTTTACAAGAGATTAAAATCTCGATTGCAAATAGTGGACGCAATTAATCTCAACATGTAGAATAACATGGAAATATATTGCATCATACTTTTTCTGGAATACAGAGTATTCTATAGAAATACAGTACTGAAATTGAAATATTGTAATTAACAGAGTCTAAACATAATAAAAATACTGCTAGAAATACTGTTAAAGGACTAATCTGCGAAAAACCCAAAAATAGGGATTAAATTGCAAAATAGCAATGCATATTTTTTTTCTACCCGCTGGTGGGCTAAGACAACCTGGGCCGAAACCCAGGCGGCCTTTCCGGCCCACCAGGGGCGCATGCAGGGGGGTGGCCAGTGGGCCGGCCACAAAGGCCCATGTGGGCAAGACAGAGGGGGTGGGGGGCTGCGGTTAGGGTTAACCCAACCGCACCTGCCACGCATTGTCGCCGCCGCCTTGGCGTTTCGTGCCGCCGGAGCCGAGCCGCTGGGCCGCAGCCGCTGCTCACCGCCAAGGATGGAGCGGACGAAGCCGCCGGAGGTGGCTTGGGCGGACGCCGCCGCGCCGCTGGTCGGGGCCGAGCCGCTAGTGCCAAGGCCGTGCCGGGCCGAGGCCGCGCCGAGCCGGGCCAGGCCATGCTGACGCCGAGTCGGAGCCGCCTCCAGGCCACGCGTCGCCGTTTCCGAGCCCGCCGGAGATGAGTGGCGCGGCGGGGCCGGGAGGCCAACCGCCGCCGCTTCGGGCGATTCCATTGGCGAGCGGGCCATGAGGCGTTGAGCGACGGAGGAAGGCTGCGGCGGGGCTGGGCCAAGGACGCCACGGCGAGGTCGCACCAGATGAAGAAGCCACAGCCTCGACCGGGGCGATGACGATGGGTTCCGGCGGGGATGTGGGGCACGGGCCCCATCCGTGTACCACGCACCAGCCCAGCGGCGGTGGTGCCGCTAGTGCCGGCTCAATTTCAGCGTCCGGTGGTGCGGGAGGCACCACGTTCTTGTCGACGTGGAGCGGTGGAGCCGCAGGTCCGGCGAGGAGCCAGGCGGGGAGCACTGGCGCCGGGGCTTGCTCTGGACCGGTTCCGTTATGCTGTTGTCGATGAAGACCGAGTGGGCGACGAGGTCGGTGTCCGGTGCCGTGGTGAAGACGAGTCCATCTACCACCGGAACGGTGAAGACCGCACATGCCGCGGAAGGAGCGGCGGTGACCACCGACTCCATGGCGGTGGTGTGTGATGAAGCGACGGCGACGGCCGTCCTGCCAGAGTAGGTGAAGGAACAGAGAGAGGAGACCTCCAGGCATTGCAAAAATGCTAACCTTTTTTACTTGATTATCTCCTCTGTTCTTCTTCTCTTTTTCTTGTTCACGGTAGAACGAAGCGTGCTGATAACGTGTTAGAATATAAATGTAGAACAGGATTGAGACAGAGTCTGGACGCGAATGATTGTAATCCTTGTATTGATTTCTTGATGCTATTACATATATATACATAATGAAGAGATGACAATTGTCCCTCTGAAGGGATGCGTCTCTTTGAAGAGACACTTAGCAACTCCTAATAGCGGTTAGAAAATTGATCACAAGAGTCGCGTTTCCTGGAGAAGACGCGTTGGTTCACAATAGCCGCCACGCGCGCGACCAGAATCCCGAGTCATCTTTGGACTTTGGACTCTGACTCGTGTCCGTGGCGTTTGCGAGTTCGGACCTCCGACTCCGACATGCCCTGCTGGGACAACTCCGTGTCAGCATCACCCATGCGCCCGGGCCAAGCCACCGCACGGGTTCAGGCGGGACACTGGGGTTCCAGGCACGGGAGCCCGCGGCTGCGTTGGGACTGCCAGCTCGTCCCGTCCTGGCCAGCGCGGGTGTTCGCAACTCGCAAGGCTTCAAGAGCTTGTGTGACTTCTGTGAAGTTGAAGAAAGAGATTGTGATTCGTCAAACAGCTAGATAAGTAGCAATAGCTCCACCTCACGGCATGCGCTGAAAGTAGCTGAGTTTCAGCGTGGACGAGATGCCGGTGTGCTACAGTACATGCCTTGTGAGCTTTAAATTGAAGTCGCATTGCGCCATTGCCTCGCAAAAAAATTTAAAAAGTTGTATTGGTAGTAAAATTTTACTACCTATAACTGAAGATTTTGTTATATTCATCGTCTAACTGAACAACTAATATGTACTGCTATAATCTTAGCCATCTGTGCTTTTTTTTTCTTTTTTAGAAAACGTCAAAGTCCAAATTCTGGTAGGTTATCTAGATCTTATTTAAGACAAACTGAAGGTGGTCTAGATCTTTTGACATTATATCTATTAATGTTGTAATCTCTAGCTCTTCAAACTGAGGGAGATGATTTAGTGTCACCAGTTTGTTTATAAACGAAACTGATAAACATACAAGATGTAAATTGATTTGCAGATAGCAGCAAGCACAACATGGATATTATTTTTTTAACTTCCATGAACAATTTTCGTGATTACATTGGAGATGCCCTAACACGAGACTGCGTTAAGTGCTATTTCTGAAGATTTCCGAAGTACAAAATCGTGATTACATCAGCAACAGTTTGAGCCCACAGCGTGTATGGCAAAAGTATCGCAGCAACCCAAATCGTCATATAATATACAGAAGGGCTGCTTACACTCGGTCCTATCCAGCAAGGCAGCATGTCGAACCATACAATGGCTGCCGATAAAAAATCTAATCAGGAAAACTTACATATACGATCACTAGCACCCCATCGCAGGAACTCCACCAACTCCCAGAGGTGAGGCGCAAGGCTCATCGGCTGACCCTGGTTATGATGTACCGGCCTTTCTCCATGTCGTATATTGTCTTCAGGCGAGGTCTTCTCCACTTCAGGATGGAGCACGCTGTAAATACAACCACGGTTGTAATGAAGAAAAGTGGCACCAACTCAAAAGAGTCATAGTTGTTTAGATATGAAACTGATGGATCTAAGTACTCTGTCTGATTTGATGTCTTCTGCACAATGAAAGCGCCCAACGCCCAGTCAACAGGCACACCACGGATTTGATTTGTAACATCAATGCTGAAACAGAACACACATTGTAAATCCTAAAGTTTGAAATACAGAATGCAAATATTAAGACAGTAAAAAGGGGTGTCTACCTCGTATGGTCCATTGGCACTTTCAGAGTATCATGCAGTAAGGCAACAATATATGCTGAGGAGAAGCAAAAAAGGAGCAGTTCCCCCTCATTGAAAGAACGGTACTTCTTTTTTATCTTTGACCAGTCCCCATGGCAAAATTGCTCCCCAGCCAGCATCATATCAGAAAGAAAGGACTTCGAACGCAGTCCAAAGAACTGTTAAGTGATCAAATATCCAAAATTATTTCTGTAGGAAAAATGGCCGAAATGTTGAACACTGAGGGGAAAATGTGACAAAAAACATGTTTCCTCATCAAGCAATAATCAAACGTGACCCTACAAAACACACACACAGACAGTAAACCTTCGAAGTATGGTAGAAATTCTCTGTTGCTAAAAATTTCCCTTCCAGATCTGGTACAAATGCCGCTCCCAGACGGCAATCATGATATGTACATTCCTCTGCAAAGAGAGGAAATTTTTAGTCTCCTCTTATTATGGCATGAAATAAATGGAGAACAATAAACCTCGACAAAAACTGTATTCCATTGTATTGTTAAAGCCTAGTGGTATTGCAAATTTTGTATCCAGATGGTAGCAACATTAGCAAATGAGTTTAGCTGACAATTACTTAAACCATACAGAATGTCATGAATCCTGCCAATCACACACCATATCAAAAATTCCAGGAAGCAGGAAACTTTTCATACCCTCCACAGTATGATCAGTGTTGCAGAGAAAGTCATTACTAGAGATCTTTTTCTTTATTTATCTTTCAGCATCTTGTGCAGGAGTGAGCTAAAGTACAGAGATTTTTTCTTCTGTATTCAACACAGTAAGTTTAGTAGCTTAAAGTTTCCTCCTCAAAATACTATATCTCATAAGTAGGCCTTTTTACAGTAAACAGATTTCCTCTGCATAATCAAAAATTCGTTCTTACATCTTACCTGAAGAAAGGGAAAGGATAGAGATGCCGTATAAGAGCAGATGGCTACCTTGTCCTTTTTGCAATAGAGTTCTCAATGCAGATCTACACTTGGAGAAGTTACCAACAGCATGAGGAAAAGGTCTGTACTCAGCCTTCGACTCAAGAACACTGGCAGGAAGTTTAAGTGCTCCCGCATGCGAAAATCCCCTTGGAGTGCAAGGATCTCTGTATGTAGCTTGAGGAATTAAATGTTTGGGCACTGCAAAATCAAATGAAATCAAAATAAAAAGACTTCATGAATTGCATTGAAATTACTATCCCAGGGCATTTACCTAACATTTGGTGCAGCTAATGGACATAGAGATGAACATATGAAAGAATAAGAAGCATGATCATACTAAAAGAGTTCTCGTGTATCAACTAAGTCTTGGAATGGAATGCTGTCTAAACCATATAGTTGTTTGCTTGTGTAGTCTAATTAGCAACGACAAATGTACTTAACCAGGCAACTTACTTGATTTAAGGCCCGGTGTGCTCAGCAAGTCATGGAGTGATTCATATGCTACATTCTGCACACAGAATGAGATAGTATAACAGTTAGCACTTAGAAAATAAAAGCAAGATAGCATTTAAATTTTAGCAGTTCATAGAGAAGATGGTGAATTAGGTACCAAACTTGTAATTTACTTCATTGAAATTTATCAACGCCATAGATACATCAAGAGAATATTCATAATAGATAATGGTGAATGCACAAGAAACAAATATGTGTGCAGAGAAATTACCTGACCAAGATGTAGAAAACTGTGGCTGTACAGATTATATGTGATATCACCAAGCTTAACCATGTGAGAGAACTCCGGAGGCAAAGGTTTATCAGTCACAAACGTTACCTATTAATCATGAATAGTACAACAGTAAAAAACACCAACAAACCTTACTGCAATAAATCCAGTTCCTTAGCATGAAAACGATAACGAAACCTGAACAGAAGCCCCACCAAGTTCAATTATCCCAGTAGTATCTTGTGTATCACCGCCCAGAGTACCCAATGCATAATTTGCCGCAACCCATGCATAAATCCCTTCCTCAGCTCCTACACAGCAGTTTTCAATGAATTAGTAATCACCTTAACGACAACATCAAATTCTACCAACCTATTGTGCACACAAACATCACCCTGGACCTGGATCAAACATAACCGCATCCTATCCACTAATATATCAAATGCAATTAAGAAAATTACATCCACAATTATATTGATCCATCTCATGCAAGCACTCCAAGTCCACACATTTCCACAACATATACTCAAATTGAGCAGTTTTACACTAACAATGTGCAACATGCCTGAGATCATGGTGGCCCATTCGTCCTGGAACCGGAACCCTGATTCCCGAAGCACCTCCCTGCACGATTCCAGTACGGCCTCGGCCGCCGTGGCATCAAGCAACCGGAGCCCGGCCGTGGCCATGAGCCGTACCTCGGTGTCCACCCAACTACCCGGCGGCACGCGGCGCCGCGCGAACTCCAACAGTGGCGCGATCGACAGGCCCGCGCTGCCAGGGTCGGCTGCGAAGGACGACAGGCCCGGGGTCGCCTTCAGAGATGCCGTGCGCGTCCAGTCCAGCCGCGGGAGCGGCCCTACGCGGTAGGCGATGACGTGGACGCGGCTCCCAGTGCTGCCGGCGTCGATGACGACGCCGTAGCTGGGGAGCGGTGAGCGGGGCAGCAGGAGGAGGAGGGCGAAGGCAGCCGCCGCGAGAAACGCGAGAGCGCCGGCGAGGTGCCGGCGGCTGCGGCAGGAGCTGGAGCGCTGCCGTTGGGCGCCCATCTTGGATGCGGGAGCTAGGGTTCGTTCCGGCTCTTCGTCACGCGGCTCGACGCGACCATTAGAGCGGCGCATCGGAGGACGAGGTCAGTCGGGACGGAGAGTGTCCGGAGGCGCGGGGCGCGTCGGTGGCGAGGGGTTGCCGGCGCGCCGCCGCGAGGCTGTGGTGGGATCCCGTGCGGGGAGGGCGTGGGGTCCCGGGTGTGGCGGGCAGTGGGGGATCCGGGGTAACTGACCGTTTGGGGTGGTTATAGAGTTACAGGTGGTTGCGCGGGAGGGGTTGTCGGGGCTGTCGAGTGACCGCTGGATCTAAGGACATTGTTTTTTTTTGAAAAAGATCTAAGGACATTGTTGGTAGAGTGTCATATAAGATTTTTATTGAGTTAAAAAAGAGAGAGGAAAAATATTATTTTTATTTGGTAATCTAAAAGATAACTATTTTCTCTATTATACAATATGTCTTCTCTTAGACCCATGTTTTCTAGTTTAATCTTAATCCTATATTCGTGCATACATTAATCACTAGAGATGACATCCAGGAATAACCTATTGTATAACATGTTTTTATTCTTTTCTTTTGATGACATAGAAGACATAAGAGAAGGCTGCTTTCTCTATTATTGGAGATGCCCTAAAAGGGTTCCAATCTCGAACATGGTTCGGATCTCTAGCATTTCAAGCATTTCTTCCGTCTAAAACGAATCGTACATGTCCCCTTAATCGCTATTTCGAAAAAGCGTATCATGACCAGTTTTTGGGGCATAGGTTGACTTTTAAAACAAATCTTGAGTTGGTTTGAAATGTGCGTGTCTGCGCCTCTCGTATTTTTCTGTTTAAATTGATTATCTAGCTAAACAACAACAAAATCGTAAAGGAGGATCGTTTTGAGAAAAATGTAAAAGATAAATTTATATGGTCATTTTCTCACATTCAACATCTAAAATGAAGATGTATTCGAAAAAAGAGCATATAACAAATGTACTTGGAAAAAACCCTCCGACTGCGAGCCTGCTGGTCCCCCTCGCCTTCGATGGAAAAGAGCATAAAGCAAATGCCGAGAGGAGGGAATACCACAGTTTCTCATGAGGATGTGTAGTTTAGGTTCTAGTTGGTCTAGAGTTTCGTGTCCGGGTAGTGACGCACAGAATAAAGGTCTTTCGATCCCTTCCTCGTCCCGTCGGTGGCCTTCCGATGTCTCCGAGGAGCTATGTGAAGTTTGATGCTCACAGATCTACGACGGTGCATCTCGCGTGTGGGTTTGCAGTCTGAGCTCTCTCTTTCAAATTTCTTCGATCTAGATCCCAAATCCGTCCATCTAAATCAGAGGCATCGGATTTGCTTTCTCGCAAGTGGGGGTGTTACCTCGACCGATGTGGAACAATAGTTTTCTAATACCACCTCATGTGGTGGGCTTAAGTTGCGGCAATCAACGGATTTTGGTCCTACACCTTGCCTAGGATTTGAACAAGTCAAGCTCATCAATTTAACGCTAACTATGTTGCGGTCATGATGTGGCTGATGAGAAATCTTTTAGGGTTGCTTTTGTATCTTCTATTTTTCTATTTTTATGTAAACTTATGCTTAATGGCTAATAAATAAATATGCACACTTTTGGAAGAAGCACGTGGAATTCTTGGGTCATATACTATCACCGGAGGTTGTCACTGTAGACCCAAATAAAATCTGCGGCATTCAAGGATGGAAGGAACTAAAGTCCGTCACACAAAATTCAGAGTTTTCTTGGTTTGGCAGGCTATTACCGTTGATTCATTGAAGGTTTCTCTTCTCTTGCCAAACCTATGACGAACTTGCTCAAGAAGGACAAGAAGTATGTGTGCTAAATGTAAAGAGAGTTTCTAAGAACTCAAGAAGAGGTTGAGCACCGCACCTATCCTACTCCTTCCTGATATCCACAAAGACATTGAAATCTACTGCGATGCTTCTTGTCAAGGTCTTATGTGTATTCTCATGCAAGAGGGCAAGGTGGTAGCTTATGCTTCATGTCAACTCCACCCTCCTGAGCGTAATTATCCCATTCATGAGCTAGAACTCACATATGTGATTCATGCCTTAAAAATTTGGTGGCATTACCTTATTGGTAATCGCTGCGAAATCTTTTCGGACCACAAATTTTGAAGTATTTGTTCACCCAATTGAGGTATGAACCTAAGGCAAAGAAGATGGTTGAAACTAATTAAATATTATGATATATTCCTCAATTAGACTCCCAACAAAACTAATGTTGTCGTCGACGCATTAAGCCAGAAGGCCTATTGCAATAGGTTGATGATTCAGAAGCAACATCCGCTTCTTTTTGAGGAATTTCAGCAGCTCAACATTGAGATGGTCGAGCAAGGTTTCCTTGCTGCCCTCCCTTGAGGTGAAACCATCCCTTGAGGACCAAATCAAGACTACTCGGTTTACAAGTGCCGAAGTCCGCAAAATCAAAGAGAAGACGAAAACCGGAGCCGTCACTTGTTTTTCTAAGGATGAGTACAGAGTCCTTTGGTTCGGCAATCGTCTTGTCATGCCGGATGACATGTTGAATTTTCTTATTCTCCAAAAAGCTCATGATTCCCCTCTTTCCATTCATGTTGGTAGCACCAAGATGTATTAGGACTTGTGTCAACGATTTTGCTGGACTCAAATGAAAAGAGAGAGCGCTAAATTCATTGCCGAGTGCACAGCATGTTGCCATGTCAAGGCCGAAATCAGCGAACAGTGGGTACCCTCCAACCCCTTCCCGTACTTGAGTGAAAATGGGAAGAAATCGGTGTGGATTTCATCGTCAGTTTGTCGAAAAGTCAGAAAGGGCATGATGCCATTTGGGTGATCATCGACCGTCTTTCAAAGGTGGCATACTTCATTCAAGTCAAGAACACCTTCAAGGTAAGCCAATTGGTTGACTTATATATCTCTCAAATTTTTTGCCTTCATGGAGTCCTGAAGCGGATAATTTCTGATCGGGCACTCATTTCATCAACCAGTTCTTGCAATCCTTGCATGAAGCTATGGGAGCTCGTATCTCCTTTTGCATGGCATATCATCCCCAAACCGGAGGGAAAATTGAAAGGACCAATAAAATCCTAGAAGACCTGTTGAGAGCATGTGTTCTCTCCTTCAGCGCTAATTGGTAAAAATCCTTGCTCTATGCCGAATTGCCCTACAATAATAGTTACTAAGCTAGTCTTGGCATGGCGCCATTTGAAACGCTATATGCAAGGAGATGTAGGAATACTCTCAACTGGTCTGAGACTGGGGAGCATCAACTCTTCGGACCGGACTCGATAAAAGAAGCAAAAGCTCAAGCCTGAATTATTCCAGAACACCTTCGTGCCGCTCAATCTCGCCAAAAGAAATATGCTGACCCAAAGCGTAAAGACCTTTGAGGTTGGTAAGAAGGACATACCTATGGGTTACCCCATTCAAAGGCACTCACCGATTCAAGGTCACGGACAAGCTAACTCCTCGATTCATTGGTCCATTCAAAATTCTTGTCAAAAGAGGAGCCGTGGCTTATGAGTTAGAACTCCCTACTTCACTATCCGGAATCCATAATGTTTTCCATGCAGCTGGGGCGATGTCTTTGTCCTCTCGCAGCCGAAGCTCAATTCGAAAATCTTGAGTTAAATGAAGATCTTTCCTATGGGGAGCACCCGATTTGTATCCTCGATGAAGCCGAGAGTCAAACTTGTTGTCATCGATCCATCAAGTTCTATAAAGTTCAGTGGAGCAGCCATACTGAAGATTAAGCCACATGGGAACGTGAAGATAAGATTCGAGCAGAATATCCTCTCTCTTTTCTAACCGTTTGGAATCTCGGGTCGAGATTTTTTTAGGGGGATGGGAGGTTTTGTAAAGACCTTCTCGTAAATAAAACTTGTAAATGAGGTTAGTGAAGACCATAATATATAAAGTGGAGTTTCCTCATCCTATGCATGTATATAGGTCATTGTAGAAGACTTAATATAAAATCTCTAAAATTTTGCCTTAGAACTAACCTAACTAAAAATTGTGAACTCAAGTGCATTAAAACTTCAACCCAATAATTTTTATAAGCTGTAAATATCTCAGAGAAACACAACAAATTTTTTCAAGTCAATTGGATTTGAATTGCATATTTAAACAAATGATTTTCAAAAATATTTATATTCGGACAAGACTAAAATATGTTGATTGAGTCAAATTCCTCTTCTCGAAGTATATTCCTAAAATAAAATATAAAATATCCCAAAATAATGAAAATTATTCGAACTACTTGTAGTTCAAATCCTATTTAAGACAATTTTGGATTAATGTTTGAAGGTCGTCCAAAATAGATTACGTTTAATCTAAGAAAATTTGTGAGGAATATTTACAATCTCATAATCTCTACAAAGTTCTCAAAATTTTTAAGTGAAGGTTTGAACCCCCCTTTTATTCAGACCCTAGGTCTAAAACAGAAAGTAAAAATAAAAGTAAAATAAGTGGACTTCGTACCTAGCTGGGCCGCCTCGGCCCAATTCCTCTCCCATGTGTTGGGCCTCGGCCCACCAACTTCATCACCTCAGCCATGCCTTTTTCTCTCATTGGCGAGCGGGGACCGCTTGCTAGGCCGCCGCTGGCACGCACCTGGATGCGCGTCGTGTGCCGGTGTCAGCGTTATCACCGGTGTTGCACCCCTCCATCTCTATTCCTGGAGCTATGAAGCTCCACCTCGGCCTCTCCGAGCTCCCCTTTTTCTCTCTTTCTTCCTTCCACTGAAAACCCTAGCTTTTTCTCTCTTCTTCTTTCTCCAAACAACTTCAGCAACCAATTCCGGTGAGCTAACTCCTCTGGCAGCTCGTGCTTCCTCTCCATTCACTGCAAACTCACCCCTTCCTCCCCCCGATGTCATTTCTCTTTGTTGCGCCTAGGATCCCGAGGAGGAGGCCACACCCGAAGCTTCTTCTCCAACTCCGATGTACCCGCCGCCGTTTACCCCAACTTCCGCCGACTCCAAGCTCAAGATTACCTCTATCGGTCACTTGGGGTTTTGCACAGGAGTGCTTCAATTCCTGCAAGTGCTGGCGACTCGCCATCTTCATCTCCCTAGACAATCGAAGTTCGTCGGTCATCACCAACCTCGCCGCCGGCTAACCAACCTCCCCAGCCCTAAGAGGTCACAGTTCAACAGCGTGGTGAGCTCCCACGGCGTTCTTCCTCCTCGGCTACTCCCTCCAGTTGATGCGCCGCTCAGCACGTGCTCGCTGGAGCACGGCAGTGCCATTGAGGCATGGCTGTACCAGCCGGTCAGACCGGGTAGCCCAACAGTCTGACTGAGCTGCCCGTACGGCCATAATGGCTGGCATGTCATACAAACTCTGGCGGTTAATTTGGTTATGGTTAGGTTAATCTGGTTAAAACCTTCAATAACACTCTAATGATTGCAATTATTAGTTAATTAGTCTGATAACTACTCTATGACATGTAGAACCATCCGTTGTAAAATATTTGGTTAAAGGTAAATTCAAATGTGTATAGATGACATGCTAGACCCACACAACACTACTAGGATAACTAAAAATAATAAAAAGGAATTTATGACAGCTAGACCCCACATGTAATAGACTAGAGAAATAAATAAAAGAAAATAAGAATTATGACAGAGTATGATAGGTGGGCCCGCCCCATTGTCAGTTGACCGTTCAATTTTGACCAGTCAACATTGACTAAGGAACCCACATATCATTCTCAATGGCTAGATTTTGATGAATATCAAAACATTAAAATTATATTTTCTTTATTGATAAAAAGACAGAAAATGCTAAAATAGCTTGAAAGTTGGCAAAATTGTAGAAAATTCAAATGAACTCCAAATGAGATGATTATTTTTAAAATTCATCTTTTAGTGTGTATAATTTAAGGAAATAGGTTTCATTCATGTTACTATTATAAATTTTTTTGAAATTCACAAATTGCTCTCAAATTCAATATTTGAACCTAGAACTTGAAAAATTCATATCTTTTGTTTTAGGACTCCAAATTAAATAAAACCAATTGCACTAGATTCATAATTGCATTTCCTATATTTTGGAATGTATTTCATGCATGATATGTGTCGGAGTATAATTCCGGCAATACTGATTATGGGGCAGCGTATGCACAGCAGATCTAGATGGGTGCACACGGGACACAATGTTTAGATAGGTTCGGGCCCCCGAAAAGAGGTAATACCCTATATACTGTATTTGGTGGATTCTATTGATCATATCCCGTATGAGGGTATGTGTCTATGCCTATGCTCAGAGCGTTCTTGTGCTCTAGCTTGCTCTTGATCGTCTCTAAGCCTGTGCCAATCCAAGGATCCCTACCCGGCCTTATATAGACGACGGGGGGTAGGGTTACAAGAGTCCGGATCGGCTTACAGATATGATTCCTAATCGGTTACAACTGATACCCGGGTATGCCGGGCAGGTATTAGTCCATGTCTTGTACTCCAAGTCGATGAGGCGCTCCCGTGTAGAAGTCAGACTCCGAGTAGTCGGCCTGGCCCACCCTATGTCCAGAGGACCGGCTTTGTCCTCCTTGATGATACCCGGGATCGTTAGTAGCCCCCGAGTCCTTCACGATCTGGCTGCTGTCCGCTTTCTCCCTTGAACAAGTCTCCCGAGTGGTATCCGCATGTACACACCTTCTGGTCGCTTGCAAGGAGATTGTGAGGGACTCTCAAAGCTTCTGTAGGACAGAAAATAATAAGCCGAGTAATATTCACCCGTAGGGCAGGAATATCATAGCAGGTGAGCTAATAATGGGTAAGTCCTGGTGGTATCCAGTCGTTTTCAGCGGATGAATCCCGACTGAACTCCCGAGTGACACCTGGTTTCCCGAGTGGCTCGGGTTCGGCTAGTGTCCCCCTGGGGGGATACCCTCGGAATTCGCGTCAGAACCAGAACACATGCTACAGCGCTTCGGTCCCGAGTCGTTCGGTGTCTGACTAGTGGCCCACTGGAGGCGCACTGCAACCGCCCTTCACTCGGGTTATTCAAGTGGTCGTGGACCCCTGGAGGTCAACCATTGAAACCCTTCAAACTGTAGCACTTCAGTCCAGAGTTGCTCGGTATCCGACTAGCGGCCCGATGGAGGCGCGCTACAGCTGCTTTTTATTTGGGTGCATCCCCCACGGAGGTTCTTTGTTAACCTGTAAATTTTACTCTGGGGGCACGAACAGTGCACCCAGAGGGTGTAGCCCCCGAGCCTCCGGCCGACTGGAACATTCGGGCGGAGGTTCTTTTTGGTTTGTAGATTCCACACTAGGGGCATGAACAGTGCACCCAGTGGGTGTAGCCCCAGAGCCTCCACTCAGTTCAAGGAGCCAAGCGGAGAGTCTTGATGATTCTTCCCGCCTTCGACCGACCCGGCCATTGCAAGGCCGAGTAGGATAACCTGGAGGGCACCCTCCGCGCGACATAGGAGCAAGTGCTCGTGAAGGAAACCCCGCTTGAGTCTGATGGAGGAGGTCCAGTCTGCGGCGAACACCATTGCTGACGGTGTTGCCTTGTAAAGGCAGGCAGCAAACACGTGAACCGCTCTATATACATGTGAAGTACTCGGGAAGGCCGAGTGCAACTTGCTTATGCATGTTTTGGTTAACTTGTTTTGTGTTTATTAACCCCGTCTTTCGTAAAAATTCGTTCGTGTGTAAGTTAGCCCTTTGTGTGTGCTCTTGCCGAACCGTCATAGCTCCCACTACGTAGAGATTAGCCGTGGGCTGTTTCCCATGTAGCGCAGGGTTGTGGCGTAGACCGGCGATCAAAGACAAAGAGTTAACGCCGATCGTTTTACATAGTACTAAAATAATTGTTGAAAGAGAAGAGCCCGAGTGTGGTTGGGGGCACCTGGTATGGTGTAGCCCCCGAGTGTCCACTATGCGGAGCCGTGAGCGTGTGTAGCGGGCCAGTCGGGAACCCCAAGAGTTATTCGGGTGGAGCAAAGAAATATTTTATTCATGTATTCATACTTAAAATATGGAAGTACAAAGCTTAAGCATAGAAGCGACTTAGCTGTTCAATCTTCCAGGCGTTGGTGATGAGGCTGCCGTCCTTATCCTTCAGTCGGTAAGCCCCCGGGCGCAGCACTTCAGCGACAACTTACAGGCCCTTCCACGGTGGTGAGAGCTTGTGTTTGTCCTTGTTGGACTGGACTTGGCGCAGGACCAAGTCACCAACGTTGAATGCGCGCCCGCGTATGTGCCGGCTGAGATCCGCGATGGGGATTGACTGGTCACCGTTGTTTGTTAGCGTATCCAAGCCAGCAATGAAGGCCTCCTGAGAGGGATGGTGGCTTCTCGATCTCTCGAAACCGTCCGAGTTGTAGTCGAGGACGGGTAAGAGGAACTCGATCGTGCCAGCCAGTCGGGATCCCTACTCGACGGATGAAAACCCGTGCGCGAATAGCAGATCTGATTTCGGCGTAGCCCCGTCTCTGGGGAGAGGAGCCGAAGGTGCGGACTCAGGGGTGAGTCCGAGTATAGATGTTGGCGAAGTCTCCGTTGATCGACGGGGAGCCGAGTCACAGAGGTGAAGCTTGCCGATCTTGTCAGCGATGAAGTCCAGCTTTCTGAATCGGAAAAGCTGTCCTGGATCAGGGACAACGTCTGGGGATGCGAATCTCACGATGTTGCCCGGAGCGAAGCCGCCGTCGACGTTGAAGAAACCCATTTGAATCTGTGTAGATGGATCTATGCGCACAGCCCCTACCTAGCGCGCCAACTGTCGGAGTATAATTCTGGCAATACTGATTATGGGGTAGTGTATGCACAGCAGATCTAGATGGGTGCACACGGGACACAATGTTTAGACAAGTTCGGGCCCTCGAGAAGAGGTAATACCCTACGTCCTGTATTTGGTGGATTCTATTGATCGTATCCCGTATGAGGGTATGTGTCTATGCCTATGCTCAGAGCGTTCTTGTGCTCTAGCTTGCTTTTGATCGTCTCTAAGCCTGTGCCGATCCAAGGATCCCTACCCAGCCTTATATAGACAACCGGGGGTAGGGTTACAGAAGTCCGGATCGACTTACAGATATGATTCCTAATCGGTTACGACTGATACCCGGGTATGCCGGGCAGGTATTAGTCCATGTCTTGTACTCCAAGTCGATGAGGCGCCCGTGTATAGAAGTCAGACTCTGAGTAGTTGGTCTGGCCCACCCTATGTCCAGAGGGCCGGCTTTGTCCTCCTTGATGATATCCAGGTGCCACACTATCGTCATTATGATCTCTAAATTTGCTTGTATTGATTGAATCTTCTTTGTCGTTTTTCCGGCGTTCGGTGTTTCTGTCGATAGAGCCAAGCAACCAGGGTTATTTTGAGGGTGAACACCAGCAAGTCTATGACCCCGAACAGCAAGGCAAGCATTCTTGGATAATGAATGATTTTGCTTGTTGGATGATTTTGAGCATGGTTAATGTTGAATGTGTTGTCACTAGCATGAGTAGGTTTGTTTGGTGTGCATGACCAGCAAGGTTGAACCCTAAGGTGATATGATGCCCATTAGGGGATTCGGCGGGTGGATTTATCCTGACCGATCTCAGGCCTGAGATCTTTCCTTCAACTGCGGCGTGAGTGTGATCGATGATGTCGGGAAGGGTAATGGTGGACTAGCCATGCACCCACGACACCATCAGGACAATGTTGTTCGAGATTATGGTGGATTTAACCCTTTCTTGACTACACTTGATCCGGGGCTGTGGTGGATTTGGCCCTATCCTAGAATCTCTCTAATACGTGTACGTAAAGATGTACCCCCATAGGGATAAAACTATTTGAATAGCCATGTCCACGGTTATGGACAACTTGTTGATTAGCTGCATCGAATTAGATAACTTCAATGTTATACCAAATTTGTCAACCTTAGTTTAAAGAAGTAAGTGATACTTCCTCATAGGTGGTTTGAGGAAGAGTCAACTTGGTCGTAAGTTTGTGATGACAGAAGCAATATATTAGTTATAAAGAATGCTCGTTTACCTTCCTATAACTTGATCTGATAGTCGCTTTTCATCTATTTATTGCAATGAAAAGTAAACACATGGCTTTATGCAAAAGAGTCCACAAATAGCCTTTTTTGACACCTGAAGCATCTATTACTATTTTGATGTAAGTCTTGTGGAGTACTTTTGTATTCACCTTCGATAGTTGACATTTTTGTAGATGCGATCACTCGTTTTGAGCGTGCTTTCTACATAGAGATCAATGTTGAGAATGAGTAGTCTCCAGGGATCCCAGGTGGTGACCTGGACCAGGGTTATGGTAGCCTTTGTTTTGTTCTGCTGCCATCTTTTGGCTCAACAACCTTGTGGCTTCTTAAGCCACCTACGAAATTTAGCTGTATGTTGATATTTGGTCAAGGTGACCATTTTTGTGAATAAGTTGTTAAACTTACTTAGTTAAGGGTTTTATGTATTACTGCAGTTTCTATCATAGAGTTATTATTGTGATACCTATTTGTTTCAACATTCCTCATGTGTCATGCGTGTATTATTATAAAGCACATAGAGTATGTAGGGTTTCAGATTTATAAAATGGAATTATCAAGTTTGATCATCATTGTGAAGTGACTCTTTCGCTGAGGACTTGGAGCTATATTACCCTACCCATACATTAAGTTGTCAGGATGAGTTCGGAGTTGATGTTCCAGCTCAGTTAGAAAGAGTGAGGAGACTATATCACTCTACTCAAGCTGATGCATTCAAGTGTTGGCTCTGAGTTCGGGGTTCAGGTACCGGGCTATTCGAGACCATATCACTCTACTCTACCGATGTATTTATATCTCGATTGTTGAGGTCAAGGTTGACATTTCGACTTACATGATTATCCCATTTGAGATATTATATTATAAATTCGGGGTCCTGACATATGGCACAGCCGCAATCCTTGGGCTGAGCGGGTCCAACGGGTTCATGAGATCAATAACTTCTTGAGAATGGGGTTGGACTTGTTCAACAACTGGAGGTTGTGGAAGATTAGAGGTGGAGGAGATTGGTGGGGCGCTATAAAGTTGCTCAGTGGCGTAAGCTCCTTGTGTGCTCGAATCTTGCCCCGGTTCCATACGGTCGCACGTGCAGCGTCCTAATTGCGTCGAATTGTGGCGAAAAGCGCTAGCTTCTTGTGCCGCAAGTGAAGGGGGCGGCCTTGCATTGGCTAGAGTATTTGCTAGGTTCTGGCGGAGCTCATCTGCTACTATGTTGCCAAGATTCAGACTCCTGAGAGCACCTTCATGGACTTCACGCTGGTGCTAGCGTAGAGCTACGACCGCGGCAGTCTGAGGTGCAGGTTGCGGCAACGCCGCTGCCATGTTAGCTTCATGCTGCTTGAGAGAAATTTTAGCAGTCTCATGTGCGGCGTTAGATGCATTGAGAGCTTGGAGCTCAGCTGCCTACACTCGGGCACGTAATTCTTCGTTCCAAGGGTTCGCCTCCGTAACTTGACGTAGCAGCCGTTCCAAAAGAATATTCTAGAGCATCTTAGAGTATCTCTGGAAGGTGCCATGGTACAAGGTGTAGACGGTCATTAGAGCATAGATGGATGACGGAGGCTTGACGGATGATGGAGGTTTGACAGACGATGAAGGCTTGACGGACGATGGAGACTTGATGGACGACGAAGGCTTGATGGACGACGGAGAATTGATAGATGATGGTGTTAGGTTTAATCCTTTAGCATTAACTTAAAGGGTGCCTAATCTCCGTCTAGAACACCTAAACATGAGTGCGGAAGCTTGATTACCCGAAATGGGGTTAGCCATTGGTGACAATGCGGTGTCCCATGCCTGCTTAATGCAGGCTTGATGTCGGCTTGAGGAAGAACGGTTGAGGCGTAGGCGTAGTCGTCACAGCAGTGGGTAGCGGCGTCCCTCCGGGAGCCACCTGCACTGGCCGAGCATGGTGGCCGTCGTCGGAGTCGGTGTCGGCCGTCCTGCCGCTTTAGCGCTCCCCCAGATCAGTTTGGGTCTTAGGAATGTTGGGAATTAGCTAAACCTCACGAGAATTAGATCAACATTAGAGTTCTGGCCTTCTTCCTCTTTTCTTATATGCGCTGCATGACAGGGGACCGAAAACCATTAGTTGGTTTTGGTGCCCCGATCAAGGTGGTCTGTTAGGGCAAATCCGTTGGGACATGGCCCCTTTCTCCTCTTGGTTAGTTAGAGCTGAGATCAATTCCAACATTCTCTCCCTTGATCGAAAGGCTAAAACATCATAAGCCCACTCTTGACAGAAATAATACACCAAAGTAATGTGTTGCAGTGGCTAATGAAATGCCACTTAACCCCAGTACTCATAACATATCATTCCGCCCTTATGTGGAAGATCGTCATACTTAATGGGAGTTGGTTTACTTAACAGTCCTTATTTCCAAGATCAAAGGCTTTCTAGTAGTCCCATGCCGGCAACATGATCACAAAAAACATTGGGTGGTAAGTCTTGAGTGAGCGGATACGCGAGCATATTTTTAGTACTTATATGTCTAACATTAATTGTTTGATCCTGGATTCTATCTTTCACAACATGATACTTAATGTCAATGTGTTTGGCAGCACCACTTGACTTGTTGTTACTTACATAGAAAACTGCGGGCTCATTATCGCAGTATAGTGTTAGTGGTTTAGAGATGCTTTCTACCACTCTAAGTCCGGGAATAAAATTCTTTAGCCATACAGCCTGCCCGTAGCCTCATAGCATGTCACAAACTCAGCTTGCATCGTTGATGATGCAGTGAGTGTCTGTTTGGAGCTTTTCCACGAGATAGCTCCCCCTGCGAGGGTGAAAATGTAACCTGACGTGGATTTCTTAGTATCAACACACCCCGCAAAATCGGCATCTGAATAACCCACAACTTCAAGATTATCAGACTTCTTGTATGTGAGCATGAAATCTTTAGTGCCTTGCATATATCACAAGCCTTCTTAGCGGCCTTCCAGTGGTCTGGTCTTGGATTAGATTGAAATCTGCCAAGCATCCCCGTAACAAAAGCCAAATCAGGGCGAGTACATACTTGAGCATACATGATGCTTCCGACAGCTGAAGCATAAGGAACCGTCCTCATCTGATCAACTTCCAATTGGTTCCTTGGACATTGAAATGTCCCGAACTTATTGCCCTTAACAATAGGAGCAGGCGAGGCATAGCACTTATGCATATTATATTTCTTCAGTACTCTGTCAATGTATGCCTTTTGAGATAAACCTAATACACCTTTGGACCTATCCCGATGAATCTCAATGCCAAGAACATATGAGGCTTCACCAAGATCTTTCATATGAAAATTGGAGGATAGAAATCTCTTGGTTTCATACAGCATATCTTCACTGCTGCTAGCCAATAAGATGTCATCCACATAAAGCACTAATATTGTGAACTTACTGTCCTTAAACTTGATATATATGCAGTTATCCACTGCATTTTCTTTAAACCCAAATTTCCTTATTATTTTGTTGAACTTGAGGTACCACTATCTTGACGCTTGTTTCAAGCCATAAATTGACTTCTTTAAATGACATGCCATATGTTCTTTGCCTTCCACAACAAAATCTTCCAGTTGAGCCATGTAGACGTTTTCATCCAGGTCACCATTAAGGAATGCTATTTTAACATCTATTTGATGTAGCTCTAAATCATAATGAGCCACAAGCGCCATGACAATTCTAAAAGAATCTTTAGTTGAGACAGGTGAAAAGGTATCATTATAGTCAATCCCTTCTCTTTGTGAGAAGCCTTTTGCTACGAGCCTTGCTTTGAACCTTTCGATATTTCCTTTAGAGTCATACTTAGTTTTGTAGACCCATTTACAGCCTACCTTCTTGGCTCCATCAGGAATTTCTACTAAGTTCCATACATCATTAGAGCTCATAGACTTTATTTCATCATTCATGGCATCTAGCCATTTAGATGAATGTTCACTCATTATAGCTTGCTTATATGAGGTTGAGTGACTGAGCATGCTCCGCACCATATCCATAAGAGTGCGATTGCGACATTCAGCTACTCCATTCTGCTGAGGTTCACTAGGCATTGAGTATTGGGCAATAATCCCATGTTCTACTAGGAACTTGGCAAAAGGGCCAGGGATTTGTCCATAAGGAGCATGTCTTCCATAGTATTCACCACCACGATTTGATCTTACTACTTTAATCTTTAGATTTAGCTGATTTTCTACTTTAGCCTTGAATATCTTAAATTTGTCAAGTGCTTCAGATCGATCATGAATGGGGTAAATGTATCCATAACGTGAGAAGTCATCGGTGAATGTGATGAAAGAATCAAAACCATCCACAGATTTCACAGGAAATGGTCCACAAATGTCAGTGTGGATTAATTCTAAGAGTCCTGTGCTTCTAATTGCTCATTTCTTAATTATTTTAACATATTTTCCATTTATGCAATCAATACATGGGTCTGAATTGGAGAAGTCTAAAGGATGAAGAGTTCCTTCTTTAATTAGGCGTTCCATTCTCCCCCTCAAAATGTGGCTCAAATGACAATGCCACAATTTTGATGAAGAATTTCACTTCTCCTTTTCTTATAGCTACCGTTATCATCACATACATTCACTTGCGTAGGGGACTCACATAAAGAGAGCATATAAAGTTTTCCTCGTCTGACACCGAGGCCAACATCATTATTATTGAATTTAAAAACACATCTCTGTTCACCAAAGTCACAATGAAAGCCAACATCATCCAAACAAGAGACTGAAATTAAATTCCTGCTTAAAGTGGAAACTAAAACTACATTATTAAGCTGAAGACTAAAACCACTGTGTAACTCCAATTGAAGTGACCCAATGGCTTCAACATCAGCTTCTTTTCCATTCGCCACCTTAAGGCTTCTTTTCCCCTTTCTTAGGGTTCTCTCTGTACTGAATCCCTGCAAGGAATTAGTAACATGCACAGTAGCTCCAGAATCAATCCACCAAGTATTAGGGGAATAATCAACATAAAGGGATTCATCAACAAAAGTAACTTCATCATTACCCTTTCTAGCGAGCCATTTTAGGAAAACCAGGGCAGTCTTTCTGGTAGTGCCCTTCCTTCTTACAGAAATGCCAGACATTCTCACTTGCCCCCCGAGAACCACTAGCATCAGTGGTAGGAGTGGGAGGTTTTGGAGCATTATTTCCTGACTTTTCAGGCTGATGAAAATGAAGCTTCTTCTTAGGCTTATGATCTCCTTGGAACTTCCTTTTAGAAGGACCAACTTGATAAGCATGATCTTTACGTTCGGCCTTCAGCCTTTCCTCTTCTTAAACGCACATGGCGATGAGTTCACTTAGGCTCCATTTCTCCTTCTGAGTGTTATAATTTATCTTAAAAGGAGTAAACTCAGAGGTAAAGAGGTCATAATAAAATGAACAAGAAAACCATCAGAAATGGCCATGTCCATAATCTTGAGTTTGGCAGCAGCATCACTCATTCTCATTATATGTTCCCTTAGGCTACCAGGCCCATCATACTTATCACTTAAAAGCCTATGAATCAGAGTACTTGCATAAATTTTTGAGGAACCTTGAAATTGTTCCTCAACTTTCTTCAGATAGTCCTTAGCATTTTCGGAAGGGGGGATTGCTCCCCTGATTCCGACTGAAACAGTACTCTTCATCATCATGAGTGATAAGCGGTTAGACCGCTCCCACTTCTCAGCCTTTTCATCATAAGCCTTTTTCAACACATCATAACCTGCCACACCAGCTGTGGGTGCGACAGGGGGCAGCCTCTCAACACAAGGTCGAGGTCATAGACTCCTAAAACCATGTCTATCTTTTCTCTCCAAGCTGGGAAATTATTCCCCGTAAGTTGGTCAATACTATCAATAATACGGGCCACATTAGCAGCACCAGCAGCTGAAATTTATTCAAAATTACATAAGTGAACAGCATGAAACAATATCTTGCATAAAATTAACCCTACGTTGGTCTGATTAATAATATGCAAAAATTTCAAAATTTTAATTCTAATTCGCATCACCGTTGGGCAGAAGATGAAAAAGAATTTTAATCATATAACAATTGACTCATAATTATAAAACAACGTTGGTCAGAATTATAAATATGGGCCAAAAATTCTCAAATTAGTGTCAATGCCAATCATTAATTCTCAACATTAAAATTGACACAAAATTGAGATGAACATTAAAAATGACATTAGTAATAAGAATAACATTAAAATTCTCTAAATAAAAGTTCTCGTTGGTTCCATTTTATTCAAAGAATTTATCATATTTGTGTCATCTTTACTTTGGGCAATTCAAAATTATTTAACAGTGCACATAAAAATGACAAAAAGAAAACCTTAAAAGCACTAGAAAATAATAAAAAAAATGCCCAAAATGCACTGTGTGGCCCAATAACCCACGGCAGCCCATTCATTTTTCCCGGTCTAGCAACGAAAATAAAAAGAAAAACGCTAGGCTAAGAAAACTTGGGTCGTAGCCCGTCGGCAAAAACGACCCGATTAACCCCCTGGCCCCGTGAACACTGCGGGTGCACTCTGCACCGTCCGATCGGATCGGACGGTCGAAAAACTCCCCGCACCGAAACAAAACCCGCACTCCCGAAAAAACCCTAACTCATTCTAACCCTCTCCCCCGATTTCCCCGCACCCGAGCGAGAGCGGCGATGCTAGCGGCGGGTGAAGCACGCAACAGCGGTGAGCAGCGGGACCGCGAGCGACGCCAGTGACCCAGTGGCGCGGTGCTTGCTCTCGCCGGTGCTCGTGTGCGGGGTTAAGACACCGCGCGCAGCTCCGTCGAGCGTGAGCCCTACGGCGCAGCGGTGACCGGAAAGCGGGGCGGAAGCAGTGGCCACCGTGAGGAGGTGACGCTGGCGCGGGCGCCGTCGTCCATGAGAGGTGGAGTCCACCAGCGAGCGGTGGATTCACAGCCACCGTCTTCCACATGAGGTAAGCTTAATTTTAGGGTTTCGGGCTAGGGATTTGGGGGACAAATTTGGGGATTTTCTTTAGGGTTTATCAAAAAATTCGTTCCCCTCCTTCTAAATTCTAATCCCGAGTTCAATTAGGGTTCTAATTTCTAATTGCTAACCGAGACCAAAAAGGGGAGCCTAGATAGGTTCGTGTCCTCTAAAAATCATAGTCCGAGACCAATTAGGGTTCTAGAAGAGATTAGGTTCGCTCTGATACCATTGTTAGGTTTAATCCTTTAGCATTAACTTAAAGGGTGCCTAATCTCCATCTAGAACACCTAAACATGAGTGCGGATTGATTACCCGAAATGAGGTTAGCCATTGGTGACGATGCGGTGTCCCGTGCCTGCTTGATGCAGGCTTGATATCGGCTTGAGGAAGAACGATCGGGGCGTAGGCGTAGTCGTCGCAGCAGCGGGTAGCGGCGTCCCTCTGGGCGCCACCTGCATTGGCCGAGCACGGTGGCCTTCGTCGGAGTCGGCGTCGGCCTTCCTGCCGCTGCAGCGCTTCCCCAGATCGGTTTGGGTCTTAGGAATGTTGGGAATTAGCTAAACCTCACGAGAATTAGATCAACGTTAGAGTTCTGGCCTTCTTCCCTCTTTTCTTATATGCGCTGCACGACAGGGGACCGAAAACCGTTAGTTAGTTTTGGTGCCCCCGATCAGGGCGGTCTGTTAGGGCAAATCCATTGGGACGTGGCCCCTTTCTCCTCTTGGTTAGTTAGAGCCGACAATTCCAACAGATGGATGCATGACAGATGTTGGAGGCGTGATGAATGAGGGAGTCGTGAGGAATGTTAGAGGTGTGATGGATGACGGAATCGTGATGGATGACGGAGACAAGTTGAAACCCTTGCAAAACAATGATGAGTATAAAAATATTGATGAAATGATCAAGTTTTAGATACCAAGTTATTTGCATCAATTTGGAGTAGCAGCTCATGGACGCTTCTGACAACAAATTGATTATCTTGTTGACCACTATTTGAAACCATCATATTGTTATACTAGCCATTTTCTACCACTATCGTTAAAAAAAAATATGTGCTAGCAACTACAGGTTCTAAGGCCATGTACAATGCAGGGTGCTTATAGCCCGGTGCTTAAAGAGAGAGAGTAGCGTGACGTCTCAAAAAAATATGTGACTTACAATGCAGAATGTTTCATATGGGTGCTTAAGTTGCTTTAATATTCGTGTAGCACCTACTCTAGCACTTGTTGTCTCAAATGCAACGCTTCATATGAGTACTATTTGGTGCTTTTTGGAGTACTATTTGCTAGGCACCGGTTGAAGCACCTATCACCTGTGTCACCCTAAGCACCAGCCTAGCACCAGGTGCTAAACTTTGCTTCCGTTGCCCTTCCTAAGCACCTGTCTAAGCACCTCTTACAAAAAAAAATCAAGTTTTTTTCCTGAGACATCTGTCTAAGCACCTGCATTATACAGGGTCTAAGAGCATCACCAGCCTAGTGACTATCTCCCATACCACATCCCAAATTTTGAGAATTCCCTCCCAGAACCAATCTCCAACCCAGTACCCATCAACTCTCCACCCTGTCCCGATCCCCATCCGTCCCACCTCGCTTCCCATCGCTGGGGAGTCTACTCCGCATCGCCCAACCGCCGCCCTCGGAGGTGTCCCTCCCGCCACCCGCCTCGGAAGAGGCTCTCCCGCAGGCGTCGGCTCGCTCGCCGCTGATCTCCCCGCTTCTGCCGGATCAGTTTCTCCCGGCGTTCTGTTTAATCCCGCCGCTGCGGGGCCTCCTTGCCACGGCCTTCCACAAGGCCGACGCTCCGGAGATGGACGCTGACTCTGAAGACGCCAGCGAAGGCGAGGCCGTCGCCACGCGCCGCCGACCGCCCCGGCTGCCTCTTCCTCTTCCTCTTCCTCTTCCTCCCCCTCCTCTCCAACTCGATTGAAGAATATTTTACCTCTTCCTAGATTTTGGGCGACGGCGTCATCGATCGGAGCACACCAGATCTCCTTCCACCCAACCACGTCCTCCGATTCCACCAGATTGGACTGCTGTGGACTCGAGATCCATCCGCCTGATCCGGACTTGGATCGATTCCTCTTGCTGGTTAACTTGCTTGGATCGTTCTTGCAGTTGATTCTAGGTGCGTGTTCCTCAGCTCAGATCCGGTGCGCCGCCGCCAACTCCTGATCTAATCAAGATCCCAAAACTTACTTGTCTTGCTTGATACATACTTCCTCGCGATTCCTTCTTGTTAACTAGACTAGACTAGTGATTTCCTTTCTTGATTACTGTTTTGATTTTCAACCCCCATCCATGAGATCGATCCATCTAGACTTCCGTTTATTAGGTTAGCTTGCTTCCTATCTTATCTGACAGACTGACAGATCGATTGATTTTCCCTTGCTTAGGAGCAAGGGCGTACTCTGGCGCTCGCAGGCAGCCTACTTTCACCAAGGTTGACTAGCTCCGCCCCTGCACCCATGGCCACAACCTCCGTCCTGTCAAATTATCAATCCTGCACGTTTACTCTTGCTTGCTTTACTTTGTTTCTTCTTTTGCTTGAATGTACATACTTCTCATGCAATCTCTTTCGTGATATAATTTTTGAAATGCCGACAATCTCTCGTCTTAGCTTATGATAAACCTTTTTTTTTCTGATGACATGTGGCTACGCTTGAGAATTTTTCTCATGTTACACATTCAATTGATGATGTAATCAGGGTTCAACCTTCTGGGTTTTGCAAATTTCCTTGACCCCCACCTGTTTCCAGCGACTTACCTGTCTGTCTGGTTTTCAATACATTCAATTTTTCCTCAAATCTGTTTTAGAATTTTCTACAAATTCTATACTTACAGACAACTTAATGAAGCCTGGGGCAACTGCTGAGCTGAGGAATGCAAAGATTGACATGTTCAAGGGGTTGATGCGCCTTGCATTGGACAAGTGGGGGATCGTGAAGGCCACTGAAAGCCCATCCCGGTGGAGGAGGATAACAACCTGTCCTTGATTGAGTTTGAGCTGTTGACCGTGGTGGAGTGAAAGTTTTGTGTAGGAGTCATCCTGAGCAAGTCATCCTGAGCAAGCAATAACCCAATCATGGATGATGTTTTTCTTTATGTACTAGAGGTTGGCTAGTCCCATGTTTAATTAATTAACTATCGGAGGAGTTAAACAAGGGAAGATGGATGGCATTGCTGAGACATGCAGCTTCTAGTCACATGTCAGTCCTGTTTGTTAGACCTGTTATTATCCATTACCGAGTTGCTTATTGCCGTACTATGCCATAGTGATGTTTTGCTTGAATGGACACTGCAACTACAAGAAGAGAGTGGTAACTGATAATAATAATAATAATAATAATAATAATAATAATAATGAAATGATGTAGTGCATCCTTGATGGTTTATTAAGGTGGTGAACTCAAAAGAGAAGACTAATCTGCAAAATGGATTAATAAGTATGGAGTAGAAGGCAGGCAGAGTAGATGGATGGCAGTTGGCACCGTTTGCAAATTTGTAAACAGACGTTATAAATATAGTCATTAAAAATATACCCATTATAATTTTACCTGTTAGAAATATAATCGTTAGAATTTTACCCGTTAGAAATATGTTATAAATAATATGTTAGTTATAAGATATTAATAAAATATGAGAGAGTGAAATATGGAGAGTGAGATTTATAAAGTGGGTTGGAGCAGAAAGATATTTGGAGAGGGAATCTTTTAGGATAACTTTTTAAATAAAGAAATAGAGAGTAAAATTTAGAAAGTGAACTGAAGATGCTCTAAGTAGTTGTCTTTGTTTGCACTGGAAACTTGGCGGCATTCCTAACTCCCTCGTGTTATTCAATGAGTCATCCATATGTCTTCGATCTCGTCTTGTTCCGTTCGTAAAGCCAATTTGGCATCCAAGGTTGCGCTAGTAGCCTAGTATAGAAGATTCCGCTGACTTCGCAATTTACGGAGTTTTTTTTCTCGAGAATTTTTTCCAGAAGTATTAACATAGACCTCCCAGGCCGGTAGTCAGCAATAAGTTGCACGATGTCTCTAGTTGCTTTTCTTAATCAAGGTCAGTTTGCATTTGGCAACCACTACTGAGACTGTTCAACGACTTGAGGTTGCGGAGGATTAACGGCGGGGGATATCAGTGGGGTGCCGTAAAGTTGCTTCGTGGCATAAGCTCCCTGTGCGCTCGACCCTGTCCCAGTTTCATACAAAGTCGCACGCGCAGCGTCCTAGTTGTGTCGGATTGTGGCGACAAGCGCCGGAGGTGAAGGGGGCGGTCTCGTATTGGCCATAGTCTCTACTAGGTTCCGACGGAGCTCGTTTGCTACTAGGTTGCCAAGATTCAGAGTCCCAAGAGCACTTTCATGGACTTCATGCGGGTGCTGGCGTAGAGCTAGGACTGTGGCACTCTGAGGTGCGGGTGCGGGTTGCGGCAACACCGCTGCCTTGATAGCTTCAAGCTGCTTGAGAGAAATTTCAGCAGTCTCATGTGCGGCGTTGGATGCGCTGAGAGCTTGGAGCTCAGCTGCCTACACTTGGACACGTAATTCTTCGTTCCAAAGGTTCGCCTCCATTACTTGGTGCAACAACCGTTCTAGTTCTACTTCCCTTAGCGCTGCCTCTCGGGCCGTGCCGAAAGGTCCTCCCTCTTGATTGGTTCTTGCCGCAACAGAGCAGGTGGTCATCCTTCGAGCAGTGACCTTCAGTGCCTCCGTCGCGCCACTTGTAGCTCCTGTGTTGATGACAGCGGCCGTGCCAGCAGAGCCGGCCACCGCCGTGGCTGGGTCAGGGATGATTGTTCATAGTGGTAGCTTCAGGACAGCATGCGAGGTTAACGGCGCCCGTGTTACTTGCACCGTCCGCAGCAGAGATGTCGACTGGATTTCTTGCTGACGGGGTGCCTGCCATAGCTTGCACAACGTCGTGGTGATGGACCCCCCCGAGACGTCGAGTTGTCTCGTGATCGCCGCTCTTGCCTTACGCTTCTCACAGGCATGAAAGAAGCTGTTGTCGAGCGCATGAACATGGTCCCCAACGTGTTATAATGTAGCTTTTGTACATATGCTCACAATTGGTGCCAACTATTGTAGGTAAAATCCTAGACGGTATTTGGTGCACCCCCCGTTTGGATACAAGGACCAGCCGGGGTGCAAGAGGGATGCATCGACCCACATATATGCCACGGACATCACACGACCGCGCCACGGAGCGGACACGGAGGTAAACTCGTGTACAACCCACGTAGAGTCCGTGTTAGTGTCGCGGTCCGTAGTTGACCCGAAGAGGACTGCCTCTACTTCTCTCAACCGTTTTTCAAATAGATGCAGAAAATGTAAGCTTTATTGAGAGAAAATTCAACCCCCAAATGAGAGGGGCCTCCCTATTTTTAGGGTGAGGGTTGAGCTGGAGTGTGATTACAAAGTTGCCCCTAGGCAACTTTATGATAATTCCCCTCAGTTTATAGTATCACCGTGGGTATTTGGTTATTTTCCCCTATCCTTAGAGGAACATTCTAGAGCATCTTCTGGTGAATCCTGCTTTGAGGGGTGCCATGGTATGAGGTCTAGACGGACGATGGAGGCTTGACGGATGACGGAGGACGACGGAGACTTGACGGACGATGGAGGCGTGATGGAGGATGGAGGCTTGATGGACGATGGAGGCTTGACGAATGATGTATGTGTGAAGGATGTTGGAGGCGTGACGAACGACGGATGTGCGACAAATGATGGAGCCGTGACGGATGTTCGAGGCGTGAGGAGTCATGATGGGCACCGGAGGCCTGACGGATGATGGAATCGTTATGGATGACGGAGGCATGCTGAAACCCTTAAAAGTCAATGATGAGTATAAAAATATTGATGAAACGGTCAAATGATGCACGTACAGATGTTAGTAGTTATCTTTGTTTGCAGTAGAAACTTGGGGATCCCTAACTTCCAATTTCATCCCGATAATATCCTAATTCTTGAAACTTACCATATCAGCATCAAGGACCGGTGCCTGCTGCGACCTGTAATATGTTGTGGTGACGGAGCCACCTGAGGCGTTGGGTTGTATCGCAGCCACCATGCTCACCTTGCGCTTTGCACGGGTACTCTTGGTTTTCTTAGGTGGCATGTTTCTTGATCCTACGAAGTCTCCGCGTGGGCGTGAAAGAAGCTGGTGTTATCGAGCGCATGAACACGGTTGTGATGTGTTATAACGTAGCTTGTTGTACAGATCTCAGGGATGACGAGAACAACCATAGGTACGATCCTAGATAGTGTATTTGATGCACCTCGTTTGGATACGAGGACCAACATGGGTGCAAGGGGGATCAATCGACCCGCATACGTGCTGTGGACATCACATGGCAGCTGTAAACAGCCTAATTTTTGGTGATTTTCAAAAACATCTATCTAAAAATGAGAACCGAAAATTTCGTGGGTATCTTATTGAATTTAGTAAAGCTTAATTGGAATTTTCCTAATTATTTTAGATTTAATCTTATTAATCTCTTTTTCTTTGCTCTAATTCTCTGAGCCAAATCTTCCTATCGGTCCATTGCTGTCCCACACTGTTGTCTGGGCTGATGCCCATTTGCTGGTCCACCTCCTTCATCCCATCAGCCTGCCTACCCTCTTTCTCTATCTGGGCCAAGCCCATCTAGCCCACCAGGCACCCTTTATCTCTCCCATGCTGGACTTGCTCTCTTTCTCTCTCGACCGGATTCAACGGTGTGCATGAGAGTGCTGTTGTCGCCTCGCCTTGACATGCACACCCTATAGCGGTGCAGGCCCACGCTGATAAACCCTAGGCCCCGCTACCTATAAGACGTAGTGCCTCGCCCTCGCGTTCTGCAAGCTGCCACCACTTGCTAGCTTTCACGCCGCCGCCTCTAGCGCCATCGTCGCTTCTGATTCTAGCCATCAGAGGCACTCGTGGACGATCACTTGCACCAGAAGAATCACGCCGATGAGAGGAGCTCAGATCTATTCTCAGCAGTCCGAGCCGGCGACCACATTGCCAGGATTGCCAACTTCTTCTCCAAGTCCGGCTGATGACCACCGTGTCCGTTGAATTCCAATGCTGACCTCCCTAGAAATTCCTTTGTACAATGCCCTTTGATCCACCACACGATCTCTTCCCCTCAACCAATTATGACTCAGTGCCAGTGTAGCTCCCTTGCTGAGATGAGCCATCCACCACTACTATCGGATGTCTTCACCGGTGGCCATCCGCTGCACCTCCAACCCGACCAAGACCACCAACAAGCTCCCTAGGACTCTGCCATCAGGTTTTGTCCTTCCCCGGTCGCCAACCTCACTCCATCGCCAATGAGCCTGATAGCTACCATAAGCGACAACTCTCCTCTATTTCTCTGTATAGTGGAGATGGAGCCCGCCTTCTCTATTCTCTCTCTCCCTCTTCTCCTTTGCTTCTTTGTTTCTCTCTTTCCTATACAACAAGAAGAACAATGCCCCTGTCTCTGTTCTTTCACTTCCTTATTTCTATGTGCAGATAATGCTAGCGACTCCCTGTACGGTAATGCTAGCTAGGTCCCTAGTTTCTCTCTCTCTTTTGTTGTATAGAAGGTAGTAGAGGATCTCCTCCTCATCGCTTGTCTCTTTTTATGTTAGTCTGTGCAATCCTTGTTGCCATGCTCGGCAAGGACGGTCATCGATGACTCCATCTTCACGGTTGAGAACAATCTTAATTGAGCTATCGTCGTTGTCGTGCACGACAATTTGTCCTGTGCACCCTATCAGTTCCTGTCCCTGTTAACTAGATCCAATCCGAACTATAGCTCCAATACTGACCATTAACCCAAAGCCATAGTAATTGTTGCCATCACCGGTAGCATAGCCTTATCATATATCTCACCTACTTTAGAGGCACATTCTACCAATGACATGATCTTGATCATTGATAGTCAGAACCCTATGCACGATAAGGGTTGCTGACGATGTATAGTATAGTACCCCGTATATGAGGACGTATCCGTGTACGATTCCCTGGATTATCGGAATAAGTAATACGTATCCGGTAAGGATCCCCCAGGAGATGAGGTAACCCCCCCATAAGGAGAAGGGACACCCCTTAAACTAGGAAGTCAATCCCGACGTTTAAGGAAGCCAAAGTTCTACTCGGGTATAAGTCCATGTCCAGTACGACTCGGGAAGCCCCCTATAAAAGGATCAGCAATCCTATAGGGGAGGACAAGTCTTTCAAGTCACACAAGTCCTAGAAGTACAGAAGCCTGAAACCATCCAGAAGCCCTAGCGATTCCCACGAGAAGATCTGCCGCCTCGAAGGAGTCGAGCCCAGCAGAACTAGTCGGATTAGTCTACGATTAGGTCTAGGATAGCCACTAACATACACTTCCCTTATAAGACACTCTTTTGATCAATACATACGAACATGACGTAGGGCTGTTATCCTGAGGGAGGCCCAAAACTGTATAAAAAGGGCGTTTCCTTGCTGTCAGATCTCTTGGCCTTGTGCCCTAGCGGTCCCTACCCCCTAAGTATCCTTGTCTCATGACTACCATAAGATTGGTGGTTTACCGATCGTCGATAGATGGCGCCGACCGTGGGGACCTCTTCGGCTCAAGCCGTCAAGGAAGCATCAGAGTCGGCAAGATGTGCAACTAGTCACGATCAGCCCATGACGCCGACTGCACGGCCCTCCCCGGTCTGACCCGAGGAGGAAGAAGCAGCTACGGCGGGGGATCCGATCACTCTCACGCAGCGTACCGGGTACTCAGATCTGGGCTTCTACGACAACTTTAGCCAGATAGATCTGTACCTGGCAACTGACCGCGTAGATTTTGGAGAACACGCCACTGGCGAGTACTCGGATTGCGAAGTTGATGACTTTACGACCGAGTGCGCCAGGGCTTTCGGAGGAACGTTGGTGCTAACCGACGATTCCCAGGCAGGAGCGACCAGCCCGATGCCGGGACGGTCGCCTGCAACTTCTGATCGAACAATCGATCAAGATCCCAATCACAGTATCCCTCCCGACGAGGAAGACATGATGGAGTGGGATTACACCCCATCTAATCCAGACCCTCGAGTGGTTCTCGCGATCTAGGACGGTCGGGAAGATCTCGTGGACCAGGATCAGGATGGGGGCTCACAATGTCAAAGCCCGATGGCTACTCCCAGTGGGAATGGGAATATGCCTACGGCAGCAGACAGAACTCCTCAAGGAATGGGGAATATGTGTCCCGAACTGCTCGAAGACTCGTCGGAGTGCACAATCTACTATCACGACCACCGACGGCAGATCTGATGACACCCGATGGAGTATAGTGGCTACGACGGCTGGGGGCTGAACTACAGCAAGCCCAAGCCCAAGCTAAATCTTCTCAACTCCAGTCGGTGACACACAGCTCCAACAGAGGGAAGACCCCTCTCCGACCAGAGGAATCGAACGGAGAAGGACGACATTCCAGGAATCAGTCTAGCCGGGAGGAACAGCACGTCGACCTACGCGACAGGCTCAACGAGCGCTGATCCCAAAGGTGCCAGCAAGAGCAAACTCGTCCCCGGAGAGACAACCGACACCACAATAAGAACCGAGGACGATCTCCGACCCCGAATAGCGGTGAGAACGCGCCTTATCGGAGAACCATCAACGGATGCCTTGCGTTGTCTCAAGAGCTCCGACATGTGCGCTGGCCGTCTCGCTTCAAGCCTGGGGCCCTAGAGTCATACGATGGCACCACGAACCCTGCAGAGTTCCTGCAGATCTACACTATAACAATTGAGGCCACAGGCGGGAATGAGAAGGTCATGGCCAACTACCTCCCGACCGCTCTCAGAGGAGCAGCCAGGACCTGGTTAACGAACCTACCCCCAGGAACGATCCGCTCCCGGGGACAGCTTTGCGACATGCTTCTCGGAAACTTCCAAGGTACCTTCACACGTCCCGGCTGGGTCGACAAGTTATTCCTAGTCGTCCAACGCCCAGAAGAGACCCTCCGAGAATTCACCAAGCGGTTTAGTGCCGTTCGTAACACTATTTCGGAAGTAACAGACTCGGATATTATCCATGCCTTTGTTCGAGGCAGCAGAAATGAGATGTGCACGCACAACCTGGTCATGCATACTCCAAAGACGATGGCACAGATGATGGACCTAGCCGAAAAAGCTGCCTGTGCTGAGGAAATCCTACATTACATCAAGTAGCAGTAGAACAGGTTGCCCAGGTCTCCCCTTCGGATCAGAGACGACTCAACGAAGATGAAGCGGAAGAAAAAATCCTCCGGAGGGAACAGGGTGAAGAGGTCCAAACCAATGAAGTGTTGGCCGATCTCCTCGAGAAGCGTACCTAGCGACCGTGCACCAAGGACAAGTCGATGACTTCCTCCGACAAGACATGAAAACTCTGGTGCGACTTCCACCAGACCGATTCACATGATCTCTGTCAGTGGCGCATCTTCAAGAAGTACCTCAAGGAAGAAAGAGAGAAGTTCCGCGAGAAAAACCCGTAGTTCACAAACAATAGCCGGGACACGACTTCCGACGACAATGACTCTGCCCTAGAGCCATTCCAGGGGCATGTCAGAGCAATCGAGCATATATTCGGGGGCTCGGCTTCCTATGCATCGAAGAGGCAATACAAGGCAATTGCCCGAGAAGTTCTCGCGAATATACTGCGAGTCCCTCGGGCAATCAAGTGGTCGGAGGTCACGATCACGTTCGACCAAACCGATTACCCCGAGAACTGTCTTCGACTAGGACGATACTCGATCGTTGTCGAACCAACGATCAACAACTGCCGAGTGGCCCAGGTGCTGATAGATGGAGGGAGCTCCCTCAACATCCTATTCGCCAACACCCTCGATGCTATGCAAGTGCCACGATCGTCGGTTCATACGGTGACACAGGCGTTCCATGGTATCGTCCCAGGCTTGTTGGCTACGCCAATTGGGCAAGTCACACTCCCGGCTTCCTTCGGAACACCGGAGAACTTCCGAACAGAGAAGATCCTATTTGATGTAGTCGACTTCGAGACAGCATACAATGCCATCTTGGGGCGCCCAACTCTGGCCAAGTTTATGGCAGCAACACACTACGCCTACCATGTGCGACAAGCGCAGCCTCCACCATGTGCAAACGCCTTAGGGGGTGAGGAACACACTCTCTTCAAAGCCAAGACGGCCGTAAAAACTCACGGTGAAGTAAAACCATTTCCCTTGATCCAGTAGAACCATCCAAGGTGGTCAAAATTGGCTCAACTCTTGGTTCAGACCAGGAACTCTCGCTCATCACCTTCCTCCGGAACAACTCGGATGTTTTCGCATGGCAACCATCCGATATGCCCGGAATCACCAGGGAGGTAATCGAGCACAGGCTGGCAGTCCGTCTAGATGCCACGCCTGTAAAACAGAAGCTCCGGTGGTTTGCTCCTGACCACAAAGAAGCCATCAAACTGGAGATTGAAAAGCTTCTGAAGGCCGGGTTTATCCGAGAAGTCGAACATCCCGAATGGCTCGCTAACCCTGTCATGGTAAAGAAAGCCAATGGGAAGTGGCGAATGTGTGTCGACTTCACGGACCTTAACAAAGCCTGCCTGAAAGATGCCTTTCTGTTACCTAGAATAGATCAGATAGTAGACTCTACGTCCGGATGTGACTATCTAAGCCTTCTCGACACCTACTCCGGATATCACCAGATAAGCATGTGTCGGGAAGACGAGGAGAAAACCTCCTTTGTAACTCCGTTTGGGGTATTTTGCTACTCAAAGATGCCTTTTGGATTAAAAACACAGGGGCAACATATCAACGCGGAATGCAGCTCACCCTCCACAGTGAACTCGGTCGGAATATTGATGCTTACATTGATGATCTCATCGTAAAAACAAAGAAGAAGTCTTGGACTTACTAGAAACCTTCACAAACCTTCAAAGAAACAGGATAATGCTAAACCCAGAAAAATGCGCCTTCGGAGTCGACGCCGGGAAATTTCTTGGGTTTTTGGTTTCGCACCGAGGAATCGAAGGCTAAAATGCAGTCACCAAAGTCAGTCCGAGATGTCCAATGGCTAACGGGTTGCATGGTAGCCATGAGCCGATTCATATCCCGACTAGGAGACCGTGGAAACCCTTTCTTCAAAAACCTATGACAACACAACGGCTTTGAGTGGATAAAAGAATCAGAAATGGCATTTCAAAGCCTCAAGGAATACTTGACAACCCCCCCGTGCTAGTCGCGCCCAACCTAGAAGAAGACTTATTTCTTTACATCGCTGCTGGTCCATCAGTAGTCAGCAGAGTATTAACGGTAGAACGTGGGACTCCAGAACAACGCGAGAAGGTTCAACAGCCGGTCTACTACATCAGCAAGATTCTACACGGACCCGAGGAACGTTACCCTCAAGTTCAGAAACTCCTGTACACGGTACTCACCACATCTCACAAACTTCGACACTACTTCCAGGCTCACACCATTACAGTCCCAACCACCTACCCACTAGGAGAGATTCTCTGCAATCGTGACGCCATTGGCCGGATCACCAAGTGGGCCGTCGAGCTAGGAGAGTTCGACATCCACTTCGTGCGTCGCACCGCAATCAAGTCTCAGGTACTCGCCGATTTCGTCACCAAATGGTCGGAGCCCGACCACCCTGGCGAGTCACCAGCCGCGAAAGAAGATATTTAGAACTTACACTTCAATGGTTCTCTAACATTTGAAGGCGCAGGGGCTGAAATAGTTTTAACATCCCCAACCGGAGAATGCCTGCAGTATGCACTGCAGATTGACTTCTCAGCCATGAATAACGTGGCCGAGTATGAGGGTTTGCTTGCCGGTCTCCGAGTCGCTTCCGTACTTGGTATCCATCGCCTACTCGTGAGTGGGGACTCACAGCTGGTAGCGAGACAAGTGTCCAAGGAATATCAGACCTCAGACCCGAACATGGTGGCTTACCTGACGGAGGTGAGGAAGCTGGAGATGAAATTTATCGGACTCGAAGTATGGTATATCCCGAGGAAGGACAACTGCCGAGCCGATAGTCTTGCCCGCCTGGCTTCGTCACGAGCTCCATGTCCACCTGGAGCCTTTGTAGAAAGGATTTTGACGCCGTCCATAGATTCTTGTGAATCCATGGACGAAGGAATGGCCACCCTCCGAATAGAGAACCATTCAAGGACGTCACCAGGTACTGACGCTCCAAGGGGAGTAGCGGGTCGACTCATCGCTCCCCTCAATCCTGAGGATTCATGGATAGAACCCATCCGCAGGTACCTTCTCGATCGAATGACGCCTGAGGATGATACACTATTCGAGCAGCTTGCCCGACGCGCCAGGATGTACTCCCTGGTCGACAGAGTCCTCTATCACAGAGGAGCTCACGGAGTGCTCATGCGGTGTATACCTCAGAAGTAGGGTACATAATTACTCGAGGAGATCCATGGAGGGGTGTGTGGGACACATGCATCTTTCTGAATCCTGGTCGAAAAGGCCTTTAGACAAGGATTCTATTGGCCGACAGCCCTCCATGACGTGAGCGAGTTAGTGAAGTGATGCCGTCAGTGCCAATTTCACCACAGACGCATTCACCAGCCCGCCCAAGCTTTACAGACAATTCCCTTGTCATGGCCCTTCGCAACATGGGGCCTGGATATCCTGGGACATTTCCCAGTTTCTCCCGGGGGCTATAATTTCCTATTTGTCGCAATCGACACGTTCACTAAGTGGATCGAGGCTGAACCAGTCATACAGATCATGTCGGAGGCGGCCAAGCGGTTCATAATGAAGAATGTTGTGACCAGATTCGGCGTCCCGAGTAGGATTATAACCGACAACGGCACCCAGTTTTCTAGTACAGAATTCATCGAGTACTGCGCCGGGCTCGGTACCAAAATATGCTATGCCTCGGTCGCACACCCACAGAGCAACGGGCAGGTCGAACGCGCCAATGGACTTCTTCTCCAGGGCATGAAAACCCGCGTCTTCGATCGCCTCCCCACGCACGCAAAGGCATGGGTGCGAGAGCTGCCCTCAGTCCTTTGGGCACTCCGGACAACCGCCAGCCATGCCATAGGTGAAACACCATCTTTTTGGTTTATGGGGCAGAGGCCATGCTCCCCTGTGAGCTCGCGCTCAAATTACCACGGGTAGAGCTTTACACGGACAGGGAAGAACCCCTCAAAGAGAGGACGACCTCAATTTCCTTGAGGAGAAACGGACTCAGGCCTTACTCCAAGCCACCAAGTATTAGCAATACCTCCATCATTACTATGAACGACACAATCAGCAACGCTCTTTCCAAGTCGACGACCTCGTTCTACGACTTGTCCAGAACAGGAGTCACAGCAACAAGCTCTTCCGCAAATGGGAAGGCCCTTATACGATAGCCGAGGTTACTCAACCAGGATCGTTTAAATTAGCCATGGACGATGGACAAATCTTGACAAATTTCTAGAACATCGACCAACTCTAGAAGTTCTATGTGTAAGACCTAAGGACTGCCTACTCGAGGACACTTCTCGAGTACGCAGTCGGGGGCTGGATAGGTTTGGATGATAAGCATGACATTGTCAAACACAAAGACTCATTGGAACTCACATAAAACCGCAAAAAAAAACCCCGCGCAGTTTGGCACACATTTTTACAGAAGTACAAGATTTGCTACAACGGTCAGACCTCTGGGGTACCTTTTCCCGGGGCACTCATACGATCAACGAAAACCTCAGCTACCACAGTCAACTCCGTTAACCGGTCCGAGAAGCTCTCGGTAGCTCGTAAGGGCACCCCGATTGTCTTCAATACTGCTTCGAGACGATCCACCAACAATAAAATCTTCTCCTCAAGAGAAGAAGCCCGCGCCCTCTCTTGGGAAAGGGTGTCGGAGAGTCGGGTGGATTGGTCCCGAAGTTGTTGGATCTCGGTACAAGCGAAGTGCCATCTGCCTTGGGCATGCTGGGAAGAGCATCGAGTTGAGAGAGGAAAAAGGGGTCACCTGACAAAAGAGTTTTTTACGAGTAGAGACATTTACCTCCACCAGGGGCTTGATGAGCACCAATGGATCGCTTTCCACTGGAGTCCCCTCAATCGGCTGACAAGGAGTTGGCGGGAGTTTGACTGGGGGAGGAGAGGTGGTCCTTCTAGTCGCACCCCGACCAGGTAGTAGCCTGATAGTGGGCAGGCGCCTCTTTGGAGTTACGAACTGGTCGGATCCCGGCAAGGATGGAGGGCCTTCCAGCGGCTGTCGTTTCGCGACCAGCGAGGATGAGTCCCTACGAGTCAAACTTAGCATCCGCGTCGCCAAAAAAGAAACCGATGAAGGGAGATAGAGAAAATTACCTCGCCCTCTTCAAACAGACGGAGCGCGGTCTCCGAGCCAATAAAGTCGCTGCTCCTCGAGCAGAGGAGGTCGTGGCTCCTGTCGAAGAGGCTCCGCGCGTTTTTTCCTTTTGGGCACAACACCCGATCAGAAATTAGGGGTGTTGCCAGAAGACGAAAAGGCTAGGAAGCTTACCGGGGAAGTCCGAGAAGATGGTCCCAGAGTAATCGCAGGGGCCCCCGACCCTTCGTGCGTAGGCTCCTCTATCTGCTCCGGACCGTATACGGAAGGCTCTACGCCTCCGCCTGGTTGACCTTCGGCAGGGGACGGCTCTCGAATAATAATGGAGGGACCCGCTTCAGGATCTGCAACCCCGCGCCCTTCGTGCTAGAGATAGTTACCCGAATAGTACTGCTATTAATACTACCCGGAAGAAACAACAAGTACCCGAAACCAGAAAAGATTACCGCAAGAACCTCTTCCCGCTCTTGTTGAGGCCGAAGGGGCAACGACAAAGGGACGTCCTGACGCCCTGATGAAGGTGTCTCTTCGAATAAGATCACTGTTTTCTCCAGCACTTTGGCCTCTAAGAGAGTTGTTCAACGGGAAAAAGGGGGATTAAAATAACTCGGATTCTAAAACCTTAGAGAATTACGAGTCATACCCATTTTCCTGTGCTTATGATAGGGGTCGCTGGAGGTCACCCAGGCGCCTGTCTCCCTCGATCGCAAGGGACACAGGCCGCGCCTGGTGAAGTCAGAAGCAACGTCAAAGGATGTTAGGCCACGGGACCTGAGAGCTCTGATCTCGCTGATCTGACTCCTGAGGCGAAAGTCCAGTGCTGTCTCGTCAGACCACGCGGGTATCAACTCGGGCGGAAAACCCCAGTACCTTATACCCAAAGCGGACAATGGGCGGCAGTAGCACCATTCCTTTTCCCATCCCGGAAAAGGGTTGATCCCACCAGCATCAATGTATTCTTCCTCCTTTCCTTCTCAGAGCCTGACGCTGGTGCCTCCCATGATCTTGTCTCCGATCCTCCCTAGAATATGATAGTACCTGAAGAGGTATAAGGAGGGACGGGCTCCAAGGAAAGCTTCGCATAAATGACCAAACACACTGAGCATGACGAATGAAGCCGGGTCGAGGTTAACTATCTCGATCTATTAGAACTGGAGGACAGAGGTCAAGAAAGAGGACGGCGGAAAGAAAAATCCGCATCGGAAGAAATTTGAGAAGATAACCAGCCAGCCGGGATTGGGCGTGGGGATCCGCTTGTTCCGGACAGGGTGAAACTCAGCTTGGTGAGCCGATTGGATGAGGGTCAACTCCAGTGAAGACGCCAGTCTTACCGGAGTTAACTCCGAGCGCGGCCACGAGCTTTCAGATGGAAGAAACCTTGCCATGATCAAGGAGTTGGGAGTAGTGGCGCATGGAATAAGATGGGAATGCTAGGAGGCAGAGAGCAATGCGGGCAAAACCCCAACTCTCGATCTCTTAATAGATTCGATTTTCGCCTGACCGGAGCGCGGTTAACGGCACGATCTGTTCCATCACATTAAATGCAGAGAGTTGCTTTTCCCGCATGCGAGACGGCGTGCGTGGGAAAACAAGGGCCTGACAAACCCATGACCCCGACGAGCGCGTTACGTTTTGGCTAACGTCAGCTGAACAGTAGCGCAGAAAAAGGGAACATTCTTCATCACCACGCGAAAATTCCGCCACGACGGTTCGGTTTCCCAGAAATCTACCAGGCGAACGCGTGTCCATGATCGATGGATCAGATTAAAGTCAAATATGCTTCACGGGCAAGCTAGCCCAGAAAAATGCATTGGACTATTCGAAGGTTTATCCCGACCAAGAATATCACGACTACCCAGTAGATATATTACCTGGGGAACGTTGTCGACAAAAGTATTCGAAGTCGCCTTTTCGGAGTTGCTTCTCGACAAGGGCAGATTTCCTACAGAACAGTCATGACCTCACTTCACGAACTGATGGGGGGCTTGACGATGTATAGTATAGTACCCCGTATATGAGGACGTATCCGTGTATGATTCCCTGGATTATCGGAATAAGTAATACATATCCGGTAAGGATTCCCAGGAGATAAGGTAACACCCCGTAAGGAGGAGGGACACCCCTTAAACTAGGAAGTCAATCCCAACGTTTAAGAAAGCCAGAGTTCTACTCGGGCATAAGTCCATGTCCGGTACGACTCGAGAAGCCCCCTATAAAAGGATCAGCAATCCCATAGGGGAGGACAAGTCTTCCAAGTTGCACAAGTCCTAGAAGTACACAAGCCTGAAGCCATCCAGAAGCCCTAGTGATTCCCACGAGAAGATCTGCCGCCTCGAAGGAGTCGAGCCCAGCGGAACTAGTCGGATTAGTCTACGATTAGATCTAGGATAGCCACTAACATACACTTCCCTTGTAAGACACTCTTTTGATCAATATATACGAACAGGACGTAGGGTTGTTATCCTGAGGGAGGCCTGAACCTGTATAAAAAGGGCGTTTCCTTGCCGTCAGATCTCTTGGCCTTGTGCTCTAGCGGTCCCTACCCCCTAAGTATCCTTGTCTCACGACTACCATAAGATCGGCGGTTTACCAATCATCGACAGTTGCCATCTCTGATGACACAATTTTGGCGTAGACCCGTTAACCCTAACTATATTTCATTCAGCCATTAATATTAGATCTTCCATGATTGTATGCCCATCCATAACACCTATAGCTCTTTGTCATGTCTTGCTACGACAGAAGTTGTTCTACCACGACAACTCGTTTATCCTGCCGTGTCTAGTCACGACATAGCTCTCTCAATAACGACAAGTAGTTTATCCTGCCACGTTCAACCACAATAGCCTTGGAGCTTTTGTTACAAGGTTGCCACTATAACCTTCGAACCTATCCCTCTTCCAAGGACTCACCATTTCTCGAGGTCATGATTGTCCTTTGTCTTGTGACCTAATATTTTCTTGTATACCTTTTCCAGGACAACATTGTGAGCTTTCGTGCCCTTAATTCCTTTACCTTAAATCTAAACTTGGGGTACATGGTCAACGAACCATCGTAACCCTAAGCATCATCTTTCCTGTGAGCCCCGTTTACCAGGCAACTTACATTGACATGGGACCCTACCATCCGTAAGATATCTAACTTCAATACCGATGTCATCTCGATCAACAAACCAAACCCTGGGTTTATGTTGAACACTTACATCTGGAACACAGTTCCATTGTTTTCCTTGTGGGACCCACGTATCGGTTAGTGGCATGCTATTGAACAGTAAGTCCCGATTATCTATATCGGCTCCAACATCCTATCGAGGTTATAAATCTTGGTTCCATATGCCGGTTGAAGCATGCAGCAGTACGTGGGCCCCATTTCCCATATTCTTTCAATACCCTCATTCGACCATGTTCATTGCACCAGGTGATGTAATAAAGGGTTTCTTTTAGGAATCAATCCCTTGATCGATATTAGCTATTGACAAATGATCCTTCGATCATTTGTCGATATTCTGACATGAAGCTAAAACTAAATCTTTGAACAAAGGCATACCCTAGATCAGCGGAATGCCTCAATATCTTTATTTGTATCTATACAATTGTCTTTCTCCTTTCGAATCAGACATAGGTGGTTCTGGCCTCATACCATATTTTGACTAGTGGCATTGCCATCTTTATCACAAATTCCCCTATACCTTTCTGTCCGTGGCCTTCGATCAAGCTATGGACGTGACACTGTTAGGTTCTACGTTTCTCACTTGCATGTGGTCCCCGCATGTAGTGTCCTATATCCTAAAACCATAACCAATGACGTATGCTTCTCACTCATCAACTGATCATAGCCATGCCATCTTTCTATCGTAAATCCTATACTCTATGTGGACCAGGTCCATTGACCTAGTGTCATGTGTCACGTGTTACTGTCACTATATATAATCCTTTCCCTGAAGTATCTATAGTTCTAGAATGAATCGCTATCTCATCTTGCGAGGTGATGTCCTTTCTCTCTTACATCTGGTTTATCCTTCTGTCAAAAAATCCCTTTATCTAATCCTAGTCACATCCATTATTCCTCTAAGCCAAGTCATGTTCTTTCAAATCCTATCCTTGATATCTGCATCACCACTCCTCTCCCTTTGTTGCATTTAGTTATGTGGAGTTGTTTTGTTCATTTGTTTGCATTCTATTTCTGTTACAATGAGTAGGGAGCGACGAGGTTAACCAGGGGGAAGTTCAAAGAGGAGAAGTGGAGGAATATGTCAATGAAGGCATGCTCCCTTGTTCTTGATCATGTTGATCTCATATGTTTAAAATCATTATATTTTGTGTCATTTATAAACATGCATGTTGTTTTGTTGTTTATCAAATGCTTTAGTGTTAGTTCCAAATTGAACCATGAAGCCATGTTGCCATACGTTGTTTTATCTAGAGTAGTTGTTTAGTTTATTAGAAGTAGTAATGCTTAGAAGCTTCAAAGTTTAGTAAAATCCTTTTTTTGTGCCTCACCAGAGGTGTACTCATATCATGAATCATTGAATATTTATAACTTGGTGATATGTTTGGGCTCATTGAGCATTTTCCCCTTCTATTTTTACTTGTGTCTAAAATCTACTCTTGGTGATACTCCATTAAGACGTGGGCGACAAGTGGATTGACGTGGTGGATGGTTTTGGAAAAACATTCAGATTTTGATGGTTATTGGTAGAGTCATCTACACCATAAGAAACTAAATGGTGAACTTATAAAATTGTGGACCAAGTGCAACCAAAAGTCTACTATGGGCATGACTTGGCCAACTAATTTGTTGAAAGCTACGGTGACACTGTGTTGGGGAAGAAGCAAGGGATATGGCTTGTGAGGCAACTAGTAATAGTTATCCTATATTTGGCCCGGTGGGTAGTGTCAACTAAGGGACAACATTGTAAATGCCTCGTTGTAATGGCTTGGTCACATTCCTCGGAAGAGTGTAAAACCTCGGGTTAATCTTACATATTGTGGGTGGAGTCTATAACCTCTTAAGAGTGTAAAACTAATCGGTTAGCCGTGTCCATGGTTACAGATGATATAAAGTTCTATTCATGACAAGAAATCTATCTTGTTGCAAATGCCTTTCCCTCTATCTTATTCCTTCTCATGTGTCCCCTCTAATGCTTTTCTCTTTCACTACTGCGTGGATTGAGTATTGGTTGTAAGAACCTATTGTCAGGATTAAGGTATAGACCTTACTCGACTAGTGTTGGTGATTGATACCTTCATTACAAAAACCCCAATATAAAAAGTTGTTTAGATCTCAAAACCTGCCTTCGAAATTATCATAGTATTTAAATTAAAATTTTCATTTATGCAAAAGAGCCATAAAGACATTCCTTTGTTTAAGCCTACATGTAGTAGTATCTTTCCTGAAAAAGGGGGCACGCTGGTATGTGATGTAGTCATCGAGCATGTTGTTTATTGGACGTGTTCACAGAACTATGAGGATAATGGTGAAGACTGTGAGGATTACTACGACAATGTTGAGGACTAGGTCACGTTGGACTTTATTGATTGCCTGTGGCTGAGATAGAGACTTTTACGCTTTACTATTTCTGTTGTATTTCTAAATGGTAAGGGATATGAGTCCTAAGTACTTTATATGACCATATGGCTCCTTTTATTCATATGTTTTCTAACAAACTGCGTGGTCTGTGCTTGATACGAGACTGATGAAGATATGTACGTGGGGGTTCTAGAAGCTATTTTTAGGCTCCCACAGCCGCACCACAGACAGGACACGGAGGTCATCTCGTGTACCTACGTAGAGTCCGTATTTGTGTCGAGCTCCATAGTCGACTCGAAGAGGGTTGCCTCTTCTTCTCTCAAGTATTTTTCAAATAAATATAGAAATTATAAGTTTTATTGAGAGAAAATTCAACCACTAAATGAGAGGGGAGCTCCCCAATTTTAGGGTGAGGGTTGGCTGGTGTGCAATTACAAAGTTGCCCCTAGACAGTTTACGGTAATACCCCTCGGTTTATAGTATTACTAGGGGTATTTTGGTTGTTCCCCTATACCTAGAGGAATTTTCTAGACCGTCTTGGGAGCATCTTCCGTGAATCCTGCTCCGGGAGGTGCCATGGGACGAGGTGTAGACGGACGTTGGAGCAAAGGCGGATGACAGAGCGTAGATGGAGGATGGAGGTAGACGGATAACAGAGGCTTGATGAATGATGGACGTGTCACGAATGTCGGACGGTCGACGGACGCTGGAGGCTTGACGTATGATGGATGCCTGACGGACGACGGAGGCTTGATGAACCACAGAGGCTTGACAGAAGACAGATACGTGACGCGCATCGGAGGCGTGACGGATGACGAAGTCGTGATGGATGCCAGAGACGTAACGGATAACAGAGTCGTGACAGACATTGGAGATGTGATGAATGACGGAGTTGTGACGGACGACGAAGATACACTAAAACCAAACAATAATAAACATAAAAATATTGATGAAACAGTCATATTTGGGGTTACGGAGTTATTTATGTCGACTCAAGATAGTTCGTGGACCTTTTCCACAACAAACTGAGCATCTAGTTGACCAATGCTTTGAACCCTTCGGATACGACAGCCATTCTCCACCACGGTCTGCAAAGAGAAGAATATGCCATGCAAGTACGGTCCTTACTAGTTATCTCGTTTGCACAGGGAACTCGGCGGGATCCCTAACTCGCAATTTGATCCTGATAATATCCTGATTCTTCAGGCTTACCGTATCCAGCATTGATCCAATCTAACTAATTTAGACTTACTGGGCATCCTCATTAGGAACTGATTCTTACCAGCAGACTTAGCTCTCCATTCCCTGTTCCATTTGAACATTGTACTGAAACCTCTGACCAATTACTGGCTGTCTTTTCTTGATCGTGCACCCTTCAAGTTGAAGAGTATATGATCGATCTTTCTCTTTCGTAATAGCATATTCATACAGATTGGAGTAATTAACTCCCTCGTGTTATTCTATGAGTCATCCATGTGTCTTCAATCTCATCTGTTCCGTTCGTATAGCCAATTTGGCATCCAAGTTTGCGCTAATAGCCTAGTACAGAAGATTCCGCTGACTTGCAATTTACAGAGTTTTTTTCCTCGAGATTTTCTTTTCAGAAGTTTTAACATGGACCTCCCAGGCTGGTCGTCATTCAATAAGTTGCAAGATGTCTCTGGTTGCTTTTCTTAATCAAGGTCAGCTTGCATTTGGCAACCACTACAAGATTAATTATCCATGGGAGTTGCCGACGTCTGTAAATATACACTGAGACTGTTGCAAACTTTCGAGTACTTAGTCGTAAATCACAACTCAAAGGAAACAGCACGCCAGTGCGTCGAGCAGAAATGTCATACGATTCGCGTGTCCGAATCATGAGTCGGAGCCTCGTCAAGGCGTCCGGCTCCTCTGTCACGCGCGCCCACGTCCTCGACGTCTCCAACCTCGACCTGCTCCCGCACACCGTCCCGATCTCGCTGTTCTGCGCCTACCGCAAGCCCTTGGCCGGGGGCTTCGGCGACGTCGTCGCAGTCTTCGAGGCCACGCTGCCGTCCCTTCTTGACCACTTCTTCCCGTTCACTGGCCGCATCCTGGTCGACCCGCGCTCCGGGCGCCCGGAGGTGCACTGCGATAACCAAGGCGCGGAGCTCGTCATCGGCGAGGTTGGCGCGGCTCTGGCGAGCCTGGACTACGGCGCGCTGGGAGCGTCCTTGGAGAGGATAGGCGTCCCCGTCCAGTACGGCGCTGACGTCGCGCTGTCAGTGCAGCTGGTATCGTTCGCCTGCGGCGGATTCGCCGTGGCGTGGGGCACCAACCACCTGCTCATGGACGGGTACGCGCTGTGCATGATGGCCAACATGTGGTCCGAGCTTGCGCGGTCCGGGAAGATCGCCGCCACCGGCGGGGCCCCGAACCACGACCGCTCGGTGTTCCAATCCCGCGCCACGCCTTCGTACAGCTCCTCGCTCGCCGAGGAGTTCACGCCGTTGGACGGCGAGCACCTGGTCAGCGCCCTCACGGTCCGGAGCTCCTTCGTGCAGCGCGTCTACTACATCGAGGCGCGGGACATCGCCATGCTACGCGGCGCAGGCGAGCCGGGAAGCGGCCGGCGAGCGCAGCGCGACCCGCCTCGAGGCGGTGTCCGCGTACCTGTGGAAGGTCTTCGCCGCCGTCGTGGGCACGTCTGACGAGAGCTGCCGCATGGGCTGGTGGGTGAACGGGCGGCCGCGGCTCACGGCGCCCGGGTACAAGGCGGCGATGCCCAACTACGTCGGCAACGTCACGACTTTGGCGCTGGCGGAGGCAAGCGTGGAGGCGATCCAGCGGCGGGCGCTCCCGGACATAGTGTCGTTGGTGCGGGAGACGATCACGGCGAGGGCTACAGATGAGCACTTCCAGGAGTTGGTGGACTGGGTGGAGGAGCACAAGGCTGTGAAGTACGTCGAGACGGCGAGCGTCGGGCTGGGCAGCCCGGTGGTGAACGTGACGTCGTTCGCGTCGTTCCGTCTTGACACGGACTTTGGCGGGCACGCCGCCCTGGCGATGCCGACGTCGGTGCACTGCGGGAGGCTGTGCTGCGGCTTTGTGCAGATCATCGCGCTCCCGGGAGGGGACGGCTCGTGGCTCGTCAACATGTTCGTGTGGCCGAGACTGGCCGCCGCGCTCGACTCTGACGAGCGGCGCATCTTCAAACCGCTCACCGCGGAGTACCTCGGCCTCAAGGCAGCAAATCAGTATAGCCGGCTCTGATCAGATCACATGTATCATGTGCTCATCAGAATGTCATCGTCCACAGACAAAACTGTTTTACACTGAATTGCACAATTGTTGTTTGGATCTTCATAAATCTGCCCTGGTTGCATTTTCAGATGTTCGTCTTATCTAAACCTTCCATACTGCATCAAGATTCATGCTGTGACTTGTATGTTTTGTTGTGTACAAGCTTTATTATAACAGAATTGCTGATTCGAAGTCTACTACGATTTGAAGTCAACGAGATTAGTCGTCTGATCTTGCTTCGTGATCCACATCTTTTTATCTGATAATTAACGGATCAAGATATAAGGTCAAGTCTTATCAATTGGGATTTAAGAAAATTGACCGACTGCTTGACCAACCCTGCAACTAGTATCGAACCGTGTTATAGGACGGCCTTCCGAGAAAGCAGTCATGCACGTGATAAAACGAGACATTCAATACATTTTAAATTAGGTTTTGCCGTTTTGTGAAGCATGATTTAGTCCTATATCGAGAGAGGAGCATCGTACACACTTGGACCGTCGGTGACTTTCCAAGACCACTCCTAGAGCTCCTCATCTATGACTTGGAGCTCTATGCCTTTTTCATGAGATTTTCACATTTTAGAGATGGGCTTTACATTCCTGTATGGGAGGTTTATATAGACAAGAGACCCATGACCATAAGTCTATGGTGGACTAGTGAGTGGGATGGTGTATGGTTCATAGTGGACTAACGCATTCATGCCACCTCCTAGTATACTTCTCTCTTCTTACGCTTCTTTTTGGCCATGCTTTCACTTCGCTAACTGTTGTTGACCTTTTGACCTTCCTTTATGCCACATAAGCACCACGTAGGATCTAACAGGTCGGCCCATATATGGATTATTGTTTCCCTAATAGGATCCTACTTGAACTAAAGTAATGTTTGTGGCTACAAGTCAATCTTCCGGAGTCAGTGAATATCCTCCTTCTTCTGACTTTTGGCATGAACATTGTCATCTTGATCGAGTGTCCAATTGGTTGACTTTCCGAGAGGATCTTCTTCTAGATTTGTTTGTTGGATGCGGAGGTGGCATCATCTTCTTTGACCATGTTGACAATCTTAATATTTCCAATCTTACTATTTGTGTTCAACTTGGTTATTATATGCGATCAATTACTACTTTAACAGTAGTTAGTTATAATCTTATTCTTTACATGATCGTTGTCGGGATCCAAAATCCATAACAGAGAATCTTAAGTGAAATCACCTGCTAAGTCAAAACGTCAACCCCGACCTCAACCCTTGGGTACAAATTCCAAGAGGAGCGGAGTGATAGGGTTCTGAATAGCTCGAGACGTCAACCCCGAACTCGCTCTGATATGGTCTCCTCACCCTTTTCTCACTGAGCCAGAACATCAATCCCAGACTCGTCCCGGCAAATCAATGCTCGGCTGGAGTAGGATGATATAGTTCCCAAACTCCCAGTGGAAGAGTCACTTCACAGGGGTAATTAAACATAATAATTCTATGATATAGACTCTAAAACACTACCCGCACCATGTGATTCAATGTCATACACACAGGGCACATGAGGCAGGTGAAAACAAACAAGTACCATAACAGTAACTCTACGACTGAAACTGTAATAATACTAATTGTTCTCAAAAACTTAACAACATAATTCGCATAAAGAGTCCATTACACAGCGGAAGATTTAAAGTGGCTAAGAAGCCGAAAAGTAAGGCCAAAAGTTGGCAGCAAAACAAACCAAGTTGTCGAACCTTGGACAGGACCACTGCTTGGGATTCCCGGTGACTAGTCATCGTGGGCATCAATCTTCATGTAGAAATCATCCGTTGAGGGAATGATTTCCTCTACACAAAAATATGAAGGACTGCCAGATGAGTACAAAAATTATACTCCGCAAGACTTACAAGGGAAATTAGTAATAGATGCAACATGTATCAATAAAGGGGTAATTATGGACTATTTTGTAGAAAGCCAATTATTTATTTGACAATACTCTTTAAGTAGAATGAAATTGACTACTAGATTACTTTTAAGGGAGATGAGTCGAATCTTCACAATGAACTCTATTGCAGACCACCGTACACTTAAACCCTTGATTCTTCCTCAACCACTAGGGAGGAAGCAATCGCTAACTTCTTAACCTTAGAGTTGGCATATTTTAAAGTATCGTTATAGTTGTCTAATTCGACGCAGGTAATCACCAAGCTGTCCATAACATGCGGACACAGCTATTCAAATAGTTCAAACCCTGCAGAGGTGTACATCTTTACCTACACGTATCAATCGACTCTTAACGCCAGATCATTTACACACTTCACTAGGTGTGTTGGCAGAGGGAGATTGAACACGACCTTTTACAATGTTTTTGACTTAAGTATGAGCCACCCTAATGGGCTAATCCATATACACTAGTCCGGCCGGTACCCCGTCACGGTCCCAAAAGTTGTAGCAGGTGATACATCTCCGGTCCCGGACCGTGTGTACCCCTTACACCTATATTGAGGCACCACATCACATCCTTTTTCACACACCCAGTAAATGGAAACGGTGAACTATGCGGCTCATATCTGAAGTTTAGATAAATTATCCAGTCTTGGGTGACCCATTATACCACCCGTGTAGAAGTACGCAAATCTTGGGTCAATATACATCGGCAACCGGTCCTTGTGGGAAAAACGAGACGACCCAGCATGCTCCCAGCCATGGCCTCTCGTCTAAGCCCGATAATGATTAGTCAAATTCATTAGTTGCATCCCGGTGAATACTCACCTACCACTTAACCCATCCATGATATGTTGGTTCGTCTGCCATTCAAGGAATTACAACTTTTACATGTCTAAGCATGTCTAAGCATAAATAACAACATAAACAGTATAGGGGTAATGACTATACTACTCTAATTAGGTTGGATGTGATAGTGTTGATTGGGCGACAAAGTAAGTTCATGCAAAGAATAAGGCTAATATTTAACGGAAAGTATAATTTGAACGCATGCGATAACGAATTTGAAAGCAAATAATACTTTACAAGTAATAGGTGTTTGCAATATGTTCAAAGGGGTTGCTTGCCTTGTTGCTGAGTAACGAGGTCTTGCTCTTGCTCGGAGTTATTGGTCTCGGGACCTTCCGGTTCTATCGTGAAGAAGAACGAAAACACCGGAAAAGAGGTGCAATAATGAATACCAAAATGGTGAACATCGGCATGATATGAAATGCATGTCATGGCATAGATGATTCAAGATAAAGACTAATGTAAGAGGAATCAATTTGATCGGAATCCGGATGCTCAAGATATCACGATCCGAAGACATCCGGCTAATCGGACGATCCGAAGACCTCTGGCTAATCGGGAAACCCTAATTTGAGTTTTTGGCTATTTATTTTTTTTTAGCATGCAAAAAATAATATGAAAATGACATATTTAGGTAGATCTCATTTTTCTGAACATTTTGATATATTATTTGCATTTTTTCTGATTAAAAATGAATTTACTATGATTTTTCCAATGTTTAATCAATTTAATACCGTTTTGTACTTTTCTCAGTAATTAAAAACAATATCGAATTATAATTACTTGTATTACTTATCTCAAAATTAGCCATAGTGTATGACATGTGGGCGCCATGGTCAACTCGGGTCAAAGTTGACCGAGTCTATGATAGGTGGGGCCCACTGTCATAGATTCTCATTTTCTTTATTATTTTTATTTAAAATCTGCCGTGTGGGGTCCATTTGTCATAGGCACATGTTTGATTTGAGCTAAATAGTGCATTAAATGCACATGAATTACAGTCATTAATTACTTAACTGAATATTAATTGCTAATCATTAGTTTAAGCATTAATTATGTAGGATTAGCATTAATAGTCATTAATGTGTCGGAACATGTATCAATTGAAGTCATTAAGAGCAGTTTAGCATTAAATGCTACTTATTAGAATTAAATCGGTCGGTTTGGTCTAAATGGCCGGTCTTAATGACCCTTTAGCCGGCCGGTTATCCGATTGAATGCCGCCGGTGGCGGCAGGGAGCAAGACAGCGAGCGGCCGGGGAAAAAAGATGCGGTGGCCGAGGTTTACTGGGCGGGACGCGACGGCAAGGTGGGTGGAGCGGCGGTGCGGGTGGAGAAGGAGACGAGGGGGCTCCGGTGGCATCGGACAGATCCGGCGGCTTCGGCTCCGGTGGCGAGCTTGGCGGCGAGGCTCCTAGGCTCGGTCGAAGGCGGGGCTTTTAGCACGGCTGGGGCGGCTGGCGTCGTCGGGGCAGAGGAGTGGGGCGAACGGCGACGAGACAGAGGAGAGACGGGGGAAGGCTCCGGGGGCGGCAGTGCGTCGGCTTGAAGGAAGCGGTGGCCAGGAGCTCCGGTGAGTGGAGGGAGGTGGCGGCGACGGGGCTTTGGTTCGAGTGGTAAGGGGAGGCAGGCGCTCGTGTGGTGGCTTGGGCGACGGGGAGACGAGGTGGCAGCCGAGAGAAAAGAAGAGAGAGAGGGAGGGAGCTCGGTCCAGGGAGATAAGGCGAAGACAGCGGCGGGTCCAAAGTAGGAGGTGGCAGTGAGCTGCCGGGCTGCTTGCCACGGCGGCAGCTGCTTCAGCAGCTCGGTGGCGGTGCCCGGGTGAGAAAAAGGCGACGGCAGGGTTAGGGATAAGGGAGATCGGGCGGAGGGGATAGGGAGAAGCGGGGAAGGCCACGGTGAAGCGGGCGGAGCAGATGTAGGCTGCCTCGGGGAGAAATGGGCCAGGCGGGGGAAGTTGCTAGGCCAAGCGGGCTGCCGAGCGGGTGAGGGAAAGTGGGCCAGGGGAGGCCCGTCCGCGGGGGGGTGGGGTTAGGGTTTTATTTTTAATTTTTCTTTTATTTTTATGTCTTGATTTCCTTTTTGATTTCTATTTTAATATTTTAGACAATTCCAAACCAAAATTTTATATTATGAAGATTTGTCTATAGTTCCAAAACATACATGGAGATATTTAAACTACTTTGCAACTTGTTTATTACAAGCTCTCTAATTGAAATTAAACCTTCTTCTACTTTAGGTTTTTCTCGGCATGTTGAAAAGTTCAAAATTTTACTCAAATTTACATGTATGAATGTCATGATGCACAATAAATCAGGGTTAAAGATTGGGGATGTTACAATTGTGCCTTGTAACCTAATATACCATGTCAATCACTTCCAACCTAGCTTGATTAAGTGTTTGTCTAGTTTGTAGGAACCCGTGGTTTTATCTTCTTATCATATGTTTCTATGCTTAGATTTGTCAAGTGATGATCATTTGGATGGTCTGATGAATCAGGGTAAGTATAAGTAAATCACATGTAGTGATAGTGATAGATTACGAGGAAATAATTAAAGAACTTGACTAATAATCATTGAGCTTAAACGAGAGGCCATGGTTGGGAACGTGGTGGGTTGTCTCATTTTCCTGTAAGGCCGGTTCTAGACGTACATTGACCCAAGATTTGTGTACTTCTACATGGATAGTATAATAGAACCACTCAGGATTTACTAAATTTTCTAAACTTAGCATATGAGCTACGTGATTTCCCGTTTCTATTTGACACATGTGTAAACTGAAGTGATGTGGTTGTCTCAATATAGGAGTAAGGGGGACACATAGTCTTGAGGAGGCTAGGGATGTACCACCTACTAAAAGGATCAAGGCTATCGAGTGAATAGGAGATTATCAAAACCTATAACAAAACCAAATCCTATGCATACTAGTGAACAAGATATGCAAAGTAAGCAAATATGAAGGAATAGGAAACCACAATCACACGGAAGATAAGAATTTGTTGTCGAAGTTTGAGCCTTTGGCGAGACTCTATGTCTGCGTTGAGGAAGCTTGATCCAATGATCGAAACCGCCACCCAAATGTGCTCTTTTCTCAAGAGACTTGCCGATGCGAAACTTCCCTTTTCTTGTGGTAGCTGTTCACCTTGCAATAGGTGAGCTCCAAACCCTAAAAACTTGATTGGACACTTCACACTTCTCCTTGAAGGCTTCCAACGAATCCTAACCATCTAGGAGATATTAACCTCCAAGAGTAACAGACTTCAATCGATTCGGCTTGGAGATGAACTTTTGCTTGGTGCTCAACTAGGCCTCAATCTCTCTCAAAGATTTCCTCACAAAGAATAGAAGTTTGGTTTGAGAAACTGTAGTAGGAGACTTAGGAGAGTAGAAACTAGATTTTGTAAAGAGTTATTGATGCAAAGAGGCTTGGGGGTATATATAGCCAACCCCTCAAAAAACTAGTCATTATGAAGCGAAAGACCTTGGAGGTTGATGTACCCCTATAGGGATAAAACTATCTGAGTAGTTATGCCCACAATTATGGATAACTTGATGATTAACTACATCGAATTAGATAGCTTCAATGTAATATCAAAATTGCCAACCTTAGTTGAAAGAAGTAAGTGATACTTCCTTATAGGTGGTTTTAGGAAGAGTTGAGTTGGTCGTAAGTTAGTGATGACAGAAGAAATAGATTAGTTCAAAAGAATGCTTGCTTACTGATTAGGACATTACTGCTTCGATACGACAAAAACATTACATGCGTATATATATCAAGTAATCTCTAATAAAATTTATATTATATATTATTATTTTGTTAAGGAAAAAATACTATACTTCTATCTATCATATGTAAATCATGGAGGACTTGTATAAACCACGTGTTAAAATGCAAGGATCACTCAGACGCGAGTAGCGTACAACCATATCATATGTAAAATCATGGAGGACTTGTATAACCACGTGTTAAAATGCAAGGATCAATCAGACGCGAATAGCGCACAACCATACGTGCATGCGTGTATATATGCATCAATGTATTTTTGTATATATGCATGCATCTGCACATGGTTGCGTAACCATGCATGGTACATGCATGGATGTGCAGGCTCGCACCATATGTGGTGGGCCAGCAGGGTCAAGTGGCTAGATCGACGGGTGCAGGTGCCTCAGCCTCCACGCGGGCGTGCCATAGGAAGGAGCCCTATTGCCTTTTGAGAAAAGTTAAAATATATTTTTCACATAAATTTCAAATCTATAGGCCGGAACCCATAAATTTCAAATATATGGACCAGTGGGCTAGGCTTCGGCCGACTACACCATGTGTCGGCCTGTCTATTGCTGACAGCTGCCACAGTCCATGTATGTGTGGGTGCTATCGGCCGATGGGTGGCCAACAAGGGCCAGTCACCATCAAGTCGCATGACTCAGCCCCCAAGCCACGGTTCCAAGCATGCACGCACACAGAGAGAGACGAGGTGGGAGGTGGCAACGTGGGCGAGTGAGGGTGGTAGCGGCAGCGGCTGCACGGTGTGAGGAAAGGAGGGAGAGGAACGAGAGAGGAGAGGAGGAGGTAAACCCTAAGGCTAACTTCTTTGATTTGTATAGTGAGTTGTTTAATTTAGCATGTTAGGTATATTGAAGTAGTTAGCAATATAGCAATATTAGACATTATTGTGAACCTTAAATTTTTTCAATTATTTGTATAGTTAGTTGTTAAAAGTAGTATGTTAGCAATGTTTAAATTAGTATGTAGGAGGAGGGAGAGAGGATAAGAGGAAGAGAGAGGCGGCATCGCGCGCGTTAGTGAAAGAGTATCTAGGCCCCTAAATGGTTTTGATGGTTAATGGCAACTCAACTGGGATCTAACAGTTATCTGGAGTGTTAAACGGAAAGTCAGGTTCCAGTAAGAATGATTCATTCAGGAAGGATGACCACCAAAAAAAGTACAAGGATGGTTACTTAGGTCAAGGAGATGGCTGCGCTAGGTAGCTGTGCCATAGCTATATGTGATGAAGCCAGTGCTGAGCAAGGAGTTGCTAGCTAAAAGATCGAGATCTATCAACTAGAGGGGGGGTGAATAGGAGATTATCAAATTTTATTCAAATTTGTTCTTTAGCATGCAAGAGTGAAGCAGATTTTAGAGAAAAGCAATAAATATCAAACTAGATCTAGCTCAAATGAAGAATAAACACTTAATTGAAGAGCTAGAGAGGAGACACAAGATTTAACCCGAAGTTCAAGTTGTTGGCAACAACTCTACGTCTTCGTTTGGAGAGGCTGAGCACTTAGCTCCGAAGACACATAGTCTTCACCTTCTTCTCCTTGAACCAAGTCCACTTAGAACTTGCTCAATCACTCGTGGTGGATCTTGAGGTGATCCCCGAACCTTCACAAACTGTTGGAGGCGAATCCACAAGTTGGAGCTCTCAACGACGCCTAGCCGGCTAGGAGATGCCAAATCTCCAATAGTAACAAGTAAAGAACTCTAGGCTCGAAGAAGCTCTTGCTTGAATGATTAAACAAATCTCAGATCTCTCAAAACTTTCCTCTCTCAAAGTAGATCTCAAAGAGTCAAGAGGAAAGGAGAACACACAGTGGAGAGAATGTCTTTTTACGCTGAAGTATCCTGCGGAGCCTGCATGGGGTCGGGGACCATTTATAGCCGCGGCTCAGAAAAGAGTCGTTGGGCACAAAGATTCCTCTTCGGTATAACTGGAACACAAACTCGGAAGTACCGAGATTCAAACAACGGTCATATTCTGAGGAACTCAGATACACAACGAAAGTCTTCAACTTAAAGTCGGTAGTTCCGAAAGGAACACGGTCACACCGGGATTGAAGATTGTACTCCTCAGAGTAACTTTCCAGAAACGATTCCCGGTAGTGCCGACCTGAAGAACGGTTAAACCGAGATTTGAAGTATTGACACGCTCTTCTCTCACAGAGAAGAAACTCAGTCAAACCGAAACCAACTCGGTAGCACAGCTTCTCAAATAGATCTAAGTCCAGAATAGATTCTCGATACCACCGGACACAAAACCGGTAGAACCGAAGACAACACAAATGGGACTTAGACTAGGGCAACAGAAGACCTAAGTTCAGAAGGGATTCTCGGTACACCTGGAAACGAAACCGGTGAAACTGAATACATCACGAATGGGACTTAGTCTAAGACAACAGAGGCATATCCGGAAGCACGGTCTTCAAGTACGGAAATACCGGTTTTCGAAACATGAAACTAGGGAAAACCCTAAACGGCAGGTTCCCTAACTCTCTGACACAGAGGCCATTCTCGACAGCACCGGTGTGAAGACCGATCATGCCGTAATTTAAGCTCTTCGAGGCTTGAGACGACTAAGTCATCAAACCTCGCAACAGAGGCCAATCTCGGTATATCCGGTTCTTCAAACCGGTATTACCGAGAATCACTGTCTGTGTTTCAAAAGAGATTTTCAAGGAAGTCTTCTGAGATTTTGAGTGAGCACACAAGAAGATTCTTCCTATAGCTTAGACATCTTTACCCCTCTTAATAGGCGGCTTGTCCTATAGACTCAAATGAACAGTAGAAAATCACCACTAATCTTCTAGGTCAAAGCCTTCCTTCTTCATCAACTTTTTAGGGGTCGACATCTACTGGTTAAACCAATTACCTTGGGGACTATTTACCTGTATACACTCAGTAAACCATTAGTCCCTTAATCGTTTGTCATTAATCATCAAAACCCACTAGGGGGTGCTAGATGCTCTTTCAATCTCCCCCTTTTTGGTGATTGATGACAACCGATTAAAGCTTCAAATATGATATAAAAAGTTTGTGTTTGAGTTTCATGATGTAGAGATAGCTCCCCTAAATATGTGCACTATTTTAAAATAGTTTTGAATGCTAGTGCGCATTTTGAGGAAATTTGAAGAGCTCCCCTACATCTTGGAACCTATGGGAGTGCATTGTATATGAGTAAGCATTAATAACACCATGCACAAGAAATGATCTTAGGAATATAGACATGCATATAATGAACATTTAAGCAAAGCATGTCTAAGGAATGTGGCAAACACATAAGATCACAAAATAGAGTTTACAAACCAATACAAGAATCGTCAAATAAAAACAAGGTTTGTAACTCTTTTAAGTGTAGCCTTCTTAAAACTCTCCCCCTTTTGATATTCTCTGATCTACCCTCAACCCCTGATCTTCAACTTAATCTTCTATTTGATCTTCTCTCCCACTTTGGCATCAAAGAACCAAAAAATAGGTCTAAGCAGTTGGAGGAGCACCAGAGGCAGAGGCATGAGGAGATGCTGGAGGAAGTTGAGCTGAGGCTGTGGCTTGAGCTTGATGAGGCGAGGTAGGTATTGCTTCAACATGGGGTGATCATTGAGAATCAGGCTGGACAGAGGAAGCAGAGACACTTGGAGTGAGACGATAGTGCAGAGAAGAGAGTGGGTGTTCACACCAGGAATAAGATTCCTTGATACCATGGGCAGCCAGTTCTTCCTCTGTATAATACTTCTTAGTAGCATCCAAGATCTTCTTTGAGCTTCCCTGTCAGCAATTTGAGAAACCTGTGTCATGTTGAAGAGAGCATTTAGGTCATGCCTCATAAGTCTCTGTTCTTTCTTCATTAGGCTCTGTTCTTTCCTCATTTGATGCATCACCTGAAGAATTTGATCAATCTTTGAAGTGTCTTCAGGTTGTTGCACAGCAGGCCTTTGCCCTGAATGTGGGTTGCTTTCTTCACAAGATCTTCATAGAGAGAGTGTGTGAATTTGGAATGAGTAGAGTCACAGTGGAAAGCAATGTCTGTCTTGTTCAGAAGGAATTCATCAGGTATGGTGCATAGGACAGCTGCTTGACATGGTCTGCAATGGCCTCTGACATGAAGTTTCTGAAGAAATCTGCCAAGTTGAATGGAACATGGGTCATAACCTTGAGGAGAAGATTCCTTGCTCGATGATGGATTTCATCTTGGTTACCTTTCTTGGAAGCAAGGGTCTTCCTCAGTATCTTGATGACAGTCTTGGCGGCATATGTGAAATCAGCAGTCTTGCCAAGGACACAATTTCTGTCTTCAGGATATAGAGGTTTCAGACTTTCCTTGGGCAGAATGTCTTCATCATGGATTTTGATGTCTTCAGAGTTGATATCAGTTCCAAGGCCTATCCTTGCAACAAATTCTTCAAATGTAGCTTCATATTTGGAATGCCCTGTCATCCACTCCAGCTTCCACGTATTGGAGTGAGTCTCACTGCCAGAGATATAGATTGTAGCATAGAATTGAAGGATGATTTCTTCATTCCAATCCTGCCTGAAGCTTAAAAATTCTTCAAGTCCAGCTTGTCTTATTGCCTCTAAGACTGGAGCAAAACATCTATGCTTTCCAAGATATGCTAGATCAACATATTGATGTTTGAAGATTCGGTTCTTCTTGAGGAGAGTTGTCTGGTAGAAGTCTTGTTGAGTTCTAGCCCAGAATCTTGGATCAGAAGCATCTCTGGCATATTCATAGGGATTGAGATCCCATCTAACTTCTCTTGATTCTTCATTTGTCATCTTGTTGTATTCAACAACCGGTTGAGGCCTCTTGCCTTGTCTAGGAATCATGGGAGTGGGAGCGAGCACCACTAAGGTGGCATTGTCTTCAATGTTTTGTTCCTCCATGAGTTCTAGATCTTCTTCATCCATATGAACTCTGACTTTCTTCAGAGCTGACCTTGTCCTTTGACTGGGCCTTGGTGGCAACTTGTCGGCCTTTTTCTTCTTTTCGGCAGAAGTAGTTGGTCTTGGAGTCACAGTTTGCTTCCTTTGCCTTTGCTCATATCGAGGAATTGGATCTTGAGCTTCAGAAGTGCCAGTAGCTTCAGCAGTAGCAGCAGCTGCTGCTTGTTCTTCAATAACCTCTTTAGGCTGAGCTTGTTGCTCTTCAGCTTGTTGTTCAACCCTGAACTATTGGTTCTACACTGGCTTCTTCAGGCCGAGCTTCTTGTTCTTCAGCCTCTTCTTCAACTTGTGCTACGGGTGCTTCAACCTGAGCAGTGGAGCTTTCTAGAACTCTAGAGCTTTCTGCAGGCTGCTCTACTTGTACTTCAGCCTGTGGCTCATTGTGTGTTGCAGGTTCTTCAACCTGAGCAACTGGACTTGTTGGAGCAGGAGTCCTTACTGGACTGACTTGTGGTGAAGTGGGCCTCACTGGAGAGCTAGCAGCTCTTTGAGGTGAATATGTTGGTGACTCCCTGATCACTACTCCTTTGGCTTTAGGAGCCTTTGGAAGTTCTGCTTCCATCTGTTTCCTTAATGCAGCAGATTTCTTATCTGCTTTCTTCTTCTTCACATTGGCAAACAGTGCAACTCTGGCCAATTCCTGGCCTCTTTCTTCTTCAGCAGCTTGCTCTGCTATGAGAGCTTTAAACCTTGTAAAGCTCTCTTTTCTCTTTCCTCTTGCAGCTTTGAGTTTCTTTAACTCAGCTTCTCTTTTTGCTTTTTCTAGCTGAAAGGCTTCTAGATTAGCCTTGCTTCTTCTGGCATCTGCATAAATTTCTAGCCTTTCTTGGGCTAAGCTTCCTTTCTGGCCATCTCTTCAGGAGAGATGACTGCCACTGTGCCAGCTTGAGCTTGTTTAGTAGCTCTCTCTTTGGCTTCTAACTCTCTGCCAATCCTCTGGGCTTCAGCAGTTTCCCAGTCAGCTTGTTGCTTTTTGGCAATGAGAGTGTGTCTGAGTCCTATGGGGATGTCATCTTCACTATCTATAGCTGAAGACATTTGAGGAGCAGTTGTCTTAGCTATTGAGGACTTTTGAGGAGTAGCTATCTTAGAAGCTGAAGACTCTTTCACTTGTGCCACGTTTTTCTCACTTTTTGAGGGCGAGGAGACTCTTCCTCATGAGGAGTTGAGAAGAGGGCTTGAGCTTCCCTTCTTCTTTTCCTTTGTGCTTCACGAATTGATTCCACTTTGGATCTGGCAGCTGTTCTCTTTGTAGCTTTTTCCTCAAAGATCTTCTTCCAATAGGCAGTCACATATTTCCTTCTTTATCCTGTTTTTCCCAATATCTCCTGATCCTCTGATGCTGGTGTTTCCTATCCATGGCTGATTCTTGAGGAGGAGTATTCATTTTTAGCTCTTTAGGTACCTCATATGCCATATTTTGCAGCTTTCTTCTACCTAAAGATGAGGCGGTGCTAGCAGGAGTCCTGGACGTTCTAGAAGTTCTGGGAGGAGGAGAAGAATCTCCTTTTGAGCTGCTTGTGGCTCTGTCAGGATCACTGTCACCGACTTGAATGTCATAGCTTCTCTCAGCATTAGAATCTTCAGGACTTGAACTCATGATTGCTCCTGTGGAGCATGTGAGATACGAAGAAAAAGATAAGATCACAAATGTACTCAGCAGACACATTTTTGAAGAAAAATAGTTTTTAGCTGATGAATTAATGGTTTTTTCAAAGTCGGAATGACCGGTTTCACTTCCAGAAGTGCCGGGCTTGTGCTTCAGCGTTTGCAGAGCACAAACGCGGAACTACCAGTTTGAATCCGGTAATTTCGAGATTCTTTAGAGCACAAACCACATAACTCGATAGGCATAGAGATTGGAATCTAAATAATGCGCCTAAATCTAAGAGATTTTCTTTGATTTGACAGGCAGTGAAGATCGAAAATGTACCCTGAAATTTGATGCACACGACGGAGGAATTTGAGGATGAGGGTCGCGGATCTCGCTGCCGTGCCCTAACTCGGCGACGGCGGCGCTGCTACGGCGGCGACAGGAAGTCCTTGCGATGGCGGCGGCGAGGCAATGTTCCTCGAGCGATTCTGGCGACGAGGACGAAGAACAGCGGCGACACTGAGGCGTTTAGGGTTTTGGAAGTGTTAGAGACACGGAGGAGAACTCGGTCTATTTATAGCCAAGAGTTCTCGGAAAAACCGAAGATGCGGTTCGAGTAAAAACCAGATCTGCCGTTGAGAGTCCTCAAACTCGGTGATGCCGAAGAAAAACTCGGTAGGACCGGAATTGAGTACTGGAGGACGACTCAAAAATCTTCAAGGATTGCAGAGTCATAACAAAGATGATTTTTGGATATGCCGGGTTTGAAAACCGGAATGACCGAAGAATTGCTTTAAAGAGGAAACTGACTCAAAGGTTTCATCTCGGAAGCACCAGAAGAAAATCGGTGATGCCGAGAATGGTTTCAACAGTACACTTATGAAGAGATAGATAAGATCCATATCAAATGTGGTGGTTTGAAGCCACCATGTATGAATGTATTTGATGATGGATAGTACAGTATCCCGTATATTAGGAAGTATCTGTATACGATTCCCTGGATTATCGGAATATACCACGTATCCAGTAAGGATCCAGGACGATAAGGTAACCCCTAGTAAAGAGAAAGGGTATCCCTTAAACTAGGAAGTCCATCCCGATGTTTAAGGAGGCCAGAGTCCTACGCGGGCGTAAGTCCATGTACGGTACGACTAGATGAACCCCCTATAAAAGGATCAGCAATCCCATTGGGGAGGACAAGTCAAGTTGAGGCGAAGTTAGATCCTGAAGACCAATTCAGATCCGGAAGCCCTAGCTTATTCCTACGAGAAGTCCCACCACCTCGAAGGAGTCGAGCTTAGCGGGCTTAGGCGGATTAGTCTATGATTAGGCCTAGGATAGCCACTAACCTTCATATCCCTTGTAAGATATTCTCCAGTTAATATATACGAACAAGACGTAGGGTTATTATCCTGAGGGAGGCCCGAGCCTATATAAAAAGGGCGTTTTCCTTGCCATTATACCTCTAGCCTTGTGCCCTAACGGTCCCTACCCCTCACACATACACATTCCACGAATACCGTAAGATTGGCGGTTTACCGATCGTCGACAGATGGCGCCGACCGTGAGGACCTCTCTGGCTCAAGCCATCAAGCAAGTATCGGAGTCGGCAAGATGTGCAACTATTCACGATCAGCCCATGACGCCGACTGCACGGCCCTCCTCGGTTCGTCCCGAGGAGGAAGAAGCAGGTTCGGCGGGGGATCCGATCGCTCTCACGCGACATACTGGGTACTCAGATCTAGACATACTAGGTACCGGCCAGATAGATCTGTACCCGGTATCTGACCGCGTAGATCTTGGAGAATATGCCCCTGGTGACTACTCGGATTGCGAAGCTGATCAATTCAGGACTGAGTGCGCTAGGGCCTTCGGAGGAACGTTGGTGCTAACCGACGATTCCCAGGCAGGAGCGACCAGTCTGATGTCCGGACTGTCACCTGCAACGTCTGATCGACCAAACGATCAAGATCTCAGTCACAGTATCCCTCCCGATGGAGTGGAACTACACCTCATCTAATCCTGACCGTCGAGTGGTTTTCGCGATCGGAAATATCTCGAGGACCCGGATCAGTATGGGGGCTCACAACATCGAAGCCCGACGGTGACTCCCCGCAGGAATGGGAATATGCCATCTTAGGATGCCCAACTCTGGCCAAGTTTATGGCAGCAACGCACTACGCCTACCAGTGCATGAAGATGCCCGGCCCGAAGGGTGTCCTCACAATAAAGAGCCCCCCCCGGGAAGCATTACTCTGCGACAAGCGTAGCCTCGACCTCACAGAAAAGCATCAACTCTCAAGCAGGGAAGCAGACTCCGACGCCGTTGCGGCACCCCCGCGTCAGCAAGAACTCCACCGCAACTACGAGCGACGACTTCGGAAAACACCCCCTCTAAGTCGGAGAGCAGGTTCTACGACTAGTTCAGAACCGGGGCAAAAAGGGCTTTCTTCTCAGCAGGACAACGGCTCCAGAGGAGAAGTCGCCTGATCCAGGTCGCTCGAGTTAGCAGTAAAGAGATAGTCATCACCCCTTCGACCGCCAGTCCATCTCAGGTTGCGCCAGCTCCAGCCTCAAGTCGTCAAGCTATGAACAAGCCGATGATAAGACGCTCTGGGCACCGTCGCCTAGCACGCGCACTCGACAAGCTTTTTCAGCAGGTCACGACAAGAGCACGAGAGTTTCTGGAGCAACCAACGATAACTCGAGAGGAGGAGGTGATGTTTTTACTTCTAGTTTTTCCTAGCAGTTTTTTCTTACAGTAACTTGTAAATGATGCTTTAGTCAGTTCACAGTTTTTTAAATATCAAGTTCCTAGTTCGATATTTATTTTTTTAGAATGCCTATCTGAGAAACTTCTCGAATAAGACAGTCGGGGGCTGGATAAGTATGTGACATCAAGCAAAAAACTGGCGTACACATGCACGTACTAACAACCCAACCTAAGCAAAGGAAAAAGGGTTGCGCGCTGCAACCGTCTGGGATGAGAGGAAAACCCTTAACGTGTCTACAGGTGACAGGGGAAGCCACTGAGCCCCCCACTTGACTAGACCTAAGGCCCGGCCAACCAAACTCCCCGGTTCCCGTAGCAAAGTTCCCCGACTCCGAGCAGGGGAAGAAGAGAAGGTACAAGTATGACTAGGCCAACAAAATCGTACGCTTACCGGCCACCCCGACTACTTTGAATAGAACGCATCCTGGATAGAGTGCAATGTCGTCAGAGCAAGGGTTACGAGAGGTTCACTAACTAGCGTCCAATACCCCTTCGACAAGGGAACGCGGGTTGCTGCTATGGCTATGACAGACTATACGAAGACCCGTTATCGCGTTTACTGATGACGAGGAGCCTCTGAGACCTCCATCCGACTAAACCTAAGGCCTGATCAATCGCAGTCAATGGCATACGGCGCAACTCGTAAGCCTAAGTCAAGGAAGGTGGACGCGAAGTTTGACTAAATCCTCAAGAACCTTTGCATCTGACAACATTCACAATGCAGCTAATTTCGAAAATGATCAACTTTCAGAAAACAAAACACACAGATTAAGCACAGTTACTAATCAAAAAGTGTTAAGTCAGTTTAGCAGGCTATCTTCATTCAGCCATTCGAGACCTCTTCGCCTCGAAGTCGGTTCCCCGCTCCTGTTCTGACCAGACCAATCGCTCCTCTAGGCCCCGGACGAAGCGAGCAAAAAGGCAAAATGTTAGTTTCAGTAAAGATAAATTACAACTAACGTTTTCAGTTGTTGATTATATCTAGAAGCGCCGCGACCGGGGGCTAGACCTTCGCTCAAGTCGGATGACAGGCATCCTAAGCTGGGGCCTCCATAGCCGACTAGCCCCATGCCGGAACTGACTTCACCAATCAGAGAATGCCTGCAGTATGCACTGCAGATTGACTTCCCGGCCACGAATACCGTGGCCGAGTATGAGGGTTTGCTTACCGGTCTCCGAGTCGCGTTCGCGCTTGGTATCCTTCGCCTACTCGTGAGTGGGGATTCACAGCTGGTGACGAGATAAGTGTCCATGAAATATCAGACTTTAGACCAGAACATGGCAGCTACCTAGCAGAGGTGAGGAAGCTAGAGAAGAAATTCATCGGGCTCGAAGTACGGTACATCCTAAGAAAGGATAACTGTCGAGCCGATAGTCTTGCTCGCTTGGCGTCCTCACGATCTCTATGTCCACCCAGGACCTTTGCAAAAAGGATTTCGACGCCGTCCATAGCTTCTAACGAACTTGTGGATGAAGGAATGGCCACCCTCAGAATAGAGCACCATTCAAGGATGTCACCAGGTATTGACGCTCCATGGGGAGTGGCAGGTCGACTCGTTGCTCCCCCCGATCCTGAGGATTCGTGGATAGAGCCCATCCACAGGTACCTTCTCGATCGGACTACGTCTGAGGATGATACACTATTCGAGCAGCTTGCCCGACGTGCCAGGATGTACTCCCTGGTCGACGGAATCCTCTACCGAAGAGGAGCTCACGGAGTGCTCATGCGGTGTATACCTCAGAAGCAGGGTACAGAGTTACTCGAGGAAATCCATGGAGGGGTGTGCAGGGCACATGCATCTTTCCGAACCCTGGTTGGAAAGGCCTTTAGACAAGGACTCTATTGGCCAACAGCTCTCCATGACGCGAGCGACTTGGTGAAGTGATGCCGTCAGTACCAATTTCACGGTAGACACATTCACCAACACCCCCAAGCATTGCAGACGATTCCCTTGTCGTGGCCCTTCACGACATGGGGCCTGGATATCCTGGGGCCCTTCCCGGTCTCGCCCGGGGGCTACAAGTTCCTGTTCGTCGCAATTGACAAGCACGCTGCGGTTTCGCTAAACGTCAGCCGGATAGTAGCGCAGGAAAAGGAAAGATTATTCATCACCATGTGAAAATTCCGCCATGACGGTTCGGTTTCCCAGAAATCTACCAAGCGAACGCGTGTCTGTGGTTGACGGATCAGATTAAACCAAAGGTGCTTCATTGGCAAGCCAGCCCAGAAAAATGCTTTAGACTACTCGGAGGTTTGTCCCGACCAAGGATATCACGACTACCCGGTAGAGATATTACCTACTCGGGAGCGTTGTCAGCAAAAGTACTCGAAGTCGCCTACTCAGAGTTGCTTCCCGACAAGGGCAGATTTCCTACAGAACAGTCATGACCTCATTTCACGTACTGATAGGGGGCTTGACGATGTATAGTGTAGTATCCCGTATATGAGGACATATCCAGTAAGGATTCCCAGGAGATAAGGTAACCCCCCGAAAAGAGGAAGGACACCCCTTAAACTAGGAAGTCAATCCCGACGTTTAACGAAGCCAGAGTTCTACTCGGGCATAAGTCCATGTCCGGTACGACTCGGGGAGCCCTCTATAAAAGGATCAGCAATCCCATAGAGGAGGACAGGTCTTTCAAGTCCCAGAAGGTCTTTCAGGTTCTCCAAAACCTAGAAGTCAAGTTAGATCCAGGTGCCCTAGCGATCTCCCACGAGAAGACCCGCTGCCTCAAAGGAGTCGAGCCCCGCGGAACTGATCGTATTAGTCTCCAATTAGGCCTAGGGTAGCCACTAACAGACACATCCCTTGTAAGACACTTCTTTGATCAATATATACGAACATGACGTAAGGTTATTATCCTGAGAGAGACCCGAACCTGTATAAAAAGGGTGTTTCCTTGCTGTCAGATCTCCTGGCCTTGTGCCCTAGCGGTCCCTACCCCCCAAGTATCTTCACCTCATGAATACCATAAGATCGGCGGTTTATCGATCGTCGACA
>JAGXJF010004670.1:0-150086 GCA_019208055.1 Stipa capillata
AAAAATTACACGACACTCATCTTTGTAATCTCAGTCCATCTCTGTAAAAATGCCTCCACCTCCAGTACAAAAATCTACCAGGATTCCTATCGAACACCTTTACTTCTATCTCCTCTTCCCCTTTGATTTCAACCCAACTGCCAACCACTCCTCTAGGAGCTGTCCAGCAGCATTACTCACCTCAGAACCCTGCCTGCCTCTACTCTCTCTCACTGGCCAGCTCTAGATCACAGTGTTCAACTCGAGTGTCATTCCATGCCGGCCCTGGCATTGCAATGCCACGCCAGCAGCAGCTTAACCCCAGGCTCAGAGGACCTCCTGGCATGTCCTGATGTCAACCCTTGTCTACCTCGGGGCAGTGGCACGTTGGATCCCATTGGGCACACCCGAAGACCCCTCTGGCAAGTCAATGCCACGCAGGCAGCGCTCAAGCGTGCTCTGGACGCGCCCATGCCAGTGCCGGACATGGCCATGCGCGCACCCGAGCTCTACCCCACCGCGCCCTACCTCGCCTGAGCCAACGTCCACGCCACGGTCACTCGCCGTCCCTTCCAGAGCACTGCGCAGCATGGCACGGCCCCCACCTCAGCTCACCGCCGGGAACACCTCAGCCCCGCAACCATTAATCGGCCTCCCCGCTCCTTGCCTATATAAAGGATACCCGAGCTTGTTCTTCCTCCACACCAGCTCCTTCCTCTCTAACTCCACCCTAGCCAAGCCCCAATTCAACCCGAACGTCCTCCTTCTTCTCCAACACCGAGCAACACCACCGACCTCCGCTGGACCTCACCTCCTCTCCACACCAGCAAGCGCGCCAGCTTCCCAATAACAAAAATGGAATCCTCATAAGCTCCTGAACCCAGCCGTGCAACCCATTTTCTCCAATTCCATTCCTAGCTACCGCAATTTCTCACCGTAGGGTTCGCCGGAATTCTCACCGGAAACCTAATTCCTCGCCGGACATCTCCCGCACGCGCCCCCTCTCCCTCCTCTCTAATCTGACCGGTGGGCCACCTTCCTGAAGCGGTAGGCCAACGCCCAAGCCACTGACAGCGGGCCCGAGCAGCTGCCTCGGCCCACTGTCAGTATTACTGAAGCCGGCGCCGACTTCCGCCACGTCACGTCGGTTCAATTAAACCGGCCGTTTTCTCTCTGGTTCAGTGTATTACTCTCTCTGGTCTGCCCGGTTCACCTTGAACCAGGCCGATTCTCAGAAAAGTCCCCAAATAAAAGTTGTCCAGAATTTCATTTCCCACCTTTTTCGTATTGACCACTTTTCGAAAATCTCTATATTTCTCCCTGTACAGCCCCAGTTCAGTAGCCAATTTAAATTCAAACCTGTTTTCAAAATCCTTTTGAATATGGGTTCAATTCTAGTTAGTTCCAGCATCTGCTCATGAGCATTTTTAGAGCCTGACTCCAGTGGCATTCATGCATACATTATTATTGCTTAGCTCAAAGAATCAAAGGATTAGATAGGTTCGTGAAACCCTAGAATCATAAGCATGCTCATATAGTGTTAAACCTCTACGAGTCTAGTTGATTAGTTGTTGCATCCTATTGTCCAGTAGGTTTAACACCCAAAGCTTTGTCAAATATGTCAGTAGCCATTTGCTCATATTGCATGAACCCAAGAGCCAAAGGAAGCATATGCTTACACTCCAAAAATCCTAGAAACCCTAATCGGCATTGCATGCGTACCCATGTTGTTTCACCTTAAGGATTAGCTCTATCATGATAGGATCTTCAAGGAAGTGTTGGAACCTTGCATGCATGCATACTAATCTCTACTATTTGTTGCCCGGTTCTTATTCGAAGCTCTTCTCGAACGTGTAGTTGACGGTGTGAGGTACGTGCGCCAGGACGAACCCGAAGCATCTCCGCGCCCGGAACCGAGCCAAGACTTGCCAGGCAAGCTCTCCGCCATTGATCATGTTGAATCCCAGTTTTAGGAAATATTATTTTGTTTTCGAACCATGCATGCTATATTTTATTCCTGTTACTTTATGTAGAGTAGATATCACCGATGGTAGGAAACCCTAGTCCGACCCGTAACCCTTGTCGCCCTAGGTCTATTATATTCCGAAGTTCTAACGGAAACTTAGGGTAGTGTATGTATATATATATGCTTAGCCCCGCAGTAGATGAATTAGGTTTTCGAAAAGGAAAAGGAAAGCAACACCCCATATTTCATGTGATGGAATATCGAAACGGACCGCCGCGTCCGGTTGTAGAGGTGCATGGAAGGTAGGATATGCATGGGTTGGGATATTCTACCGTGATATTGGTTCTGTGGAACCGAGTTAAAAAGGAGGAGATTTTGATCCGGGTTGGTAATGAAGGGTGTTGGAAGGGAGATGTTAAAGAGCGAGGTAAGGCCCGTCGTGGTTCTCGCTGCCCGTTTACGGGAGTGGAGTGGAGTCCTTCTCGGATCACCTAAGGACCTGTCTTAAGTGCCGTTTGGCCAAGTCTTACCGTACGACCACATGTCCTTTGTGGGAAGGACTTGATCTAGTAGCCGACCTGGACTAGCATGAACCCGTGGGCAGTTAGTAGAGTGCAGATGGGGTGGGGTACACTTCGAAGAGGGCAAACCCGGGGATACCGAGTTTTCGCCCGCCACAAAGATGGAACACCAACCTCCTCGTAGCAGGGGTACTGATTCGGGCTAGGTTTGGGACATGTCTATTCTGACGGGTTCGTGGCTGGGTTCACAGCGGTGAAGAGTCTCGTTGTACTAGCTCTGGTAGTATGCAGTGCACGGTATGCCCAGGGTGAACTACATCGTGTGGGTAAAGTCGTACAACCTCTGCAGAGTGTTAAAACTATTCGAATAGCCGCGTCCGCGGTCATGGACGAAACTTGGTCGGGCCACACTAAAGTAGTTTTGGCTTTCTGAGCCCCAAAAAGGATCTTTGGGTTATGGGTTTAAGGACGCGAACCGCCGTGTTCGCAGGATGTCATGATGTGTCATGAGGTGTGAAGTCGGGTTTTCCCGTGGGCTCGGGCAAAACCTTAGAATCTCCCGTAAGTACGAGGTCAGCTGTGTCTACCTGAGGAACCGGGTGATTGGGAAACCCGTAAGTACGAGGTGAGCGTCGTCTACCTGTGGAACCGGGCAAGTACCGTGCTGTATCGCAGGTAGCGGTAAGCACAAAAGTGAACTCCCCCGGGGTACGGGCCGAGTTTTGAGCAATACCCTATTTCGCTGCGGCGAGATGTTTTTGATAAAATTGCTTTTACACCTATGTACTTATTTCCAAATGCAAACTTACTTTCTCGCACAACATGAAACATAGGATAGAGCTTTTCCATTGATAAATTCCCAAGCATGTCATTTCCGTATTAAACTCCCCGGCGGAGTGCTTGCGAGTACATTCAATGTACTCACCTGGCTTGTTATGTGGCCAGACGATGAGGAGGAGCACCAGTCTGGCGATAGCGACAGCGACTTCGATGCGTAGGGTTTTCTCCCCAGTCTGTTGCCTGTGGATCGGCATACTGACGGGCTATCCACCTTATCATATTTCCGCTGCTGTTTTTATTCGGCCAATAGGCCTGGTTTGTAAGATCTAAAGACCAATTATGGCTAAGGTTTGTAATAAACGATGTATGGTATGGTAATGCTGTCAAGTACTTGTGTGTATCGACTATTGGTCCAGGGATCGATACAGTAAACACAAGGGTTATCCGGCCCTAAAACCGGGTAGTCTACAGGCTGAGTACTCAGAGTCTGACTTCTACACGGGGGTTCTTCATCAACTTGGAGTACAAGACATAAATCTATACCTACCCGGCATCTCGGATCCTGACTGTAACCGACTAGAAAATATACTTGTAAACCGATCTGGACTCTTGTAACCCTACCCCCGCCAGCTATATAAGGCAGGGCAGGGATCCCTCGATCGGTAAGCTTTCATAGAGACTTAGATACTCAAAACCCTTGCAACCTAGAGATCTCCTCTCAAGGTCTTGCGGCACTCAGAACACAAGCAATATCATCCACCAAACACAGGATGTAGGGTATTACCTCCTCCCGAGGGCCTGAACCTGTCTAAACTTTGTGTCCCGTGTGCACTCATCTAGATCTACTATGCGTACGCTGCCCCATATTCATTATTGCCAGATCAAAACACTGACAGTATTGCCTCTACAAATTCCAAAGTTGCTGAACATTAGAGAAGTGAAACACTGGTTCACTCGTAGCTTTGCTCTTTATATGAACAAGTATAACGTCAGCATTCAAGCAGTGTTTACAATGTCCTTAATGAGCATGCCCTGGGATTTGATGTCTGTTGATAGAACAAAGGAGTAGACTTCTTGGCTTAGGGTGTGCAGAGCTCGTAAGGATGAGCCGGTTGCATTGGTGCAGGCTATTGTGAAGGATCCAGGAGGGTCTCTTTGTAGAGAGTATAAAAAAGGTCAGAGCAGTTCATCGGCCCAAGGGGTAAGTTAGCACGGAGTGGATGATCATCCAGAAGCAGTAGTTCCTAGAGGAATGAGACATAATCATTGTCCTACTACGCGGGCAGATGAAGCTGAGGAATTCAAAGTGTTGGTGTAGGCTATGGAGCAGGAAGATGTAGCGGACATGGTAGAAGATGAAGACGAAGAGGTCAATGATGAAGAAAGTGGTGAGGATGAGGAGACTTTGGATCGTCAAATTCCCAAAGGGTGGAACAAAGAATTATTGGATGGAATGCGTGTAACAGATGGGCATGAGTCATCGTGGGAGTTGAATGAGATAAAACATGGCACCATGTATCGCAACAAGCTTACATTGAAGGATGTAGTTGTTCTTTGGGGCATGTCCATTCAAAGGACATTGTATGTTCAAGTATCTACCCTGACGTAGAACACCGCAAAGTGCAGTACTAATGGTTGTCCTTGCTCTATGCATGCTCACGTGCCGAAGTACGAAGTGAATTGGATTGTTAGTAGAGTACTGCCGCATAATTGTATTAGATCCAACATCCTCACAGAGCATCGTAACATGATTTTGAGCTGAATTGCAAGACTGATGTTTGCCGAGATAGTGGAGAAGAAGGATGTGGAAGCAAAGCATATTCAAGTAGCAATAAAGAACAAGTACCAGTTCTCAATTAGCTATGGAAAGGCATGGAGGGCTAAACAGAAGGCCATAGAGATGCAATTTGGGGATTTCAAAAATTCATATCACAACGTCCCTTACCTGCTATGGACACTTGAAAGGGATCTCAGGAGTCGACTAGAGGGGGGGTGAATAGGTCGGCTCTAGAAATTAAAATGCCTAATGGGTTTCTCTTCTGGAGATAGGTCAATCCTAGAGAAAATATATGCAACTGATGCAGGTAACTGAGACTCAGCAAGATATATCAGATAAACACCAGACACTCAGACAGCAAACTCAGCTGATGTAGAGCAAGTTATATTCAGAGCTAACTGAGTCTCAGGTGTGAGAGTCAGGTGAGTGCATCAGATGACGTGAACACGAAAGGTACTAGCTTTAGCAGGAGCTAACTGAGTCTCAGGTGAGGAAACTCAGTTAGTGTGCAACAAATAAAGGTGCTCTAGTGATCTAAGCATGCATAGATATCAGAATAAGTAAGAGCAGATCACAAGACAGAAGGTAAAGCACACAATGATTTGTTTTACCGAAGTTCCTACTTCTTGCGAAGCAGTACGTCTCCGTTGAGGAAGCTGTTCTCACAGCCGGCACCAAATCGTGCTCTTTCCTCAAGTACCTTTCTTGTGTGGAATCCTTTTATCTTGCTGCTGCAAGACAGGCAGACCCGAATCGCCCTCACAGACTTTTGGTGGCAGCCACACAAGACTTGGCTTGCTCACCAACTCCAAGAGCACTCCCACTCTTGGAGGAACCAGTACCTCGAATGCTACACCTGAAGGACTAAGTAACTCACTCTCACGATGGATGCACGCAGGCAACACTCACTTGGAGACCTAGAGCTCTTTCTTTCTCAACAGGTTGCTTTCGGGTTAGAGGCAAAAAGTTGGGTAAAGGTTCAAGGTTGAAAACCTCCCCAGGTTCCCTATTTATAGGGTCCCTGGCAGCTAGCCGTTACCCTCATGCCACGTCAGACAAAGAGCCACCAGACCTAACCTATCTGAGACTCAGCTAACATGCACCTCTGGTAACCTACTAGCCGCGGCTGAGCTACCCACCTGAGTCTCAGATGCCAAACTCAGGTGGACTCGGTTGTCTCAGGCAGCACCTGAGCACAACTCTGCCCGGCTCACTACAAGCCTAAAACTGATCAGAGAGCAATGGCCTCGCCACAGTCCCTGTCCAGCTCGCTCAGACCCTTGGCACTGGTTCCAAGCTTCTTCACCGAAGACGACTGCCCTTGTAGACGCACAGCGAACCCTTGGTCCTGATCCACCAGCTTCCTAGCTCCTCCAGGACTTATCAAGCTTGCATTCACGGCCCTTGAACTCCATCAAGCAACCATCACCTCGCTTGCCCTCGAGCACAGCCTCGGCTTCCTCGCAACTGTGCCTCAGGAACCTAGCTCAGCTGGTCCTTCTGACCTTCCTAGTTCCTTGCTCTTTTTAGGGCTCATCATCAACAGTTGTCTCACTTCAGCTTTCACCTGTCCATCTAATCCCTGTTCACACTCATTGCAAAACATTAGACACAGGTGAGGATTGCCAATAACCATCAAAACCAAACTCTGGGGCAAGATAGCCATCCTTCCAAGCTCCATGGGAGTGGATGCACTTTCAATCTCCCCCTTTTTGGTGGTTAGTGGCAACCCCTTAAAAACATTCATTTAGATAAAAAAAAGTATTGCATTTAACCTTGTTTGACATCAACTCCCCCTTAAGATGTGCACAAGTGAGATTTTGCATTTGAATACAAGTGTACAGATCAGACTTAACATTGGAGAGTTGATGCAAACACAGGTTCTCACAACATAACTGAGAATATAAGCACAGCGGAATAGCAGGTATGTTGGAGGAGTACTCAGCAAATAAGATAACAGAAAGAATTGCATGCTTGAGTACAAATATCAAATATCAGAGCGTCATGTATATATCGAATATCAGAGCATAGAGCTAAAGCAAGGAATATTATGTATCAGAGCAGATGTGATAAAGAGATCAATACAAAAATGAGGTGTTCAAGACGGATAAAATCATTTTGCAGTACATAGAACGTCTTGACACACATGCAGTCTAGTCTACCCCTTTACATGCTGCTCCCCCTGAATATAATACTCTCCCCTTTAAGCTATTCTCTCCCTATGCTCTCCCCCTTTGCCACTAAGCACTAAAAAGAGATAGAAAGAAGAAAGAAAAGATCCTCAGGGAGCTGGCTTTGGTTGCAGGAGGGATAGGATCTGATCGAATTTGCTGTTGACCGAGGCCTTGAGATCTGCCATCTCACTCGTGAGATCAGATTTCAGCTGAGCCATTTCTTGTTGCAGTTTATCTTGTCTTCTCTTGATAACAGAGATCTGTACTGGCACAACCCGTTTAATGAAAGCATCCACAGCTGCGGGATTGTCTAGACGTTGTACCAAAGGAAGACTGTCTGATGAAAGGTTCACAGAGACCGATGCTTGGCGCTCAGTAGGAGGAGATAATTCTCTAGCTGAGTCTCGGGTGGGAGACACCTGAGGCTCAGGTAGGACTGCTGGGAGATCAGCTGCTGGCTGAGGTGGTCTGACTGAGACTCTGGTGGCTTGCTCTGGAGGCTCTGAAAAGCCTGACTGAGATGAGTTGAGGATGTTGTAGAAAGGAACTTCATCTTCATGGTCATCCTTCTGAGGTCTGAATTTGCTGAGATATGTCTTCTTGTCAAAGGAGAAGACTGAAGATGCTAAAGATGTTCTTTGGAGAATCATATGCATTAGATATGAGCCATATCTCATCTTGTCAGATCTGTTCTTCTGGCACTCATTTATTTCTGAGAATATGTATCTGGCCACATCAAACTTTTCTTTCTTTGCTATGAGCTCAAGAATTCTCCATACTGGATTGTAGATGGCATCAGTTCCTCCACCTTTGGTACAGATGGATATGTTCAAGATCTTCACTATGTGCTTGGGTGTCTTCATCAATCCTTTGAAATTGGAGATATGCTTAGGGACTGCACCCTTAACAGGAGGAGGCACAAAGCCTGTAGGGAAGAACTTCTTCCTTTTCTCATTTGGAACCCAATCTGGCAGGAGACTCTTATCTTCTTCTGAGCCTTTGGATATGCTGATCTTCTGTAGCTTTGACCCTGATGGTAGATTGAACATCTCTGCAAACTCTGGAGCTGTGATGCACAGCAGTTGACCTCTTGTCATCCAGAGCATATAATCTTGATTGTTCTGCTCTACAAAGACTGTTGCATAGAATTCCTTGATAGCTTCAGAATCATAATCTTGGTTTAAACTGCATATCTTATCAAGGTGAACAGCAGCTAAAATCTGCTTCAGATTTCCTAAGCCGTTCTTGGCAAGGTTTTCCCAATCAATTGGCATGCTGTCAACAAAATCTTTCTTCTGCAGCAGGAGATGATAGCTTGATTGCTGCTGATCATTCCAAAACCTTGGATCAGTGCAATGTCTTCTTTTCAGATTTCCTTCACTGTCAAAATATGGATTTGTGGTTCTCATGGCAGTGTAGTTTGATGTGCTTCTTGAGTCCAGGTTCATGGAGGCTAGACTGGCATCTGCCTTTGGTAGCTTCTTGAAAGCAGTTGCAGATATGAATTTCATCATTGATGTGTCAGATCGTGCAACTTTTGAGAATATAGCTGTGTATTTGTCTTCCAATGACTCATCTGACTCTTCTAACTGAGTCTTAGCTGGGACATCTTCTGAGTCAGATGCAGAGGGGGATGAGTCTGATTCTTCTGCGGACTCTTTCTTTCCACTGCTCTCTTCTTCTTCTTGGTATTCTTCATCTGATTCAGACAGCTTTTGCTTCTTCTTGCGAGGAGATGGAGGATGAGGATCACTTGGACTTGAATAGGAGTCATCTGAGTCTTCTGACTGAGCCTCAGTTGACTGTGCCTGAGACCCAGTTGGCATCCTATGAACTGACTCAGGTGCTGGAGAGGATACTGCTTTTTCTTGCTCTTCAAGTCTTGTTTCTTCTTGAGCTGGTTCTAAGTCTGATAGAGACTGAAATACAGAACCCATGCTCACTGATACTCCAACTGATGGATCTCCTTGTGGCTCAGTTGGATTTTCATGTGCTTTAGTTGACTTCTCTTCAAAAGATGATCTTAGCTTATCCATAGATTCCTCCATAGTCTGCTCAAGTTCCTTTTCTTTTGAGTCAAGCTCAGCCAAGATGTCTTCAATTGATTCTATGGCGGCTTTCTGTTGAGGTTCCACTTCAGTGAGGACTAATTCTAGTCCAGCTGATGCAGCTGCCTGAGACTCGGCTGGCTTACTCAGTTGTGGCACTGAACCACTGACTTGCTGAAGGGGCACTGCATCAAGTGCTTGAGAACTGGATGTATAAAATATCCTTGAGTTTGTTTCAGCAATCTCATTTTGTAGATGCTTCTTACGAGCTTCATCAGTACAAGAGTTTAACTCCAACATGTGATTCTCTATTCTCCTTTGCAGAATGATATCTGAGAACCTTGTCCAGAGAGGCTTATAGTCTTCTGAGAGTTGAGGGAATAGACGATCAATTTGTTTGATCAGGTCTGCTTTCTCTTGTCCAGATGCTTTTCCTTCTTGCTTCAGCAGCTTTTTGAGTTCTTCATGGATTGCCTTGTCCTTCAGCTGAGTTTCTCTTTGGAGTTTCACACTCTTTGAAACATCTGGTGATTCAAAGATTTGCTTTGCAAGGGCATCTATTCTTTCCTTCATTTGAGGCCTTTCCTCATCTGTGGCATTAGGCAACTTATCAGTTAGGTCTTGCCATTTTTTTATAAGTTTGCTGTGTTCCTGTCTTTTAAGAGCTTCTACTCTCCATTCAGCTTCTTCCTCTTCTTGGAGTTGCTTCTTTGTTTTCTTCTTGACTACCACAGCCTCTGATCTTGGCTTCTTTGGCACTTTGCTCAGGGATAAATCTGTTGGCTTGCCTGCAGCCCTTGTCCTTTTGAGTGTATCAACTACTGGAGCCTTCTTGGCTTTGATAGCTGCCTCTTTCTCAGCAGCCTTCTTACCTTTTTCTTCAGCTCTTTTCTTCTTTGCTTCTTCAGCTTGGGCTTTCTTCTCAGCTGCTTTTGCTTTCCTCTCTTGCTTCAATTGTTCTTCCTTGCTAGCTTTCTGAGCTTCTAATTCTTTCATTCTTTTAGCTGACTGAGCTGTAGCTATGTCCATCTGTCGTTTCTCTTCTTGTAGCTCTTTAAGCCTAGCTTCTCTTTTGGCTAGCTCAGAGGGTGACATAGGCGCTTTGACTGATTTTTGTGCAGCTTCTTCTGCATCCAATTTCTTTGCAAGACTTTTAGCCTGCTCTGCCTCCCACTCTAACTGCTGCTTCTGACTTAGGAGCTGAGTTCTCAGACCAATGGGCAGATCATCAGTTATATCCTCAGGCACATTCCTTGATCCAGACATCTGCATAGGTGAGATAGGATAAAGAATAGATAAGAGATAATCCTATTGCAAAGAAAACAGGAATATTTGGCCATTTTTGGATGTTTTTAGGAGAGTTTCACAAGTCATCTCATGCTACCTGACTTAGCTACCTGACACTCAGGTGAGATAAATTGTGTAACTCAGATGGAGTAGCAGAGCAACCTAGGTTTATCGAATCTTGCTGAAATTTGAGAATTCTGGAAAACCGTGGCAATGCCAGTACCAACGGGTGAGGAGCCAAAAGAGCTTTGCGCTCTACCAGGTATTGACCTGCTTGACATGAAGAGAAAGAAGGCTGGACGAATCAAGACCTTCTCCGAGTGGGTCAAGAATGAGCTGAAGGAGAGATGGTCCTTGCTCTTTGACACTCACGGCGTGAGGTACAGAATAATGACAACCAACCTTGCAGAGGTTTACAATGGGGTACTAGGGGACAATGCGGTTTACCCTTAGTTGCTAACGTGGAGGGTATGCTTCATGGGACAATTAGGTACTTCCAAGAGAGGTATCAGACTGCTGTGTTGCACATGAGCACCTTTGCTGAACTCCTTTCAACATGACAGTCATGCAGAACATGGGGCAGAAGATAGAAAAGGGGAAGACGCACGCCGTCATAAGAGTTGGCAACCTGCAACATAGGTACGAAGTACGACTACGAGATAAAACTAGTTTTGGAATCGCAAATGAGGTTTGGACGTTCGAGGTTGCTTTTGGGTGTGAAGATATTCCGACTTGTCTCAGCACATGGAGGTCAGGTTGAGACATTTTCCTTTCGACAGGGCTTTGCTGACGTGCCTCGTTGATCGATGGAGGTCGGAGAACCACACCTTCCACTTTCCGTGGGGTGAGATGGCCCCGACGCTGCAAGTCGGGTCTTACCTGCTTGGTCTCCTGCTAGCGGGGGCTGCAGTAGGACCTTTGGAGGCTTCACCGACTTGGTGGGCGGATCTCGTACAGTGGTTTGCGGGTGTTCATCCACAGGACGAGCCCCTCTAGCCTATTGAAGAGCATGAGAAGCAAGGCCCGAAATGGGCATGGTACTGACGGTTTGAGGTAAGCGCAAACGATTTACCTCGTACTTTTGGTTATCAAAATGTTATTTATGACGTTTGTAACAAGTCGAACATTTTGTGCAACTAGGGGAGCTAGGTTGGCCAGGTGAGTAGTTGACAAATTTCCAGATCACCTGTTCATTGGAGGTGTAAGTCATGTGGTTTTTCGGCTACGTGATGTTCACTAGCACTCATGAGCGACACCCAAGACCCGAGCGACGTCGTGCCCAGGAGTTGGGGATCGGCTGTTCTTTCTTCCACTATGCGTGCATTGTGTGATGCTTGCACGAGGACTACCACCAAGCTGTCATTGCTGGGCTAGCCCCTGCTGCTTTAGGTGCGTTGTTTGTATTTGCATGTTACCAATATTTCACACTATGTTAGTGATGTTATTTATTATGCAGGTATGGTCGTACAAGGATTTCCCTATAGGGAGACCTTTCATGAATGCCGACGAGCCTTACAGACTTGACTTGTACCACAAGAACCCCCTTGGAGGACCTACTTTTGGTTCTTTGTGGACACGGCGTCGGGTTAGTTCTTGTGTAACTCAATACCTACTTTTGATATATCGATGTGACTTTTGCCATTTACTTTTTGTATCATCATGTTACAGCCACAATTTGCGTCTGCATAGCTGAGAAACTGCTACCTTGTCTTCATGGAGCCATTCGACTTCTTGCCTCACGAGAAGGTCACGTGGGAGCCTTACACCAAGGAGGCTTTGCTTTGTCATGCTCCGCATGGCCTTTCTCCTTTGTGCACTAGGGGCGAGGCATACTGGATGACAAGGAAGAAGGTTATCTTCGACATCTTCGTTGAGGATTACGCTATGCGTCGCATGATGCGATAGTTCGGCTGACACCAGGACGGATCACCGCCACCTACTGTTTGTGTGGATCGAGGCACGCAGGAGTACATCTAATTATCCTTGCTGTTATAAAATCAACAACCTTACTTACATCTATGAAACATTGCAAATTTGGTTTTTGAAGGTCGACTCATAAAGGGGGGTCCATTAGGGCACGGGAGTGGACACAACTCTTGCACCCATACGTTCAAGCTTGGGGGGAGGCTACGACGAACCGTTGGCAGGAGGCTAGGGCCTTCGATCTTCAGGCCCATTAGACTTACCTTCAGTGGTACGTTCATCATACTCGCATTTGCCTTCTACCACACATGGAACATTGGGACATCCAGCCTGCATAGACCACGGACCTGTACCCACTCGAGAGTGCTCATTTGAGGGGCAATGTGGTAAATACTACTACACATTCCAAAATTGATGTTGTTCACCATTTTTCTGACTACTTTGTTATGTACGTGTAGACTGAGGTGGCCCGCACCCATCACGACCACATCACGACAGCCTTGACGAGCTCAAGCTCTTCACTTAGGACACGAGAGGACTCCACTACATGGTCCCGTGCTAAAGAGTTGTGCCGGAGTTTGCTGGATGCTCTGTTGTGCACACGGGCATCAGACATGGCCGATTCACACAGAAGACGTGGAGCACACCTCCCTCCAAGGCTGTCCACACAGCAGCCCAGTCCCCCAGGTCCTACACAGGCAAGTGGGTCGTCCTGGCAGGAGCCTCAGCAGGAGACGAGGCAGGTCTTTCCCTGGGACCTACCGACGTCCTCTCAGCGAACACCTATGCAGATTTCGATCATGATTCCAACATCGAGTAGGTTGTCATAACTGCTTCTATAATAGAGTCTTCATTTTTCCGCACGATCATTAACCCCCTTGTTTTGCATAGGTTTTTTTGGTATGTCCCAAGGGGGAGGAGGTTCGAACAACCCGTCCCAATACTATCTTAACACTCAATTCGATCCCACCGACAGTTCTGTGCAGGGAGGTGGTTATCTTACTCGCTTGTCACCACCGCCACCAATGCAGGACACACAGCCTACGCCTCCTCAGCCAGATGAGCCCTTAATCAGCAGAGGCCACCGTATGATAGTTCCACCAGGACAATTGACGTACTCAGACTTTCGCAAGAGGCCACAGAGGATGGTGCGTCGAGGTCATGGACAAGGAGGCCCAGGAGGACCTGACTAGGGAGACGGGAAGGATTAGGACCATTTTCTTTTGAATTTTATCTGTCTTAGTTGTACTACATTCCATAGAACACTTTGTTTATTTAATGGAAATCTAGAGTTCGAAAAATCATTATCACTAGACATGGGGTGACAACACAGCACGGTAACATTTGCATAATACAGCCATAAATTTGAATAACCTAATATAATAGAACATAGAAATAACTACTCAGGGCCTTTGGGATATTTTCCCTTCGTCATACGACCAGCGTGAGCTTCCTCTCCTTCTTCATTGGTGCGACGTGTCATCTCGCGGTTCCTAAGTCTTAGTTAGCACACATGAAGAACCTTCTTCCGAAGGTGTATGACATCTCTTTTGACTTCATAAGTCTACACGGATCCTGGCACCAGCAAAGGGAACCTCGACTCCTCGGGGCACATCGGTAGACACCTTCTAATTCATCATGTCGTCAGAACCAGATGAAGCCATTCCTACCATTTTGCAATACGAACATACTTACTATTTCCATGAAACTAAAACAAAAAATGACAAATTTTTTTTACCTCAAATGCGCGCCACTGCCGAGATGTCTCTCCCGCCTCGCCTCCCAAACCCTAATGTCCTCTCTCTCCCCGTCGCCACTATCGAGAGCTTCTTTCTCCTCACCTTGCTTCCGAACCCTAAACCCCTCCTATCTCCCATGCTATCACCCTCTCTTGCTTTGTCTATTTTGCTCGTGGGTGTGTGGGAGGCAGAGGGAGGTTTGGGGTGAATAAATAGAGCAACTGGTACGAAGGGAGGCACATCAGCAAACTGTTGGCTAATTCTTGAGACCTGTCGGCCAGCCAGTGGCCGAATGGGCTCACGGGCGAGGTAGCGGGACCAGTCAGCCAGCAAGCAACCAATTTTCAGACATGTCGGCCGGTTGCTAGCCGACTGGCCATGCCGCCATTAACGGTTGGGCTCTATCAGCCAGCATGGAGCCGATTTGCTCTTTTTGCTCTTTATTGGCCAATTCGTATCTGCTTAGCCTTTAGCTAGCTGATTACTACTTTTTGGCCTCTGGATAGCCGACTGTTCCACAATTTTGAAAATTTTACAATCCATGTTGTAGTTTTGAGATTTATGCAAAAAAATAATATTAAAAAAATCCCTGTTGCGTCGCTTGGGGCGATGACCCCGAGGCAGATCTAGTCAGATGCTTGGCTGAAGAATCAGCTTCAGGTCACATCGCCATGAGTTGCTAGAGGTCCCCCATCCTGTGCACCATCAATATCAAAACCAACATTAGGAGAATTAGCAGATTGATTATCAGCCAAGTGATCATCTATTAGATCATCCCCTAAATTCGGAGTAATAGAATTTAACAAGGATGGTGGAAGAAGAAGAATTTCGACATGTAAACATCCTCCCGCATTGGCATCGAGATGGGCAAAAGAGAAAACATTTCATCAAAATTACATCCTAAGAAATATAGACACGGCCGGTAGGAATAGCCAGGCACTCGAAACCTTTATGCAGGGTACTATGACCAAGAAAAGTACACTTTTTGGACAAAACTCCAATTTTGAGTGTAGGGGCAAAGATTCGGCCAACATATACACCCAAAGATGTGCAAGGATCAATAGTCTGGCTTTTCTTTGATAATCGTCCGAGAGGCATGTCAATATGAATGACCTTGCTAGGAAGCTGATGTATCAGATAAGTGGTAGTAAGAAAAGCTTCATCACAGAAATTAAGCGGGTTGGATGCACATGTGCCAAGAGGGCTAAGTCTACTTGATGACGGTGTTTTCTTTCAACAAACCATTTTGCTGATGTGCATAGGGACATGAGAGGTGACTTGTGATGCCAATGCATTGGAAAAAAGAGTTGAGTTTTTTTATATTCACCCCCACCCGCATCCATTTGCATGGTGATGATTTTTCTACCAAATAACCGTTCAACATGGTTTTGGAAATCATGGAATTTCCAAAAAGCATTAGATTTGTTTTTGAGCAGGTAGATCCATGTATACTTGCTATAATCATCGATGAAGCTAACATCATATTTATTTCCACCAACAGAGGTAGGGGCTAGGTCCCGAACATCTGAAAACACTGGTTCTAAAGGCATAGTAGAGACACTAGTGGAACAAGGATAGGGGAGTTGATGACTCATTGCCTTTTGACAGGAATCACAAACTGACTCACTGTTGGACTATTTTGACCATTGAAGTTCATTTTGCACCACATTATTGAGTTTTCTAAAAACCCATCTAACTTCATTTTTGTTTAATTCTAACCATCAAATCTAATTTTTCTTGCATGCATTTTAGTTTGAGTGTTGTAGGAACCTTTGTCGTCAATCTGAATGAAAGAAATCATCAAGAAATTGAATCTGTGATGACTTTTTAGAAGAAGCAAGAACTCCGACGGAGCGAGTGGGAGCGCTACCCATAGCTCAAGCTCGGCTCCAACCAAGCGTCTTAGGCGTAGCACTGCATCGGGTTGTAGCCACACCGCCTACAACGCCAGGCGTAACCGTGGCTTGGAGGTTTCACAGTGGTGTCACGGCACCACCCTTGTCAACATCGGTCTCCTCACCGACTTTGATTGCCTTTGCATGAATGCCAGTTTGCTTGCCTTCTTCCACATGCACGCTGATTCTTATGAACAGTTAATGTATGAGTTCCTTGCTACATTTGATGATATTGTTTAGGGCATACCCAATCTCAATATATGATTAGTTTTATGGCTAAAGGGCACGTCTATAATATTTCCCTTACACTTCTTTGTTAAATTTTTGGCTTCGATAACAATGATAATCTTGAGCGTGTGGTCACTTTTGAGCACATAGCGGGTTTCAGGAGCACTTGGATGAACATTTCCAGCAAGGATTCCCATGAATTCTTGCGTGGAAAGGCTTCATCCATTCAGTACCCGACAATCCAATATTTTGCTTCGTTCTTGGCCAGCAGTCTTTTAGGCCTAGGGGATATGGGTGCAATGACGGCTACTGACATGAGTATTATTAATGCTGCATTGTACTTGACACAAACATGAGACCCCGTTTAGGGGCATTACTTGTTGCACACCTCCGCTACCAGTCACGCCTACCAAAGGCCACAATAGATGCAGAGGTGTAATTACTTTGATTTGTTCGGCTGTACGAGTGGACCTCATAGGGGATGCACCTTACCCCGGTGAAACTAGGATTAATAAGGCCATTATTATTAACATGAAAATCATAGCTTCTTATAGGGGAATGTGAAGGACAAGGTGTCTTTCCGGAGGATAGGTATGCTTGGAGGATCACGTCGGAGCATGTGGAAGCTGCAAAGGTGGCGGCTGGGCGAGGACAGGAACTGCCTACTCCTCCCTAGCAACCACTATAATAGGACCACTTCTCTCCACCACAACAACAGTACTATGAGGCACTAGGGCCATGGTACCAGTATGTGCAACCGACATAGTACCAAGCTGCACATGGTGATCAATGGGGTGGCAACGTTCGCCACCATGAGTTCAATGCCCTAGTGGATACTGTCAGGCAAACCCACATCGCTTTGGAAGATACAAACTCCAGCATCGAGGCCCTGACGGGTAGCTTCATGAGCTTCCAGAGTTCGTGATCACCATACCCCAACGATCACTCAAGGCACTCTATCTCCTGTCCATCAGCCGGAGCTCCTTCACAGTAGCAATGACCGGCACCGCCACGTGACCCATTCGATAGTAAGAGGTTTAGATACCACCCCTCGTGCCCTTTTGGTGGCTATGACGACCACGACAACAAGGATTGAGCCCAAGCTAGGCCAAAAGCCTAAGCTTGGGGGAGGTGAATGAATTGCATGATTTCTTTTCTTCTTTTATGTTTTGTTAGCATGTTTAATTCATGTTTTGCATTATAAGAAAACACAAAAAATTTTGCTGTCTTTTAGGCTTCATAGTTTGTCTTTACTTTCAAAAAGGAAAAAGAACCAACAATATGCTTTGTTTATTTGCTTAGCTTGTTTGAGTTTAGTTTTGATGCATATTTTGCTTAGTTAAATTAGCTTGAGCTTTCACTAGTATGTGTAGGTGTCTATAAACTCATCGTTGATTCATGCTTACTTGACATCAAGAACTTTCTAGGATATATGTAGGGTGAAAAGATTGCAGGGAATGAGAAAAAGGATTTTATTGTCGAGAGAGCTATAACATTCTAATCTTTAATACTCTTGTCTGTTTATCCATTATTATGCTTGGAATTGAATGGTTACATCTTTAGTTTCATCCACCATATTATCTTGACATGTTTAATCTTGTATTCCCTTGAGAAATATTTTAAATCTAGCTAGCAAGCATGTTTTGCTCTCCTTATTCAAGCACTATTTGGAAAGTCTTTTGAGTCCTAAAAGAGAAATCTAACTAAAGTTGTCATGATTATTTAGATTAATTTTGATAATGCAATTTGCTACCTATGGTTCCTAATTGGAAGATCGAATCACAATCTTGTGATAGAATTTTTGTTTATTCGTTGAAGATTTACTTTTACATTCTTCATAGTCTAGCCCAACCGAATATATTTGTAAATTCAAAAAGGATATCAAAAAGTTAGAAGTAATAATAGGGGGAGGCTAGCACTCCTCTAGCCTACGAGCGCATGTACCAAGGGTGACATTCTCCATAAGATTAGAGGAACCCACATCTCGGCTGTGAGTTTTACGATGGGTGTACTGGCAACGCTATCCCGTGCAAGATAATAGCCTAAACCGTGAAGCTTAAAATATAAAAAAATCTGAAAATTCCATTGTTCTTACTTTCATGTGCTAGATGATGAAGAATATCAAGTGTTTGTTCAACTAGTAAACTACCTTTCTAGATCAAGGTAGGGAGATTTGAAGGTGAAGTTCTAATAGAATTGCGCAAATTGTATTATCTAACTATCTAAATCCTTTTGTCAAAACTTTAATGACCCTCTTTTTTAAAATATGAGGTCAGTGAAGATCATTATGTATAAAATAAGTTTTCTCATTTCATATGCATACATATAGGCCATCCAAAAAGACTCTAAATATAAACCCTAAAATATGCCCTAAGATCAAATTGAATGGAGCTGTGAACCCAATATCACCCAAATCCCAATAATCTTATAAGTTCTAAATATCTAATAAGAGCTGTGCAAAAAATCTATTAAAAAAATAATTTTCCAAACTATTCTTGTCCGGACAGAATTGAAATATGCTAATTAAGTATATTTCCTTTTCTCTAAAAGTTATAAATTTTATATCTCAAAGTTATTTATATCTAAATTTATATAATTTTATATCTCTGAGCTCAATTATAAAATTTTGAAAAATATTTGAAAGTTATTTTGATTACCAGTAGTTGAAACCCCATTTTGGACAATGTATTGTATTTATATTCAACGGATGTCCAAAATGAGTTATTTTAATTCGAGAAAATTTAGGGAAAATATAGACCTACTAAGGATTCCCTTAGAAGGTTTCCAAATGTGTATAAAACAAGTAGAATCCCTTTTTTCTCAAAACCTAATCTAAACCAGAAAAAGAAAAGAACAAAAATAAAAAAATCCTCCCCTTCTCACTGAATGGGCCATTCCGTCGGTCCATTTTTCCTCCACCAGGCCACGCTAAGGCCCAGCTTTTTCTCCCACAGCACACCAAGGCCTTCCCCCCGCTGCCGTTTTCCCCGCTGACTGGGTGCCTGGCCGATGCATCGTTTCTCCTCTCCGCCTGACCGTCGGGGCCCACCCAGTAGATCTCTTTGGCCACATGGCAGGACACCTACCATCCCTTTCTTCTTGTTGGACACACTGAGGCACACCCCCCTTTTCTTCCCTTTCTCCATTCCTCTCCCTTCAATAGATCTGAGCTTTCTTCTGCATCTCTCTTCTCCCCAAATCGTACTATAGACCTCATCCGCTCCGCCTATGGTGTGACATCCCCGCGAGGCCCTCGCCATCCACAGTGCCGCCTCCCCAAGGTGCCGCTCCATTGGAGCTACCTCCCCTCTGGCGGAAGAGGCTACACCACCGATGAATTGAGTGCCCGAGCCCCGTTCCCCACCACAACAACCTTCGTTGAGCTCGAGGATTCCTCTACGCCTTTGCTACCCGCAAGCTGAGCCTAGAGCAGCTTCACCCCGTCACCATTGAGCCAACCAAAGTAGCTCGTCGTCACCGTCCGCAACATCTTCATCGGCACTCAAGCGAACCTCGGTCCGGATCTATTGCACTTCGGGGTGAGACTACCCTCAGACCACCTCTCTTTTTTTCCTCCCGATCTCTTGCCGACGCTGCCCCCCTATTAGCTAGCAAACGAGCTCCCATCACCACGCTGCCAGGACTGTCCGGTCAGACTAGATTGGTAGCCAAGCAGATCGTTGCCATCAGTTGAATAGTGCAGTTAATGAATGCAATTACTGTAAGACATTCTAATGTCCAATGAGTAGTTATTTGCTTCAATGATGATTGGCAGGTATGGTTAATCATTTGAGTTAGTAACTATAATCATCAACATTAAATCAAATTAGGATAAATGGATTACCAAGATATTCACAATGAATAAATGCACTCGTATTGGCTAATTAGTGCGGTTAAGGCACATTTAATGAACTTATGATTGCACTATTGAAGTTAATCATTGTGTAAGACTGGCTAAGACATCCTCACTACTCTAATCATTGCATGCCTTATTGATTGAAACTCTTGAATGCAACTTCAATCATGAGAGAATGAGAAATGGGACCCAGATGTAATAGATAAGGAAATAGATGAAAAGAAAAAAGGGAAAAGAAGAGAGAATGACCAGTGGGCCCTTCTTGTCAGTTGACTGGTCAATGTTGACGAATCAACATTGACCACAGGACCCACATGTCATTCTCAGTAAAAAATATTTTGATTTAATATAAAATTATTTAATGTGTTTTTCTTTACTGCAAAAACGAGAGAAAAGGCTAAAAACTGATTAAATTTCAAAAGTTTGTAGACAGTTCATAGGAAATCCAAATCGGTTATTTTTTTTGGTAAATTCATCATTTATTATGTTGAATTTTATAAATAAAATTTTCTCATCTTATAGTGCCAGAAAATTTCAAAAATGACCAAAGTATCCTTTAACCATATAATTGAAATATGATTTTCAGAAAATACATGCTACCTTCAAAAAGGATATACATAGTACCAAAATTAACTTAAAATGTATGTTGTGCCCTGACCTATTTTTTCCATTCATATTTATCAACTTATATGGGTTAGGTTAATGCATAGACTGATGATACCTAAAAATTTGTTAATTGAACTTTGGAAAATCATAACTTTTGCTCTAAAACTCCAAATGGGACGAAACCAAATGCATTAGCTTCATATCATCATCCTCTACATTATAAGATGCATTTATGTATATTTGTACCACTGAAGTGGCTGGTTTTGATTATCTCTTGTTGAAAATAGTCTGCTTGTCTTATGTCAGGCTTGGTTGATTAAATGATCCTATTGTTGGATATCATGTTAGTAATTAATGTTGTATATGGAAATACTAGCATGAATAGGTGTTTTGGATGTGTATGGTCAGTAAAGATATGCTCTTTAAATCATCACCTAAATGAATTACTTGAACTCTAAAGTGAGATGTGAGAGTCAGGAAATGATATCTAGTTGGAGATTTGACAGGTTGGAGCCTGATCGATGTTAGGCCCGGGATCTTTCCTTCAACCGTGACATGAGTGTGGTCGATGGTGGCAGGAAGGGTAATGGAGGGCCAACCATGCACCCACAACATCATGGAGACAGTCGTTCGAGGATAGGATAGTTTAACCCTTCCTCGACTCCACATTAGTCGGGTTGGATGGTTTACCCATTCGGCGTCTCTCTAAGTCAGGAGAACTTAGAGAGAATAATACAACTTGGATTGTGATGGTTGCTTCCATGTATTGGATCTGAAATTGAATGGTATTGTGATGATGAACAAGTTGTTGGAGCTTTGGGTGGTGTAACCCAACTCCGGAAATGTTTAAAGTTGGAATAAGACTCGAATGTGTGAATTTGGTATGATAGTTCTTCATACATGTTCAGATCTGAGAATGAATTATGCTTGAATGATCTCTCAATTGGTTAGCTTGATTCAATGAAATATGATATGGTATGATGAACTTGATGGCTTGCGTAGCTTCTTTCTCATGTTATGCTTAATTGAGATAGTGTGCCCATGTGCCATCACTACCTCAGAAAACCCCTTCACTGACGGGCACTAAAACCCCACCACTGACGGGTTTCCAGCCCGTCACTAACGTCGCGTCAGTGGAAGTCCAACTTTCACTGACGGGCATGAAGCCCGTCAGTATATGTCCACTTTTACTGACGGGCCCAACTAGCCCGTCAGCAGAGTTGCAGTTCAGGGCGCCTGGAAACATCCTGACAGTGCCTTTCACTGACGGGCACTTATACCTCGCCCGTCAGCGATGATATATTTCCACTGACGTGTACGTTTATGTGCCCGTCAGTAGATGTCAACTTTTACTGACGGGCCCAACTGGCCCGTCAGCAGAGATGTAGTTCAGGGCGCCTGGAAACATCCTGACAGTGCCTTTCACTGACGAGCACTTATACCTCGCCCGTCAGCGATGATATATTTCCACTGACGTGTACGTTCATGTGCCCGTCAGTGAAAGTATGATCACACTTTTTTTAAAAAAAATTTCTGGAAAGGCAATATGAATAATATACAGCAATTAATATATCAAATATTAAGCATATGTAACATTTAATATCAGAAATATGAATCACATATACCAAATTAATATCACAAATAGTAAATACACATATAAAAACAAGTTTACAACGAATTAAAACGACAAACAATTGAATTTAACAATGTTTATTCTCAGTAGCCCTACTAATCTACGTCTACGACGCTTCGCTAGTACTTGCAGGGCGGCGGGAAGGGGGTAATTGGACTCCCGCGTAGAAATCTCTGCTTGGCCGGATGACTTCGTTGTTGATGACGTACGCGAAGGTCTTCTGGATGCGGGCAAAGTCCTTCCTCCAGTCGTACTTTTCCTCGGCCAGGTCGTGTATGAAGTTATTGAACTGGTCCCGGCTCCACTGAGGGTTCTGGGACATGACGAACGAGTCCATGTGAGCGCAGATGTAATACCCACATGTAACACTATTTTCCAGCTGTTGCCTGCAAGGGAAGTTGAATTTGTGGGTCAGCTTCTTGCTCTTGCTCTCTGCTCCTCCCCCCCGCAAGTTGTATTCCCAAAAGGCGTCTTCCATAACTTGCTTAATTCCTGAGAAGTCCCAGTTGGCACTTCTTTGGGAATCAAAATAGTATATGAATCTGGAAGGCTTGTCGATGATGATGAGGATCCAGTGGTCGCTGCGTAAAAGGTAACAAAGGAATATAAACAGACGGGGATACGTGATTAAGAACAGCAAACTAGGAACGCTAGTAAGTAACTTACGGGGGGTTGTATGGCATGAGCAAGTAGTCCTTATCCTTATGGTATATCAATGAGGCGGTGATATAATCTGTTAGGACCTGCTTCGCTTCTCGTATATAGTACTCGTTCATGAGGACCGGATCGATTATTCCAAAAGCGCAGCTGCGCAGACGCCTAGACTCTTGAGCTTGGTAAAGCGCCCATAGCCTGACGAGCATGGTGTCGAGCCGGAAGAGGTTGAACAACAGAAAGATATCTTCAAAATTGATGTCGAAGGTGTCATGATGTCTGTCCAGGAAGAAACCAAAATCTTTAGGCACCTCGACCTTAAAGTGTTGCACATAATCATCCCGATTCCGTGCCCTCATCATGATCGTGTCATGGAGCATTTTCATCTGCGTGGGCAACCTCTGCACCTCATCATCTGGGAGCAAGGGCTCACCTGCCTCGTACACTATTCATCGAGGCTTCTTGATGGTTTCGGCAGATGTCTGGAAGGATAAGGCCTTCTTCTTGCTGTCGTTGCTTGCCTCCTTCGCAGCGGTGCCGCCCCGCCTATGTGGTCTTTTTCTTTTCCTCTCCGGCTCCAGAGAGGAGGCCCTCTTGCCTCCAGTCAATGCTTCGCCCACCGCGGCATTGAGCGTGCTTGGAGATAGGATCTTCTTTTCAGCTGCGCTCGGGTCATGGCGATGCTTGGTGCGCTTCTCACGGGGCGGCGAGTCCTTCTTGGGTTGCTCCTCCTCCTGGGACGGAAGGATCGTCGTGTGCTGCTGCCCGCCAAGATCGTTGTCCCGATCATCGAACGAAACCGGCGTCCTGCACACGCCGAGCGGAGACGGGCCGGCTCCGGCTGATGGAGAGGGGATGGCTGACGTACTAGGAGATGACACCCCGAGGATAGTTATTTGGCTCTTCGGCCACAAGATGTAGTACCCTTTGCAGTCTCCCAGCTTCGTGACATCCTCTTCAGGGGCGACAGGGACTGTGACGTCACTGAACTCGCCGACAACGCGGTCCACCTGCACCCTCGCCATGTGGGGAGGTATTGCAACGTTGTGGCATGTCGCGCCCTCCGCCGTTGGGAAGACTAGGCCGTGTGCAACCGTCTTCTTCACGCCAGGCAAGGGGATTGTGAGGTGGCATTTCGTGGGGTCCTGCGTAATAAACAATGTGTCGAATTAGAGCATTGTTATCTGCACAATTCTATTAATTAGAGCCCTCATGTAAGTGATTCATGGTCGCGACGAAACTTACAGCGATGTCTTCGACGGGACTTGGCGACTCGGGGGCATTGTCGGAGGCTGAGGCGCAGCTGCTCCATCCAGCAGGATAGGAGCCCTGATGTCCATGAGGATGGACAGGTGGCCGAGACGCATCGTAGCCTTTAGACGCTAAAAATTCTTGGGCCGCCTTCTTGCCAGCCTCCTCGGCTGCTCTTATCATCTCCTGCATTAGAGATGTTTGTCTTCCTCTCCTCCTCTGGCAGGCAGCCTCGTGGTCCTGGGGAAACACTGCGTCCCAGATAGCCCCGCTCCCGATCCCCCGGACACGCCCTGTCTTCTCCTTCGTCCCTAGAGCCTTCGAGAGATGGTCTTCCCACCTCTGGCTCTGGACGGATTTCTGCGAGCTGGCAGGCTGCTGGGACAGCTGCCTCTGCAACGTACGGACCATTAGCGAACTGGAAGCACAACAGTATATTCGAAGAAGACATCGGATTTAGATTTTACCAGTCTTTCGGAGACCGCCTGAAGCTCAGGGTCCGTGATGATAGGAGTCCCAGTGGCTGGGTCCGAAACTGTGTGCACCCTCATCCAGATCTATGCGCGTTCCTGCTCGATATCGGCGAAGGGAACCGGTTTCCCAGCCGCTATCAGCGCGGCATCCTCTTTCTCCCAGATCGGTCTCTTCCCGGGAACACCTCGGCTGCCAAGGTGGTGGGGGAATTTGTTCTTCACGCGCAGCTCCTTCGCCCGGCGACTCTTCTCCTTGAATTCGTCACTCTCCATGTCCGCAACGAACTCCTCCCAGTGCTCGAGTTCTACCTTTGGCCATTTCTGTTTGATTACAGTATCGAAATCGGCGTCTAGGAGTTTCCTTGCTTCATATCGCCATGTCCTTAGCGCGGCACACATGATGCTGTCCGCTTTTCTTTGGATTCTTTCCTTGTCAGCCTCTGGGACATCATACTTATCCTAGAGCTTGTCGAAGAGGACCTTTTTCTGGCCGTCCGTCATTTTCTTGAAGTCCTGGCATGTGATCCTGACATGCTCGTGGACGATGCACCCGCACGTGTTGCTGAACGACTTCGCTGCCTTCTCAGGACTTGCAGGAACACCTGTCACGCCGACCCGAGTGACGACGAACGTCTCGTTCGTCAGCTGGTTCCCTCCTCTAGGGTTGTACCGTCTCTTCGGCTTCTCTACTGCTGACGACAGCTCCGGCGCCTCCTGTTCCTCTAACCCTGACTCGCTTGATCGAGAAGCGTCTGACGAGCCAGACGCACTCTCTTCATCTCGTGCCGTGGGAGGTGTAGGGGCCGGAGGTACATTCTCCGCCTGGACGGCAGGTTCAATGGCCGACTCGGGGGCTGTTTGATCGGTTAGGAGCGGGGCGTCAATAGGGGCGGCCACGTCTAGGGGCGCCGCGATGTCATCATCTACGTGGGCTACTTCCCGGGTTGGTGACGATTCCATTTCCGATATATTAAGAAACTAAAACAAGGACCCACCTATCAGCAAAGGACAGTTCGAAGCAACACTTTTAGTTTTCCAAACAACCCATAATAGAGAAGATAGACTTGAAAATATCCCAATTTTCACTATTTTCATCAGGTTCAGACATCTAAAAAAATAGAGCAATGAACAATATGTCTTTGAACAGCTAAACACTTGAACTGAACTAGTAGCTAAACACTTGAGCACATTTTTGTTTTATTGATGTCAATATAAATGCACAAGCATCTCTTTAAACAGTATAAATAGCACAACTATCACAACGTATTGATGGCAAGAAATTGTAAGATCATGGTGAAGCAACTCCGATATTGGCAAGCCCTTCTCTTTAGCTCTTTGCTGATGGTTCCCAAAGTGATGAAGCTTAACACGAAAGCTTAACTCTAAGAAGTCGAAGTGTGCCAGGTAAACAAAAACAAAGCGAGCAATTAGTATGATACATGATAACTTTATATGTTTAAAACTTCAATTCATCAAGGGTACTACGCAACAAGCTATAGCAGTACTATTCAGTTGGGATTCATGAACACCTTAGAGCCAAACTACAGCTAGGGCCTCAGGGACCCTCATGAATTTTTAGCAAAAGGAAAAAAGGAACAATCATTCTATTGTTCAACACAATGTTTTCTTCTCTCCTATCACGCTCATACCCATTCATCAACAATAAATAGCATGTGAAAGATTCCACCAAAGATTTCACAATTTATTTTGGAGACTGCAAAATTATCCAACCTTCCCTTTAAAATTCTCAATTCACAGCACAATCACAGCAGCTTCATATCTAGGCCTAGTCTACCTTGGCCTAAGGTTCCTCTGCAAGTCCATACTCAACAGGTAAAAAATTTCCAAATAAAAACATACAAAATCAATCCATCACTGGGCAAAGCACAGATGTATCACCATCTATGCACCTTCTCTCTCTTCTCTCTAGAGCCTCTTCTGTTTCTTCATTTCACCAAGCAGTTCAAAACATAAAATGTGGTGAAATCATTCATAGCCATAGACAAATGTTGAATGGAAACTGAATAATTGAATGGAAACTGAATAATTGATCCATCCAACAACTGAGGAAAGAAACCCTAAATAGCAAATCCAACAAATACATCGAGCGGTTTGGGGTTTCTACCTCTCCTCCCTTGGAGCAAATCCTTCCAATCTGCGAGAATGCCGAAGAGGGGGCTCGGGGAGGCGGCGCACGGGCTCGGGGAGGTGGCGCATGGGCTCGAGGAGGCGGCGCACGGGCTCGGGGAGGCGGCGCACGGGCTCGGGGAGGTGGCGCACCGGCTCGGGGAGGCGGCGCACCTGCTCGGGGAGGCGGCGCACGGGCTCAGGGAGGCGGCGCACGGGCGCGGGGAGGCGGCGCATGGGCTCGGGGAGGCGGCGCGGGCTCGGGGCGGCGCGCGGCAGCCTGGCGGCGCAATATAGACAGGTTCGCAGCTGGTTCAAAACAGAACGCGCGAGGACGATGAAAATTTCGCAAAGTCCCATCTTATATAGTCCCGGGATAGCACCACTGACGGGCAATAAACCCAACCAGTCAGTAGAAATTCTCTACTGACGGGCCATACAAGGGGCCCGTCAGTAGAAGTTCATTACATGTACTCTGAGGTCCTCAAAATCACTGACGGGCACGTTAGTAAAACCCGTCAGTAGAAGTATATTAGGGTTTGTTCTTGTCATCCTCATCACTGACGGGCTCGTTCGTATCACCCGTCAGTGGATTTCTTCTACTGACGGCTGATTCAAGTTGCCTGTCAATAGAAGTACATAATCTGTACTTCTATTCTCGGCATCACTGACGGGTACGGTTATAAAACCCGTCAGTGGAAGTATATTAGGGTTTGTTCTTGTCATCCTTATTTCTATGTTTGCGGAGATTTAGAGGGTGAAAGGAAGGGCTGATTTTATGGTTTGCGCAGTGGACTTATGGGCTAATTCTTGGGTTTTCAGCGTGGACTTAGAGCATAGACCTAGCTATTTCACGAAGTTTCGAACATATTGAGATTCCTTGAATCTGAATTACTCTAAACATTCACAAATTAAACTCTGCACATGCAACACGTGCCTAGCTATTAACCATTCAATTCACTAAAATGATATTATTACATATTGTGGTTCGTTCTGAATTGATCGAAAACCTAGATTTCATCGTCTTCGACACGCTTCTCAATAGTACTTCTGATCTTCTTGGTGGTATACGTCAGGCCTTCGTCGTGGCTGCGTCTTATGTACGGGCACGCATCCTGAGAACTTTTGCACCTCTTGCTCGTTCGATCATCAACATCTTCTTCTTCTGTGTCCGGATCGTCGAACTGGTCGTAGTCCTCTTCGTCAACTATGCCATCGACTCCGACAATAGGCTATACCACATCACATGCATACCCTGTAAAAACAAGTTAGATGCCTCTAACGTTTATGCTACAATACGTGGCTTTATGACTACGTTGCAAACCGTTTGCTACCTACGTTACCATAAGCACGATTGCTCTTGCAGTTATTTAACTGTCGGGGTGTATGGAATTGGAGATTCGGAAATCTCGAACCCCATACTAAACTTCGTCATACGCATGACCCCTGTGGAGATCACATCTACAAGCCTGCTCATTGTAAATTTATCTTTCTCAACTAAAGTGAAACCAAAGTCATCCTTAACATGTCTCGATCTGAAGATCGTAAGGTTCGCCAGACCTCTGAAAATTTCACGATGCCGCCGAGATCAAAATTATGCAATGAGAGGGAAACAACAAGAAAATCCAGTGGTAGATCTCATCTAACACCCCGCACATCATATGTGCAATGCTGCATATCACATATGCTCTAGTCGTACCTACAACTACGCATAGTACCGCTCTGATACCACTGTTGGGGAACGTGCTACGCAAAACAAAAATTTACCGCGCACAATCCACCCCAAGATCACTATCGAGGTGCAGGCAACGAGATCATACCTTCGACGATCACGTCAATGCAGCGGAGAAGTTGACCGATGTCGATGAAGTCCGCAGACTCCCGCAGCTAGGTTATACCTCCCAGCCGCGAGAGCGATCTCCTCGCGAATAGTTCGCCCGATCGAACGCCGAAGTATACGACGTCTCCGGGGTATCCACGCGTACCGGATCAGCGACACCGCGGTAATGTGTGGACCAGCACACAAGAACAGCGGGGATCTACGAGAAGGAGAAGCAGCAGCGCGCCGGCAGCTGTACTAGATCCAATCTAGAAAAGAGAGAAAAAGAAGGCTATGGCCAATCTAGAGATGGCCGACCTAGGGTTTAGGGCTACTTCTGGGGCTGCCTCTGGGGTTGCTCGGGATACCCTTTGAGGTGCCCTATCTCTCTATTTATAGGGGTTGGGGCAGCTCTCCCTAGGCAGGTGGAGTCCTACTCCAGCAGGGACACCCTGTTGGAGTTGGATTCCAACTCCACCAGAACCTTCTAGAACTTCCGGAACCTTCTAGAATTTCTAGAACCTTCTAGAACCTTCCGGTACTTTCCGGAACACTTGCGAACATCACCGGAACCATCCGGGACCTCCTGGAACACTTTCAAGATCATCCGAAACACTTTCAGAACCCTTCTCTCTCGTTCTCCATAAATAGTAGCATTCTTAAATGTCGCTAAAACGTTAAGCGTGTGACCCTATAGGTTTGAATATATGTGGACATGTCCGGAACACCTTCCGGTCAATAATCGTCAGCGGGATCTGGACACCCATAACGACTCCCACATATCATCGAAGATCTTTATCGAGCGAACCTCGTATTACCGCATATCATCCTTTTGCCTCACGATACGTTACACAACCCGAGGCGAGACTTTGACGGTATCCCTGTGATCAACTCCTTGATCACCATACCTAGTTATCCTCGTTACCGGTTTGTACTCTTTTCTCGTTTCTGTATTCCGGTATCCCCGTGACTAACCTTTTAGTCACAATACCTGGCCAGGCGATGCTGGACACCGTAATACCGAGTGGGCCCAGAGTGTATCTCTCCATCGCCGGATGGGCAAATCCCAGTCTTGAGATATCTAGAACCACGATATACTTTCTGGTGTACCTGAAGGTCACCTTTATAATTACCCAGTTATGAAGTAATGTTTGATGACCCCAAAGCAACCATCCGGTATCTGAGTCTACGATATTCTCATGGTCTAAGGATGCAAGTAAACGTTAACACATAATGAGAAGATACTGACGACATATTGACGAAGTGATCTCGCAGTATCTCATAAGGGGGTCTATCCAACACTATTGTTACCCTAACAATGTGTTCCCATTATTGCCGGCATCCTTGTTACATTAACAATGCCCATGATTAGGAAAACAAGACCATCAACAATACATGAGCTAGTCTAGAGGCCTGACTAGGGATCTGAATGGTGTTTATTATTCCATACATGCAATTAGGTTTTCCTCTGAATCTCATATTCAAGAACCAATGCAATTCTAGCATAGAACATAAACTTAATCATGAACATGAAAATAGAATACTAACAACTTTATTATTGCCTCTAGGGCATATTTCCAACAGTCTCCCACTTGTACTAGAGTCAATAATCTAGCCAATGCTTAAGCTCCTAACACCTATGGCATTCCGGTGTTGCTCATGCTTTGCTTGTGGTAGAGGCTTCGTCAACAGATCTGACACATTCAGGTCCGTGTGTATTTTGCATATCTTTACGTCTCCATGCTCCACCAATTCACGAATGATGTGGAATCGGCGTTGTATATGTTTGGACTTCTGGTGGGACCTTGGCTCCTTGGCCGGAGCTATGGCGCCACTATTGTCACAATAGAGCTCCATAGGATCCAGCGCACTCGGAACCACACCAAGCTCGGTGACGAACTTCTTAATCCAAACGCCCTCCTTTGCCGCTTCCGAAGCGGCGATATACTCAGCCTCCGCTGTAGAATCCACCACAGTGTCCTGCTTGGAACTCTTCCAGCTCACTGCGCCACCGTTTAGTGTATACACCAAGCCTGATTGAGATCGAAAATCGTCCGGATCTGTGACAAAGCTGGCGTCGGTGTAACCCTTTACAACGAGCTCTTCATCACCACCGTATACGAGAAACATATCCCTAGTCCTCTTCAGGTACTTTAGGATATTCTTCACTGCTGTCCAATGATCATGACCTGGATCACTCTGGTATCTGCTCGTAACACTTAGAGCATAGGACACATCTGGTCGTGTACATATCATGGCGTACATGATTGACCCAATCGCGGATGCGTATGGAATCTTACTCATGCGTTCTCGCTCATCAGTTGTCGAAGGACACTGATTCTTGCTCAAACTTTTCCCATGCGATATCGGCAAGAACCTCTTCTTGGCGTTTTCCATACTGAACCTCTTCAGTACTTTATCTATATATGTACTCTGGCTTAGCCCTATTAGGTGCTTTGATCTATCTCTATAGATCTTTATACCTAATATGTATGCTGCCTCGCCTAAGTCTTTCATTGAAAAACTATTTTTCAACGAAGTCTTAATATTGTCAAGAAAAGATACATCATTCCCAATCAACAATATGTCATCCACATAGAGTATTAGAAATGCTATTGCGCTCCCACTTACTTTCTTGTAAACACAAGCCTCTTCGCAGTTCTTGATGAAGCCAAACCCTTTGACCACTTCATCAAAGCGAAGATTCCAACTCCGTGATACTTGCTTCAGCCCATAGATGGATCTCTAAAGTTTGCATACCTTTCCAGCATCCTTTGGATTGACAAAACCCTCGGGCTGTATCATATACACGTCCTCGGTTAGCTTCCCATTCAGGAACGCTGTTTTGACATCCATTTGCCATATCTCATAATTGAAATATGCAGCAATCGCTAGAAGAATCCGAACAGACTTAAGCATCGCTACGGGAGAGAATGTCTCGTCGTAGTCAACTCCTTGAACTTGTCGGAAACCCTTTGCGACAAGTCGAGTTTTCTAGATGTATACATTCTCATCCGCGTCTGTTTTCTTTTTATAGATCCATTTACATTCGATAGGCCTCACGCCTTCAGGAGGGTCCACCAAGTTCCAAACTTGGTTCTCGTACATGGATTCTATCTCGGATTTCATGGCGTCTAGCCATTTAACGGAGTCAGGGCCCATCGTTGCTTCCGTATAGGTCGCAGGCTCATCATTGTCTAACAACAATACCTCGTCCGAAAACCACTGTGGTTTCGTGCGAATCCTACCAGACCTTCGTGGTTCAGCTGCTGGCTCGACCGAAGTCTCTACATCACATGTAGGGGCTTCCGTATCAGTCATTGTGGGAAACTCCGGAACCACTTCCGGCATTGCATCACTTTGACCTAATGACGAAGATTTACCAATCTCGTTGAGTTGCACTATCCTCCCACTCACCCCTTTCGCAAGAAACTCTTTCTCGAGAAACACACCGTTCTTTGCGACAAACACTTTGCCTTCGGTGCGGTGATAGAAGGAATACCCAACAGTTCCTTTGGGATAACCAACAAAGAAGCATTTATCCGATTTGGGATCGAGCTTATTTGGTTGTAAACGTTTTACATATGCATCGCATCCCCAAATTTTAAGAAAATATAAGTTGGGTTTCTTCCCATGCCATATCTCATATGGTGTTGTTTCAACGGATTTAGATGGTGCTCTATTTAGTGTAAAAGCGGCAATCTCTAAAGCATAACCCCAAAAAGACAATGACAGTTCAGTTAATGACATCATCGATCTTACCATGTCCAACAAGGTTCGATAACGTCTCTCGGACACTCCATTCCTCTATGGCGTTCCGGGAGGCGTAAGCTGTGGAACAATTCCGCAACTCTTCAGATGTTCGCTAAACTCGTAACTCAAATACTCCCCTCCGCGATCTGATCGCAGAAACTTGATTTTCTTGTTACGATGATTTTCTACTTCATGCTGAAATTCTTTGAATTTTTCAAAGGTTTCAGACTTATATCTCATCAAATAGATATACCCATATCTACTCAAATCATCCGTGAAGGTAATGAAGTAGAGAAATCCACCGCGTGCAGCTATACTCATTGGACCATATACATCCGTATGTATGATCTCCAATAAGTCAGTCGCCCGTTCTACGTGGCCTGTGAATGGCGTTTTAGTCATTTTACCCATTAGACAAGACTCGCAAGTGTCAAATGATTCATAATCAAATGACTCCAAAAGTCCATCACAATGGAGTTTCTTCATGCGCTTCTTTCCAATATGACCCAAACGGCAGTGCCACAAATAAGTGGAATTCAAATCGTTTGTCTTGCGACGTTTAGCGTCAGTGTTATGGATGTGTGTATTACCATCAAGATTCATAATAAATAACCCATTCACAACGGGAGCATGGCCATAAAACATATTATCCATATAAATCGAACAACCATTGTTCCCAGACTTAAACGAATAACCGTCTTGCAACAAACATGATCCAGAAATAATGTTTTTGCTCAAGGCCGGAACATAGTAACAATTACTAAGCTCTAAAATAAATCCTGAAGATAAATGTAGAGGTAGGACACCGACGGCGAGCACAGCAACTTTTACTCCGTTCCCGACGCGCATCGTCACCTCATCCTTTGCCAGTCGCTTAGGCCTCTGTAGTTCCTTCATCGAGTTGCAAATATGAGCAACCGATCCAGTATCCAATACCCAAGAATTACATTGCGGACCAGCAAGGAATACATCAATAACATGTATGACACTCATACCTGAGCTGGACTTTTCAGACTTCTTCTTTTCTGCCAGATATTTCTTGCAGTTCCTCTTCCAGTTTCCCTTCTCTTTACAGAAGAAGCACTCAACATCAGAAGTGGCGCCAGTTTTGGACTTCTTAGGCGTGTCAGTCATACTAGCACCCTTAGATTTGCCCTTTTTCTTAGACTTGCCCTTCTTCTTGAAGTTGGTTGTTTTATTCACCATCATCACATGATTGGCGTCCTTCTAGATTCCACTCTCAGCAGTTTTAAGCATAGTGAACAATTCACCCATACTCTTTTCCATCCCATTCATGTTGTAGTTCATGATGAAGCTACTATAGCACGGAGGGAGGGAAGCAAGAACAAGATCAGTGCCCAACTCTTAGGAGATTGGAAAACCTAGCGCATCCAACCTTTGCGCGTACCCAGACAACCTGAGTACGTGCTGACTCACTGAGCTGCCCTCAGCCATCTTGCATTCAAACAAGGCTTTGGATATCTCATATCTTTCAGTCCTTGCTTGCTTTTGAAACAAAGCTTTCAGCTCCTGGATTAACTCATAAGCAGCCCAATTCTCAAAACACTTTTGAAGATCAGGTTCCATGGAGGCAAGCATGATGCACTGTACTGCAATGGAATCATCGCTCTTAGATTGATAGATACGAGTCTCATCATCCGTAGCGTTAGCGGGGAGTTCACCGAGAGTTTGCGATAGGACATAGTCCTTCTTGGCACTCTTGAGGACAATCCTCACATTACGGTACCAGTCTGTAAAGTTGTTACCAGATGAATTCAGTTTTTCTTTCTCAAGCAACGCGCATAGTGGAAAGGTGGTTACGGGTGCCATAGATCTACAACTAAAAACAAATACACTTTAGACATTGTTCATGATTAAATCAACTCAAATTAACACTTAATTAGAGTAAGCTCTCACTAAAACCAATATCCCTCATAATTGATTATTAGTGATTCAAGATCCACGACTCACTTACTCCGTCATTGATGTGACATCACTGATGATGGAATAACGAGACCGGTAGGTCAATATGCCAATCATATCCCATATGACTCTTGTTCATCTTTCGATGGGTGTGTTCTGAGCCCAAGACGATCTTGCAAAGCTCGTCAAGACAACCGAGTGTCCTGCTGCACGAACGGTTCGCGCCCGCCTCATATATGTCAAACTTATCGTACCCATGTGACATGGCACACCTCAGAATGGCAAATACTCCAGACGGTGCTACACTTGGAAGAACACTAACTACTTTGATATTTGTGTGAGGGATCACCTTATTTAACAACGTCTACCACGCATCAAATAAGGTGCATAAAAGGGATTAACATCACATGCAATCAAATTATTGTGATATGGTATAGCCCCTTTTGTTGAAGAAGATTTCTTCAACATCCTTTGGCGGAGAACTCCATCTTCGTGTACGGCGTAGCGTCGAGGTCCATCGATGTAAGATAGTCACCACCATGTCCTCGCAATTACAACTATTTGCTATCACATAGCTAATAAAATAAATGCATTACATGGCTTTCTAGTTGACGCGCAGGTCAATACAATAAACAATGACAATCATATTGGCTCCTGCCGATTGCCGTACTCACGATACGCAGGTCACGACAAAATTAAAATTACAAACACTTTGCATCTCATACAATCACATTGCATCACATAGGCTATACCACATCACATGCATACCCTGTAAAAACAAGTCAGACGCCTCTAACGTTTATGCTACAATACGTGGCTTTATGACTACGTTGCAAACCGTTTGCTACCTACGTTACCATAAGCACGATTGCTCTTGCAGTTATTTAACTGTCGGGGTGTATGGAATTGGAGATTTGGAAATCTCGAACCCCATACTAAACTTCGTCATACGCATGACCCCTGTGTAGATCACATCTACAAGCCTGCTCATTGTAAATTTATCTTTCTCAACTAAAGTGAAACCAAAGTCATCCTTAACATGTCTCGATCTGAAGATCGTAAGGTTCGCCAGACCTCTGAAAATTTCACGATGCCGCCGAGATCAAAATTATGCAATGAGAGGGAAACAACAAGAAAATCCAGTGGTAGATCTCATCTAACACCCCGCACATCATATGTGCAATGCCGCATATCACATATGCTCTAGTCGTACCTACAACTACGCATAGTACCGCTCTGATACCACTGTTGGGGAACGTGCTACGCAAAACAAAAATTTACCGCGCACAATCCACCCCAAGATCACTATCGAGGTGCAGGCAACGAGATCATACCTTCGACGATCACGTCAATGCAGCGGAGAAGTTGACCGATGTCGATGAAGTCCGCAGACTCCCGCAGCTAGGTTATACCTCCCAGCCGCGAGAGCGATCTCCTCGCGAATAGTTCGCCCGATCGAACGCCGAAGTATACGACATCTCCGGGGTATCCACGCGTACCGGATCAGCGACACCGCGGTAATGTGTGGACCAGCACACAAGAACAGCGGGGATCTACGAGAAGGAGAAGCAGCAGCGCGCCGGCAGCTGTACTAGATCCAATCTAGAAAAGAGAGAAAAAGAAGGCTATGGCCAATCTAGAGATGGCCGACCTAGGGTTTAGGGCTGCTTCTGGGGCTGCCTCTGGGGTTGCTCGGGATACCCTTTGAGGTGCCCTATCTCTCTATTTATAGGGGTTGGGGCAGCTCTCCCTAGGCAGGTGGAGTCCTACTCCAGCAGGGACACCCTGTTGGAGTTGGATTCCAACTCCACCAGAACCTTCTAGAACTTCCGGAACCTTCTAGAATTTCTAGAACCTTCTAGAACCTTCCGGTACTTTCCGGAACACTTCCGGACATCACCGGAACCATCCGGGACCTCCCGGAACACTTTCAAGATCATCCGAAACACTTTCAGAACCCTTCTCTCTCGTTCTCCATAAATAGTAGCATTCCTAAATGTCGCTAAAACGTTAAGCGTGTGACCCTATAGGTTTGAATATATGTGGACATGTCCGGAACACCTTCCGGTCAATAATCGTCAGCGGGATCTGGACACCCATAACGACTCCCACATATCATCGAAGATCTTTATCGAGCGAACCTCGTATTACCGCATATCATCCTTTTGCCTCACGATACGTTACACAACCCGAGGCGAGATTTTGACGGTATCCCTGTGATCAACTCCTTGATCACCATACCTAGTTATCCTCGTTACCGGTTTGTACTCTTTTCTCGTTTTCGTATTCCGGTATCCCCGTGACTAAACTTTTAGTCACAATACCTGGCCAGGCAATGCTGGACACCGTAATACCAAGTGGGCCCAGAGTGTATCTCTCCATCGCCGGATGGGCAAATCCCAGTCTTGAGATATCTAGAACCACGATATACTTTCTGGTGTACCTGAAAGTCACCTTTATAATTACCCAGTTATGGAGTAACGCTTGATGACCCTAAAGCAACCATCCGGTATCCGGGTCTACGATATTCTCATGGTCTAAGGATGCAAGTAAACGTTAACACATAATGAGAAGATACTGACAACATATTGACGAAGTGATCTCGCAGTATTTCATAAGGGGTTCTATCCAACACCATTGTTACCCTAACAATGTGTTCCCATTATTGCCAGCATCCTTGTTACATTAACAATGCCCATGATCAGGAAAACAAGACCATCAACAATACATGAGCTAGTCTAGAGGCCTGACTAGGGATCTGAATGGTGTTTATTATTCCACACATGCAATTAGGTTTTCCTCTGAATCTCATATTCAAGAACCAATGCAATTCTAGCATAGAACATAAACTTAATCATGAACATGAAAATAGAATAATAACAACTTTATTATTGCCTCTAGGGCATATTTCCAACAAATACATACGACATGTGGTAATTGTATGATGCGTTGATTCAGTGTCAGACTGCCCAATGGTGAATGCATACGACGTGTGGTAATTGTATGATGCGTTGGGTGGTTGCTTAGTCTTTGGCGACACATTGCTCTTTAAGTCATGTGTAATTCCAAGGCCCTAACAACTTGGTATCAGAACTGAACCGATCGAGGGCAAACCTTGCAGGTGGACTTTAGTATTAGGACTCAAGCGTCTCCGAGAAAACTATTTGTGAAAACTAAAAATTATGTACAAAAACTATAAGTAGAATTCGTATTTCTTCCTTTCCCCCATCTCATGTAGATCTGAAATTAATCCTTTAATTCCTTTGTTTTGATGATGATGGCCAATCTTCTTTTCTTCTTACATGTGAAAGATGATCCATGAAATACAATGTTGGTTTCTTTTCCCTCTAGTGGTTCTTTTCTGTCCAAACTAATGCTTTGGCTTCGATGGTATGCCGGAGTATCATCTTTTCTATCATCACCTCTTCGGAAAAATCTTATCTCAGCCATGTCTCCAATCAAGAGAGCTCCATCTTTGCCTCATAATTTTTCTACCCAAACTTAACATCCCATTCTTTGGCGGGCACCATTACATTTGTCCTCTCCATACTCGCGGTTTCCTTTCTAGACCTATTTGTCGAACTTTCTCTTCCTCTCTTGGTGAGAGTGGCATCATTTTTCTACACCCCGAGGGTTCGTAATCGTATGATGCGTTGGATGGTTGCTCAGTCTTGAGCGACCACTGTTATTTAAGTCATGTGTAATTCCGAGGTCCTAACAAAAACAACTAACAAATCTTTATTAAGACAGCATTTTTATAATTTGATCAAAACTTGCTTTCTAGCTTAATAGAAATATTCTTAACAAAATATCAAATTAAGCTTGTCAGGATTCTAGTGGCTAGGAAGCATGCATCTAGAGTGTGACCATTCAAATCTTAGCATAATCTTGGGTAAGCCTTCTTGAGAATTAAAGGCGAGAATGCTAAATCTTTGTCGATGGTATGATTCCCTCTTTCGCTTAATGAATTCCTTCATCATACCTATATTTTGAATTGCTCGGGGACAATCAATGTTTAAGCATGGTGGAGTTCATGCGTCTCAAATGCATCATCTTTTATTCCAAGATTTTGCATTTATTAACCCATAATTTGCTATGTAAATTTCCTGATTTCCTATTATTTATATCGATATTGACAAAATTAGTTTTTAAGCTTCCTTATAGGATAAAAAACAAACCCACCAATTTATGACCTGTTTTGCATGAAGAAAGGGATTTGGAGCAACTTTCCCAACAAAATCATCGTGATCTGAGATTCTAGACATTCTATCAAGCAGTGGTACGAGTGCCACCCCATACCGTCTAGTCGCACCGAGAGAACAGAAGAGACGATAGAAAATTGAGACAACGGAAGATAGAAGAGAAGAGAAGATCTGGTGATCGGCTTCTTTTCCTCCACCACCAGCATACTAGAGGAAGGAGAGTTTCGATGTCCTTATAGAAGGTTGAACCTTTGTTCTTCTACATTCAGTATAGATCTATAATCATCGGTTAACTATTGGATCATACTAGGGTTTACATTCTTGAGAATATCGATAATCAAGACTATTCTTACTATTCATCTTTAATTATGCATCTCAATTGTGCTCATATCTCTATTATGAGTGAGTAGTTCTATTATGTGGAAGAGATATAGGAGATTGGTGATGTGTTAGAATTATTTCTAGATTGAATTATTATTCTTGAACGCTTTGAGCATTTGGTATAAAGTTATTAGTTCTAGGTGTGCCTAATGCTTGTTATCTAGGAACCGGGCAACAAGATCTTTGTATAGGACATACTAGGATTGATACATGTTTTGCAGTGATTCGGCGACCTATAGAGTGACAGGTGTAGATATCAAAGAAGAGCTATATTTGCATCAGGAGAATGGGAAGCCACCAACCTTAAAGTGTTGATCTGATTATCGATCTTAAATACTTTCCGGACACTCGGAATAGAGGGTAACCGGAGGAGGACAATAGACTCGTACGATACCAGTGTACGAGGAGTATGATGATCCAAGGGTGACTTGCCTACTAAGTTTCAAAGAGGATAAGTGTATCAAAATCTTATTTCAATCATTGTTGTATCTACGAATAGCCATGATCCAGCATCTCCCATGCCTAACTAATATTATTGCAGGGACCACACTTTAGTTTTCAACATTTTATTATTTGTCATTTACCTTCTAGCATTTTAATATTTGCACTTATTACTCATTAATAAAATATGAAAAAACCTTTTCCTGGACAAGCATACTTGTGATTTGTAACACTAGAAGTGTGAGAAATAAGTGACCACTACCATAACTCCTTGTCGGAATCGACATTAAAACTGGGAGAATACTTCCAGTGAACTATTCTAGCTTACTCTGTGCACTTGTAGGACAGCCGTGGTTATAGCGGGAGGGCTTCTTTGACATTGTCGCTCATAATTGGCGGCAACCTATGAGGGCCGCATCGGCTATGGAGAATTGGTAGGCGAGGATGGGCTAATCATACTAGTGGTGTCAACAAGAAGGAAAAGGAAAAACTTTTGGCTATGATTAATGAGCTAGATAAAAGTGTTGAGGCCAGGCATTCGGCTAAACATAGACTGACCCAACTCCTAAGGGAGGAATAGATTAAATGGTATCAATGCTCTGAGTCGAAATATATCCTGGAGGGTGATGATAAAACATGATAGTTTTACCTCCTAGCCAATTGTCGTCACCACAAGCAACATATTTACCAGCTTCAGCAAGATGAGAGATTGATCCTTGGTTATGTACAGTTAAAACGGTATATGACGGACTATTTCCATTTGTTGTTTGGTTCTTCCAAATGCAATCAATTTTCTATATCAGGGTCTACTATAGATGATATTCCTCAGTTTTCTGAAGCTAAGAATGGTATTTTAATGGCACCTTTTACAGAAAAGGAAGTACGAGAAGTGATTTTCCAGATGGACCAGAACAAGGTGCTCAGCCTAGATGGCTTGCTAGCTAAATTTTACTAGGTGTTTTGGGAGCTCATCAAAGGGGATTTAATGGAATTGTTCCATGACTTCCATAGGAGCGTGTTATCACTATTTAGCCTCAATTTTGGTATTGTTACACTGTTGCCAAAAAAGGAGGATGCCCAGCAAATTCAACATATAGGCCGATTTTCTTGTTGAACACAACTTTTACTAAAGTTGGCATGAACTGCATAATCCAAGTAGTAGAGATAGTGGTCTGACCAACTGAGACAGCTTTCATGCCAGGGCTGAATATCTTAGAGGGATTCGTTGTTTTGCATGAGATGCTACATGAGGTTCATAGAAATAAATTAGATGGGGTAATATTCAAAGTAGACTTTGAAAAGGCCTATTGCAAAGTAAAATGTCGCTTCCTATAGCAGACTTGCCAGTTGAAATGGTTCTCGCCGAAATGGTGCAGCTGGATTCCACAGTTTGTGTACGGTGGGAGTGTGGGCATTAAAGTGAATGATGAAGTAGGTCCTTATTTCCAAACAAACAAAGCACTGCATCAGGGCGATCCGATGTCCCTGATACTCTTTAACATCATTGCGGACATGCTTGCTATTATTCTAAATAGGGCCAAATATGCAGAGATCATCGCAGGGGTAGTACCTCACTTAGTTAAAGATGGTCTATCATTCTTCAATTCACCGACGGTACGATCATTTTTAGGGATCATGATATCGAGCAAGCCAAGAATTTAAAGCTCCTCCTTTGTGTGTTCGAGCAGCTCTTAGGGTTAAGAATTAACTTCCATAAGAGCAAGATATTCTGGTTTGTTGAAGCCAAGGATCACCGAGCACAGTAAACACAACTTTTCGAATGTGAGCTGGGCAAATTTCCTTTTCGATACCTTGGCATTCCTATGCACTATAAGAAACTGATGAATAGTGAATGGAAAGTCCTCGAGTATCGTTTTGAGAAACAACTCAGTAGTTAGAAGGGAAAGAACTTTTCCATTAGCAGTCGTCTAGTACTAATTAACTCGGTTCTTTCAAGCCTACTCATGTTTATGCTATCTTTTTTTGAGATACCCAAAGGGGTGCAAAAATGATTGGATTTCTACATATCCCATTTTTTCCACCAAAGCTGTAGTCAAAACCACAAATATAGACTTGCTAGTTGGAACATCATTTGTAGACCCAAGGATGATGGTGGATTGGGAATACAAAACCTAGTTCAAGAAAATAAATGTCTTCTTAGTAAATGGTTGTTCAAACTGATTAATGAGGACTGTGTCTGGCAGTGCCTTCTCAGGAATAGATACCTCAGACGTAGAACTTTGGCTGAAGCAAAGGCACAATATGGCGACTCATTCTGGGCAGGACCGATGAAGGTGAAACATCTGTTTTTCCAACTAGGAAGATTTTTAACGTTCATGGTGGTCACCAAATTCAGTTCCCGGAAGAAAATTTGCCGAGGGATGTGCCTCTGAGGTCACGATACCCTATACTCTACAACGTGGTGCAACATAAGAATGCTATGGTAGCACCGGTGCTCTCCGTAGGTCATCCAAATTTTACATTTCATCGAGCTATTATTGGACAAAAAATAGTTGCTCGGAATGACTTGGTTAGCAGTGTCAACCATCATCTTACAATCCAACTATGCCTCTTTTCCATGGTCTCTACATCGCAACAGGCAATTCTCAGTTCATTCAATGTACCCGGCCTTAATGAATTCTTAGTGCCAATTTCGACATAAGCATATATGGAAACTTAAGCTCCCACTTAAGACTAAAATTTTTATGTAGTACTTAGATAGGAGGTAATTCTCATGAAAGTCTTATTCATAGGAATTAGCGGGGGAACAAATCTTGTTGTTTCCATGATTAGGCTAAGACTATCCACAACCTGTTCTTTAAGTGCCACATAGCTCGCTCCATTTGGCGCATAGCTCACATTGCATTTAACTTGCCGCTTCATCTAGCGTTTCATGTTTAATAGAAAACTGGCTCAATGGGTTTGAGTGGGGACTTTAATCGTAACTTCTTGTAGGTGCGGTCACAATGTGTTCGACTATTTGGTTATGGAGGAATGACATTATTTTTGAAAATAAATTGTTCTACCATCGTATTAGGCAATTTAGTTTACTGCAATCTTGAGAGCTTTTACAAAAGCACTCGGGGGAGGGTATGGTTGAAGGGAGCAAATGCTTGAAGGCAACGGTGATGGCATTGTTCTCTTCTAGCAGCTGGAGCACATGTAGATGGTTGGACGACATTTGATTTGTCCCAATGTATTTACTTTCTCATACCGTTCACTTGTTTTGGATGTAAGCGTGAGAGTAGTTTCTTATGGTGCAAAACTATGTAACAATGACTCTACTTGGCTGTGTGTAGATGCCAGAAGATAATAATTCTTCCTTTAAAAATATATTTCTAATGTTCTAAATTCGGAATACTCATTTGGAAGTTTTCCTTAAAAAAATTGGAAGCGTTCTTGGGGTTCACCTATCGTGCTCAGGAGCTAGTGGTCGACCAGACACCACCTTTAGGAGCATGATCGAGAAAACGCTAGCTGCATGAGGGAGCAGCTCCATTGTTTCACTGCCGGTTCATTTCACCTCTTCTCGGTATTTTCGCCAATATATCCCAGAATAATTTTAGATTTCTCTAATTCATCCTATTTTCTATATCACATTTCTTTTTTATTCTTTTACACCATAATTTCTTCATTCGACTTTAGTCACCTCGTGGGTTTTATTGCACCAACTCAGCTGGAGAACGACGCGATGCCTCTGTTGTATTCATTTTAAATAAAACACTTGTGATTTTCTTTTGATAAACAATAGGGCTACTAAGCTAGTGAGACAAATGCCTTACATGTCAATCGAGATTATCGGTAATCTACTTCTCATTGGCCTTATCATCGGCAATCAAGACACTATTTAAAGGTTCAGAGTCATAAGGTGAGAAATATAATGAATTTTGGCATCCTCATCGACTCATAGACTTGATCGTAGCATGTTATTTGTCTTTATTGTGCAATGTAAAAGTAGGATATGTGAGTTCATTCGTTTGGTTAGTGGCCACCGGACTTGTGTACTTTGCTCGTCTGGTTATCAATATAAATAAGAGGATGTCTCTAAAAAACTATAAGTTGAAATATTTTCTTTTGATATCCAATCCCTGTTCGCAATGTCAAACCACATAATAGACCTAGCATTTATTAAGGACAGAATTCCAAAGCCTAACACAACTGAAATTTGTTGTCTTCAACTTTAATCTAAGAAAACAGCCCTTAATTTTAAAGCCATTTGATGGACACCTTTCAACTACAAAAACCATGCAACAGGACCTACTAGAGGCGGGTAGATATATTAAGCATTCTGTACTTTATCCATGAAGTTAAGTTGCTCCTTTTATGGAACAGAGAGATTAATTAAGTTGGAGAAAATTCATCAGAAGCATAATAGGGTAGCCGATGCTTTGGCTAACTACGCTAGGGTTGATAATAGCTTCGATGTGTTGCTTGAGCGCGGAGCTATGAGTTATTTTTGCCAATGGATTTTTTTCATGGATTGCTAGAGTTTGGAGGATGGGGCGACCAAGAAGAAAGAATAAAGAAAAACTAGGAAGAAGAAAAGATATAGGGAAGTGGACTGGCCCACCAGTTTAGACGGGCTCGGATTATACTTACTATCGTCTAACAAAATAATATTTTTATTTTACAGTCGTCTGAAAAACTTTTACTTTTTAGTATTACATATTATTAAATCTAAAGTTACACAAATAATTATACACGTTAGTATATACAACTGTCTAGTACACATAATTTTTAATATATGTAGCTATGCGGCTACTATGATTTATTTTTGGGATGAACTACACAGCGATGTACTCCAAATAGATATCCACAGCGATGGATAAGAGCAAAGAAACATGTAATATGTAGAAAAATCCAAAATAGATGACGTCATCAAAGATTCTTTCGATTTTGAAATTCAAAATGTTTTATCTCTTAAACCCTTACTCCGATTGACAATCCATTTTCACTGTTAACTTCGTTGCGACGAGATCTTCAAATCTAGATCCCATATTGATATGTTCCGATGACTTTTTTTTAACGTCAGTAGTTACCAGGTTCAATGAACGAGTCACCTAGATTGTTACTGCTGAGCTACCAGGTTACACTTACATGGTTATCGAATTAGTGAACATCACTGTTACACCACTCTTCAGTGCTCCAATGGTCCAATACCATCAAGTACTACGTAAATAATACATCATTATCCTCTCTATATACTTGTATAATAGTACACAATGGCTAATGACAAATCAATTACTGCTTGTAGCCGTTTGCTAATAACCTGGTAAGTGTTCATTTTTAACTTGGTAGCACGTACATTATAATTTGATAGTTGGTAATGATGAAATAAGTTTCGTCAAAATATATTAACATGGGATCTAGTTTTGAAGCCCTCGTCGAGATGAGTCTAATGGTGAAAACGGATCACAAATTGGATTAATAGTTTGGGAGATAAATCATTTTAATTTCACGTTTAGAATTAGATGCACTGATGTCATCAAATTCGGACCCGCCTCATCGGTCTTTACCCAACGGATAATAGTCGGCATCATTACCTTAATCTAACAGACAATAGCCCGTATCATCACTTGATTCAGCGGATAATAGCCCGCGCCATCTCTTGATCCAATGGATAATAGCCTGCACCATCGCTTGATCCAGTGGATAATAGCACGTCGTTGTGAAAGAAACCGGGGCACGTTCACCGGATAGATTTTTCGTTTATTTTTTAAGTTATCCCAGCGTATATATCTCTGCTACTCCCACCTGAAACAAAGTAACTTTCCACCTCCCACGAGGAAACGAATCAAGTCGCACCGCGATGAGAAAACGGAGAGACGAAACGAACAAGATTCGTGGCACGCGCTCGAAACAAACGTGACATTCTGCTGATTCCGATCACCGCATTGACATCCGCGACTCTGCAAAAGCTGCAGCCCCGTGCTCTTTCTGTCTGTACTCCAACAAGAGACAGCAAGAGACAGTTCAGGTATCCACGTGGAATCTCGGCCAGCTAGCAGGGCGACCTTCGGAACGTGATGGTTATTCTGGTTTAGATTAGGGCTATGTTTGGTGTCGCTCTAACCTCGATTTTATTTTGTCGGGAGAAAACAAGACGGTGCTCCTGATCATGTCCTTGTCTTTGCCTTCATAAGAATGACAAAACCGGGAAACATTTTGTTCCCTGTCCCTGTAGTACATACGTACGATGGCATTTTCTCTCAGATCATGGTATCCTGATTGCTCGATACAAAACAAGATAGTTTCCACATGAACATGCTAGCAAATGATCGGACTTCAGACATATCTATTGATAGATTTGGGGATTCTTGGTTTTAGAGCTAGAAAAGAGGACGAGACAGGTGCAAGAATATTTAGGGAATTTCTAGATGGTTCTCACCTCATCTTTTCTCTCTTTCTCCCTTTCTCTCTATTCCTATAAAATCTTGTAGAATTTATTTTTAGTCCCCATACTATATCTTAATTTTAACAGCCCACACACCAACACTCCTCTAGGGAAATATCATATAGACCCATCTTGCTTTAAAACGTAGAGAATGATTCCTCTAGTAATCCCTTTGTAAGGATATCAGCCACTTGACTAGCCGAAGTCACATATGGTAAGCATATTGTCCCTCTATCGAGTTTCTCTTTGCTTTGTTGTCACAGTAGAGCATCAAAGAAGTGTACTTATACAACCTTAACTCTATTAGAAGGATTCTAAATTTTCTCCAAAATATAATTGGGATTTTTGGTTATGCATCCAATGCGCACGCCTATCGAGTTTTCAATAGTACTTCATGTATAATTGAAGAAATGTGCAACGTGCAACTTGATGAGACTAATGGTTCACAAGTGAAAAGTGTTCTCATTGATGTCGGTGATGATGAGCTGGTGACTATCATCAAGAACATGTCATTAGGAGAATTGATGCCAATAGAAGTCAGGGAAAGAACATCATCAATTCAAGTGAAGCCTTCCACATCGACGCATGACGAGATTCAAAGTGTGGACGCTACTACAGAAAGGCTCATCCAGGACGTGTCATCTCAGTCAAGCAAAGTTCAACCGCCTCTGATTTACTCATCACAAGCGGGTTGCCACGGGCATCGTCTCCGATGTTGACGCTGTGTCCCCACAATGGAAACATCCGAGTCGGTTGAGAGATAAACCGCCTCAGATGATCATCTGAGGTGGTTTACAAAGGAACCCGACTATGATGTCTAAACAGATCTCAGTCGGTTGGTATACAAACCGACTGAAATGAGTCATCTGAGACGGTTCGTTGACGAGCCGACTCAGGTGTAGCATAACAGATGGATCTAAGCTGAACCGCTTGTGATGTTACATCACAGTCGGTTTAAGTGACCCAACCGACTGTGATATATATCGCCTTCATAAGCAGGGGAGTCGGGAAGTCTTTTAGGGTTTCCCAGATCTGTTATGTTGGGTGGCGGCTGGTTCGGCTAGGGGCGATTTTGAGGCGATTTTGAAGGGAGGGAAGAGTGGATAATGAGGAGTAATTGCATTGGACATTGAAGAAGGTTAGTACTACTTGCCCCTCTCTCCCTATTTTGCTTTCATTTGGTTGGATGAGATAGTTAGGTTTAGTTGTTTAGAGATGATGAAGTGAAAATTAATCATATAGTTAGGATCTATTAGTATGTGGTAGGTTAATAAGTCTTTTGCATATGTATTGTGTAGCAGTATGTGCGAGATGGATCGAAGTTGGATATGTCCCGAGAACTGTGTGACCCAAGAGTACATTAATGGTGTAGATGATTTCCTATTAGTAGCACGAGACGATATGTTGGCAAAGGGAAACCAAATTTATGTGTTGCCCATGCTATGATTGTAAGAACGAGAAGATGTTCAAGGACAGAACCCAGATACAAGATCATTTGATTCGTAGGGGTTTTGTAAGTGGTTATACACTTTGGACCAATCATGGCGAGGCGCACATAATTTTACCGGGTGGAGATGAGGCGACTAGCAATGAAGATGATGTCGACGGTGAGTCCGATTGCGAGGAGGATGAAGATATGCAGCCGGCCGATAATGAATTGGAGGAAATGTTGCGTGACGCAGAAAGGAAACGACATAGAGGGGAGACAATACGAGCAATTCCTAGGGCTTGATGGAGGACTCAGAGAAATCTTTGTTTTTCGGGTTGCAAGACAAAATATACAAGATTATCAACTGTTCTTGAACTATTCAAATTGAAGGCAAGCAATGGTTGGTCTGACAAAAGTTTTCACCTCTCTCCTAGTACTCATGGCAGACTTGCTTCCAGAGGGAAATGAGATGCCCACGAGCACATACAAAGCGAAAAAGATTCTTTGTCCTCTAGATCTGGAAATAGAAAAAACTCCATACTTCTAAGAACGACTGTATCCTTTTCCGTAAAGAGTATGCAAACGTACATGTATGTCTAGTATGCAAGACATCCAGATACAAAGCAGCTCGATTTCAAGGTGATGAATCAGAGGGTGTCGAAGATAGGAAAGGACCACCGGCTAAGGTATTGTCGTGTCTTCCTATAATTCCGCATCTGAAGCGTTTGTTTGCAAACAAAAAGCACGTGAAACTTTTGAGATGGCATGCCGACGACCGTAAGAAAGATTTCATGCTAAGACACCCCGCTGATTCAATCCAGTGGAGAAACATCGACACTATGTATCCAACTTTTGGAGCCGAGACGCGAAATGTAAGGCTCGGGTTGAGTACGGACGAAATGAATCCCTTCGGTAGCATGACCTGTCGACATAGCACCTAGCCGGTGGCTATGTGCGTGTACAAGCTCCCTCCTTGGCTTTGTATGAAGTGAAAGTACATCATGATGGCTATGCTAATTCAAGGCCCGAAGCAACCTGGAAATGATATTGATGTATAACTAGCACTCTTGATGGAAGATCTTCAAACTCTATGGAACGAAGGGGTTGACGATGTATGGGATGCCGACAAAAGGGAACACTTTACCTTACGCGGCCTCCTGTTCTGCACCATAAATGACTATCCTGCCTATGGTAACCTGTCTGGTCAAACCACTCACGGACCTAACGCTTGTGGTCAATGCTTGGATAATATGGCAAGTGTGTACCTCAAGCACTCGCACAAGACAATGTACATGCGGCACCGTAGGTATTTGCAGAGGAATCATCCATACCGAAATCTCAAAAAGGAGTTTGATGGCACAATAGAGGAGGGTATGGCTCCAAAGTCTTATTCAGGAAAGGAGGTCTACGATATGGTGAAGGACGTTGACGTAGTTCTCGGTAAAGGAATCCCATTGAGAAAGGGCATATGTAAAAAGAAGTCGATTTTTTAGAAATTACCTTACTGGGAACACCTCGAAGTTCGCCACTACATTGACGTCATGCATGTAGAGAAGAATGTATGTGATAGCTTGCTTGGTCTGTTATTGAACATCCCTGATAAAACAAAGGACGGTGTGAACGCAAGGCTTGACATGGTCGATATGGGCATCAGACTTGATTTAGCACCCTAGAAATCTGAAAAATGTCGAACATTCCTTCCACCTGCAAGTTACACCCTGTCAAAGCTGAGAGAACGAACTTTGCAAGTGCTTGCATGGTATCAAAGTTCCATTCGGTTACTCCGCCAACATAAAGAAACTTGTGTCGATGAAAGATTTGAAATTGCTTGGAATAAAGTCTCATGATTGTCATATTCTGATTACACAAATGCTCCCTATTGCTATTCGAGGCATTTTGCCCACAAAGGTTAGAGAGACAATCATAATGTTATGCCAGTTCTTTCAGCAATAACCCAAAAGTTCATCGACCCCCTTCGGCTAGATGCTTTGCAACAACGATTGGTGGTAACTCTATGTCATCTTGAGATGTATTTCCCGCCGAATTTTTTTGATATCATGCCGCATCTCATGGTTCATCTCGTCAGAGAGATTAAGATGTGTGGCCCTGTCTTTCTTCAGAGCATGTACCCGTTTAAAAGATATATGGGAATTTTGAAGTCCTACGTGCGTAATCGATCCCGCCCAGAGGGGAGCATTGTTGAAGGCTATGCAACCGAAGAGGTCGTTGAGTTTTGTTTGGACTACATGTCGAATGTGAAACCCATTGGCGTACCTGAATCACGCTATGCTGGGAGGCTACAAGGAATCGGTACTCTCGGAGCAAAACGAATCAATCCCGATCCGGATGCACTTGCGAAAGCCCACTTTCTTGTGTTGCAACACATGGATGTGGTATCTCCCTAGATCACCGAGCACTTTGAGTTGGTATGGAAACATAATCTGAATAAATCTCAAAGATGGATCACTATACAACATAACTCGAGGTTCAATCAATGGCTACACGACCGAATCACCGATAGCTCATCCATCGATGATATGCTTAGTTGGTTGTCAAGAAAACCATCATACCAAGTCATGACTTATCAAGGGTACCAAATAAATGGGTATACATTTTACACGAAGGCTCAAGATGCGAAAAGCTCATATTAGAACAGTGGTGTCCGTATAGATGCTGTAGATGGTGTCGCCCATGAGGCACGGCCATACTATGGGTTCATACAAGAGATATGGGAACTTGACTACGTGAAGTTCAAGATCCCTGTATTTTGGTGACGTTGGGTGCATCTTTCACATGTGAAGGTTGACAATTATGGCGTGACTACCATGGACCTTAGTCGTGTTGCTTATGCAAGTGAACCATTTGTGCTTGCAAAACATGTTCACCAAGTTTTCTACATAGTTGATCCATCTAATAAGAAGCGTCATGTCGTAAGGATTGGAAAAAGGAGTATCGTCGGTGTCAATGAAGTGGTCGATGAGGATGACTACAACAGATTTGGCGATATCCCTAATTCGACGAAGTGACATGCGAAGAAAACACAAAGTCATGACGATGAGACCTACATCCACAATGATCATCATGAAGGTCTTATTTTCAAAGAAAAAGGCAAGTGCATGATTAATGATGTGGGTGCAGGTTTAAGTGGTTATGTATGCTTGCATTGTGTTGAAATGAGCACTTGAACTTTGATTGCATTTCAATTTTTGTATTCTATATCGGAATGAATGTGATCCTTGTGTAATGTGAATCCTTTCTATGTGCTGTGTGATTTATGATCTCTGTGAAAACTTTAGTTCGAATGATAAATGATATTTAAACTGTCGTTTCAATCATATGAAAACTGATATTTTTCCCCAAAAACAGGGATGTTTATGTCTAGCTAAAGGACTCATCAGAGGCGGTTGTTCCTCAGAACCGACTCTGATGGTGGAATCATCAGAGGCGGTGTCCTCAGAACAGACTCGGATGGTGGGCTCATCAGAGGCAGCGTTCCTCAGAACCGACTCTGATGATGCCGCTTTAAATATCGCAGACTTAGGGTTCCCCTCCCAGTTCTTACTGCAGCCCCTTCGCCTCCCCGACGCTACTGCACCGCTCGTTGATCCGCCGCCCGTCCCGCGCCACCCCATCCTCCCCGACCCCGCCGCCCCGGCCCCGACCTCGCCACCCCGGCCACCCCGCCACTGCCCAGGCCACCCCATCGCCGCCACGACCTCCCCGGCCCCGATGCCGCCCCGGCCACCCCGACGCCGCCCCGACGCGTCCCCGGACACCCCGTCGCCGCCCTCGACCTCCCCGGTAACCTAGGACATATCTTCATATCTAGTTTTTGTTGCTCATTGTGTGTTTATGCCTCGTGTGGCTAGTTATAAGTAAATTGCAGTAACACCACTTGCTAGTTCGTTTTTCCTCTATTTGGCATCCATAATTTGCTCACATTAGGCCAGCAGAGATATAAGAATGCTTGCAAATGTGGTAGGAATGAGACATAGAGGTGACTCACAATGTGAAGACTTTGCATGATCAATTTTTGCTGTCTTTGTAGACTTGTAGTACTAATGGTTAAAGAGAAAAGGAAGGTAAGGTGGTTACAGAGAAATGTTGCTAAACTCTATTAATTTTAGCTCTTATATAGAGTGCCAACTGTTGATATGTTGCCCTTATCTACCTATTCACATGAAAGTTACTTTGGGGGTTTGTTTGCATGGATGCCAACATGTGCGTTTTGTAACTTTGACCTAATTTGGCATCTGTTTGGTTTGTTACTCATCTTCGTTAACTTTCATTTTCTTTATCTCTTTAGTTCATTTTGGTGGAATCATGTTGTTTAACCATTAGGATTAGTGATGTTCTATTGCTAGCCTACGTTTCTTAGTACGATGCATCGATGGTTCATAGTGGATGTAATTTTTCAAATCGATAGAAGTTTGGTCATTGTTTATTGTCCCCATGGGATGTATCATGGTTGATTCCAAATCAATGGAAGTAATTTTAGTTATTGTTTATTTCTCCCACCTCGAACACTATTTTTACATCTACTTGATTATAAGCTTCTAGTTTGAACATATACTAATGGTTATATGATTTTTTTCTATGGTAGAATTTTTTATACTTTTGGGTTTGTACCTCGAATTAGGGTTTAATTTCAGTTTAATGTTAATAATCTTTGTCATGAATTACAAGATGTCAGACGCACATCTTCTTCAAACTCGTCGTCCTCTACATCGCTGCCACGCGACGCATGGTAATCACTGAACATATCAAAACCGCGACGCATGGTAATCACTGAAATATCAACGCGATCGGGGCCCCGAAGAAGTCGGAGAAAGTGGCTACGAAATTTTGATCATTTTGCAGGGATTCTCGGGCGTGAGAAGGTGGACATCCGTATAGATAACTGAAGCTAGTCACCGTTGAGATGCAAAATCAATTGATGGCGGAGATAAAGGAGTGGTTTTACTTCCCTCCAGAATTTGAAAAAAGCATCGAACGAGCCACGTTCACGAAAATCTCGAAGGCGTGGAGGAGACTTTAAGGGTGAGCTCACAACTAAATTCATAAGGAAGGGACAGAGTCCGTTCAATCAGTACGGCTTCTAGGATCCAGAAGTGTATAGGAGATTTGTTGAGATGAGGTCTACTCCTGAGTTTTGAGATGAGGTCCACTCCTGAGTTCGACCGTCTCAGTGCAAAGCAGAGGGAATTGTCGGCTAGAAACAAGCACCCGCATCACCTCGGCACAGGGGGATACGAAACAGGCGGAGGAGAAATGGGCGCGTGAGGACCAACTAGCAAGGGAGAAGAATGTAGCCCCTCCATTTGCAGGCCTGCAAGGGCGGGCCCATTCCTGGTTAAGAGCTCATGCCAAGTCTGACCCTTCAAGCAGCACCACAAGATTTCCGAATCCCGCAGATGAGGAAGTCACACAACGCATGGTATAAGTCAGTCACTTTAGTCCTTACGAACGTAAAGAAAAGAATTAGTACAACTCATAGTTCTTGAGTCGGAATTTCTTCTTGTAGGTGGAAATGAGTTCTCAGCCCTCCCAAGGGATGTGGTTATGTCATCACGGACACACGACATCCTCACCACTGCACTGGGAAACCCCGAGCACCCTGGTCGCACACGAGGCATAGGAAGTGCTGTTCCATGGCGCCAGGGATTCCCCGAGACTGAGGAGGAATACGAGCGCAGGAGGAGGGCTAGGAGGAGCCAGACGCAGTCTCAAACAACACAGATAGACCACGCTGCCATGGAGGAGCGCATAAGAGTGGAGGTATCGAGGCAGGTGGATCGTATCAAGGAAGAATTGAGGGCACAGTTCGCCCTTGCTGCTGCAGCTGTGAGCCCCGAGAACCATCGAAGTAGCTGCACATCCGGTGGTCTGGTTGGAGATGAAGGAGGCAGCCAAGGATTACCGGTTGATCGTATCACGGTAACAACAATAAACCTATTTGTTGTCGCTTGTTCAATTATACTATGAACATGTCTTACGAAATCTTCACACTATTTTCTAGGAGCCAACTCGATGCAAGCTCATGGCCAGAGTGATGGGTGACAATCTTCTTGATGCTGCTTTTGGGGTGGCACATCCTTCGGAACCGGGGAGTATGGTGCATTGTGTGCCCCTTCGCCCTAACTTCATGAAGGTTATGGTGGACTTTGTTGTTGATGGTTTCAAGCTCCTACCGGTGCCCGTGCCTGTACCTGACGAGATCACCATCCTGCAAGAGTCCGTCGGCACCTCGATCCAATGGCCGAATAAGGACGTCGTCCTATTGGACCAGCCTTCATCGCAGTCGACATCACAGGCGTGCGAGAAGAATCCAACCCCCATGGAGCTTGTAGCGGAGACAGTGCATGAGAACATCCCTGACGTCGTCGAGTCAGTTGTACCGCCGCCATAGGAGCATGGCATTGCGGCAACAACTCACCAAGAAATGGCAATTGCAAAGCCTTCCGAAGAAAAAGGCAGAAAAAGGTCAGAAGAGAAGTAGGACCAGCAAGAGCACGAGCATCAAGAGCACGAAGAGTGCGAAGAGCGTCATGAGTGTCAGTCCAGCATCTCCTGAGAAGATGCAGTTGGCTCTCAAATTTGTTAACGGAGAGCCAATGGTGACGGAGCATGAGTTCAAATCCTTGTCAACAGCATGTCAGAGATTGCACTAGTGGTACATGGAACAGAGCAACATTCTTCGAGGAGTCACTCAAAGCAGGCCACAAAGCTTCAAGGTCAACTTTTCGAGAGGAGCATTTGTGGCACCAAGACCTCGATGGGGTGTTCTTTGTGTACTTCGAGGACTTGTTTGATCTGCTAAGACTCGACACCCTTGATCAATCCCTCTTGAGATGCTGGACATTGTAAGTCTACTCACTCGAATCATAATTGTAATATCTATATATGTTATTCTAGTTATAATATTGTCCTACAATTTCTGTACATACATGTATAACGAGGCCAAGACGCTCAAGGAACCGGTTGGTTTCCTTGACCCATGCAAGATCACGGACCAAGCCATTAGGGACAATGAAGAATTCGTGCTGTAGTGTGTTACAAAGGCGTTGTTGGCTCAAAAGGATAAGGAATACTTCATGTTTCCATACAAACCTGGGTATGTGTTTCGCTATTTGGTTATTTTCAAACCAGATCAATATTTTGTAGTACCCATGACAACACATCTATATATGCAACTTCCATTGGGTTTTGATAGTCCTCATACCAAGAAGTAACAAGGTGATATACCTTGATTCTTCGATAAATCCTACTCGCGACTTCAAGCCCATTAGGCAAATACTTGACAAGGCATTCTTGGAATACCATGCTCGGGGAGGGAAGGGCAAAGGATCCAAGTTATCGCACAAATTTAACTTTCCGGTAATATATATGTTATTATATCACATCTCCGCTAAGTACCATTTCAATGTATATAACAATACATTCCTTTCTAATTGCAGTGCAGACAACAAGTTAAAGGAACTAACACTTGTGGGTTCTACGTTTGCCTCCACATGGAGAAGGTGATGAGTTTCATCACCAGAAAACAAGATATCAAGGTTCATTATTTTTCAATATATATTCATATATGTATTTGCATGTCAGATAATTTCTCCTCTCCGTCGTTTGCGAAAGGTTATGAAGGTAGAAGATGAGGGACGCCCACTTGATGAAGCCCTTGCTAGCGCGGATTAGAGGGATTTTTGCATTCTTCATCAACACACAGGTCTTAAACCTTGAAGGCGATTTCTATGGTGGAGGTGTAGCGGAGTAGCTTTGTTTGTTTCAAAACTTGTGATTATTTCAGAACTTTGTAGTCATGTGATTATTGGTTGTGAATTGTGATGTGATTATTCATGCAGTTGCTTTATTGTGATGTGATTATTGGCTGTCAATTGTTCTATTCTATGAATCTGTCATTATATATGTACATCTGTCATTTTTCAGAGGGATATGGCTAGCGGAACCTGAGGCTAGCTCAGAATGCAGGGAAATCATGCCCTCTGGATACAGACATTAGAGGTGGGTGGAAGACAGAAGCCGACTGTGATACCCTTGAACGTACAGTCTAGGGTACAATATCACAGGCGGTTCGAACGAGGCACCCGTCTGTGATGACAGAGTCATCACATGCGGTTGGAGAAAGTCGCCCCCTGTGATACAGAGTCATCACAGGCGGTGGAGAACGTCGCATCACAGGCGGTGGAGAAAGTCGCCCGCTGTCATCACAGGCGGTTCGTATAAAGGCCCTGACTATGATGATCCCTAAGTTCACAGTCGGTTGGTTTTAGCAACCGACTGAGATGACTCTTTTTATCACAGTCGGGTTTTTAGCAACCGACTGTGAACTTAGGGGTCATCAGAGACTATCTCGCACAGTCGGTTAGGCGAACCGCCTCCAATGATCATTTTCACCCCCCTCTAAAGGCATGTTTCATAGTAGTGGGAGGCGACCAAGTCCAAAATGATGTTGCTATTCTCAAGTCCTGTAGGATCGGTGGCTTCCGACAGAGGGGGGGTGAATGTCGAATTCAAATTTCTTTCACAAATTCTTCGCATATATAGTCATATTAAAAGACTAGTATGATCAGAGTAAAGATGCAGTGGAAACACTCCCAAAATCCCTTGGTGATGTGGAGCTCGTCAATAGCTTCGAAACGAGTCCAAGATCACCAAATTCTGAGTTCGGACGCAAAAGTTATGGCCGAAACAGTTAAGCTACCCAGTCTGAAGAAACCGAGAATTTCGGAATTTCCGGAAATTTTTCCAGAGATTCCGACTTTTGGTTCTGTTCTCAGTGAAGCGATTCAGCCTAAAGAAAAAGAGAATTTTGGAAATTCCAGGAATTTTTCTAGAAATTCTAACTTTTGGTTCTGTTCTTAGTGAAGCGATTCAACCTGAAGAAAAAAGAACCTCGGAAGTTTCGAGATTGAAGAATCGGACACTCCGAGATTTTGGAAGAAACTAAAGAACTCAGCAAGCAAGAACAGTAGTGAATCTCGGAGGCTCCGAGATTGAAGAATCGGACACTCCAAGATTTCTGAAGAAACTGAAGAACTCAGCAAGAAAGAACAGTAGTGAATCTCATAATTTCCGAGATTGAAGAATCGGACACTCTGTGATTTCTGAAGAAACTGAAGAATTTGAAGAATTCAGCAGAAGATTAGCCAGGTTCCAAAACTGAGATTTTGATCTAACTTTTTATCTAATTCAGAATCTAACCAATCAAATCAAACCAAAATTTGCAGAAAGGTGTAGGAAGGTCTTGTGAATCTAGATCAAGTGTTGATCTCCATAAAAACTTCTCAAATCAAGACCTTTACCCTTTTTTCTTCAATCAGCCCTTGGAAATGAGAAAAAGAGGAATTTTGACGGGAAAGGAAGCTCGTGAGGAATCTTGATCTCAAATCAATATGGTATCATCTCACATGTCCCAGCAACCTATTTCAAGCCTCAAATCACAGCATCAAACCCCCTACAAAGATTAATCACAAAACCCCATTTCTTGCATTTTTCTTCAAGAAAACTCAAAATCAAGAAGGAAAAGGGTTGATCCTTGGATATGCTTGGATGGGATCAGTCTAGAGATGATCTCTCCATCACGTACTTGCCATACCATGAATCAAACCACAAAGAAGGCAAGAAAACAAAAATAAAAAAAAGTCATGGAGTAGATAGCTCAAGAACGCATAGGGATTGGAGATATCTTTTTGTATTGAATTTTCGTGGGTTTTCTTGGTGTTTACAAGCCTCTCATCTAGGCAAAGCACTCCTCAAAGTGTATCTCTCAAAATCTAATCAAAAGGGTTGAGGGATAAGCACCTCTTACCCCTCCTTTTATAGTGGTGGAAGCATACCTCCCACCACTTGGGCCTTAAGCCCACTTAGATGGCATGAGCACTTAGCACGCATCACAAAGCGTCTAAGTGACCCATCCTCCATCCATCTTTCTTTCTATCCTAAGCAACTAACCCTAAACCGCTTCCCGGCCGCCGCCGCAGTTTCTTGGTGATGCTTCGGTAGATTCCGCGTTTTTACCAAAACGCCCTCGCACTGACTTGGTCCTCACGTCTCGTCTCCACCCGCTTTTTTGTCCTCCGCGTACATGCTTTTAAGCCGCACGATGTCGTCACCACCTCCTTGACCGCATCTCAGCCCTCCAAGTCTCATGCCAGTCCATATGGCCGAACCATCACCGCACCCAACTCACACCTGCACACACTAGACCAAGCAAAGCGTTGCGAGCACAAGTTTTCCACTTGACCCGAGTCAGCTGAGAAAATCCTTCATCCACTCAATTTTTCCTTGAGACAAATTGAGAAACTCAAACTTTTAAATCACACAACAAGTAATTCAAACCTCGAATTCATGCAACTAAAAGAATCAACTCCACATATGGTGGCAAAATATTCATCACAATATTGTCAAGTCCTCACATGACTCACAATCTCCCCCTTGATGAATATATTGCCAATATCTCTCAATCAATCAAATTGAAGTTGGTTTAAAGATTTAAAATCAATCAAGTTGCAAGAATTCACACTTGGCCAAAAGAAAGAGAATGCAAGCACCGGGCCAAGTGAATATCAAAAGGAATAAGATCCAAGAAATGTGAGTGAAGACAAAACATAATCACTGAAACTCCCCCTCACTCCTATAACCCATATGTCTATGATAGCAATTTCTTCAAAGATACACACCCATGCCTATCTTGCAAAAACATGCCAAGAGTATGATTGATATCACTATAGTCATCAAGGGACTTCACGCCTCCCCCTTGACTATGCAATCACTACCTCAGTAAACATCATCACTAACGGGCGAAAAACCGCAATCACTGACGGGTTCAGCTGATGGGCTGTGTAACACCCTAATTTTCCGAAACCTAAAAATTAGGGCCAACAAATTTTTTTTGATAATAATGCTGATTAAAAAACACCATAATAAAACCTTTATTGAAATCATGCTTCTGTTCAAACCCTAAAGCAAGCCAATCAAAACATCTCCCCTCCGTTCCTGTTCCCTTGATTTCTGCTTTGCCAAAACTCTGTCCGGCAAGTAGTTCAAACCTTGCCTTACACCTAATCTCCATTCGGGACCATTCGTCTTTGCATTCCGCCAAGAACATACCTTCGGCATCCCTCCCCCTTCTATCTAGCCGGTGCCGCCTAAACCCACACCTGCCGCAAAGTGCCCACACGGTACTTCTATGAAATTGAGGCATATACATATCTTGAATCTCTTCCGAATGACTTGAAATTATACCACCAACTCCGCCATGTTCTATCATGAATATGTGCAAAAATATACTGCTTTTATGTAAAAGCACAAACGCAAAACCCTAATCCATTTCTTCTGAGCTGTTAATCATAACCCTAATTCCTCGTGCAGCTCTGCTACCATCCTCTACGTATATATGAGTACACCGGTGATAGTTCCCAAAACCCTCGCCCTCCACAACCTCCTCTAGCTATTCTGACCCAGTCGTCATCCCATATATGCTAAAATTCCAAGTGTACATATGCACATACACTCCGAATTCTATTTCGCTTCCTTCGTACATAAGTGAAATCTGAAGCCCTAGCTTCTTTGCCCTCTCTCAGTACTTCTCTCGGAATCCTGACTGTTAAAACCATGACTTTATCGAAGTCTGGTGTAGTTACCAGGTGATCCCTTTTTGTTCCTTTCCCGACACCTGTGTCCAACCCTCCTCCGCATATATTTCCTTCTCAAAGTTGGCTGTGCACTCCTTGACGCGGAACAACCCGTTTATTCTTTCCCTGCCGGACTCCCTGCATGTCCATACACACACATCCGAAATTTTCGCATGCTTGGATACATGCCTGTCTGTCACCCAGATGCTCCCTTGTATCCTCATGTATCAACTCGATCGTATGTATTTGGGTACGTATATATAAATGTGTATGTATATATTCCCTGAGGCCTCCTGCCACCTTTTCTCTATCCTGTAGTGCATGCCCCTGATTTCCTTACTCCGCTAACCACACAACCCAATTCTTCACTCCACCTCCAAGGCAGCTCAGCACGCCACCAGCACTTGCAAATGCCGTGCCTATCAACACTGCCGTGCACCCTTAAAACAAGCGCCTTCCTGCTACAAACGTGTTGTCAAACTTTTCCCTGCGGGCTTGCCACTAACTCACCCGAGCGCCCTCATTTTTCCAGTTAGATGCCCAACCTCTCGTTCTTTACTACTTACCTATCTCTCCTGCTACCAGCGCTGCTATCTGGCCAGCTCGTCAACCGGCACAGGAAAAGTGACAACTCTTTTTCCCTCTGCTTAGCTACCTACCTTGCTGCTGGAACTCTTTTTTATTTATTTCCTATCCAACTTCTCCTCTGTACTCCCCTCAACCGAGCTGTATTCCCAGGCCACGTCGCCTACCCGAGTCAACCGAGCATCTCTTGCTCCCTGCTGTTTCTCCTCAACCAAGCTCCACGCCACACTCCCTCTCTCCTCCTTAATGCTGATACTACTACACACTGCGGCCTGCTGCGAGTACACAGCAGCAACACGCCCTGGCTCTCTACCCCAACTCCCCACGTCTCCAACCTGCTCTCTATTGACTTTTCCCTCCGGGCTGCCTCCTCTCCCCGAGCACTCCTCTTCTCTTTCTTCTGCTTCTTCCACACGCAACCGAGCTGCCATGTCTCCTCTCTCTCACCAGCTACATGCGCAGCCCCTTCCCCTTTCCTCCAGAGCACACTGAGCAAAGCATAGCAGCCGAGCTGCTACTCTCCTCCTTGATTCTCTCCCACCCCGAGCTGCAACCCAGCTGACCCCTTTTTCTTCCCCCATCGCCAGACCAAGCGGCATGCATAGCTCTTCTTTCCCCAAGCTCCTGCTCCTCCTCAAGCTCCCCTCAGTCCCGCAAACCAAGCTCCGCCGATAGCTCTCCAAACGGCGTCCCACCACAGCTACCAATCCCAAGACCTGCCGCCACGAGCTTCCTCCTTCCTCGGCTCCTGTCGTGAGCACAACCGCCGCCAAGCCCCGAGCAGCTACCTCTCCTCCTAAGCTACCGCCGTGGCCCCATTTCTCAAGCACCCGAGCAGCCCAGCAGCAAAGCTTCTCCCCAAGCCCGAGCTCCCCTCTACTTCCCTCTCCACTCAAGAGCACTCTCCCTTCTCCATTTGCTCCAGCCCGAGCTGCTTCTGAGCTTCTCCACGACCTCCTCTTTCCCATCCGCCGCAACTCGAGCTGCCAAGGGACTTCTCCGAGCTGCGCCACTCCCACCCGAGCCACCGCCGGGAGCTTGCCCGCCGCTGGCTTGGCTCTTCTCCAAATGCGCCGCTGGCCCCGCTTCTCCCCGTCTTTGCACTGCCCCGCGTCAACCGCGCCGCTTCCCTCTGCCGCGGCTCTGCCCCTGCACCAGCCGCGCGAGCCACCGCCGCCGTACCTCTGGTCATCGCCGCCGCAGCTACTCCGGCCCTCGCCAAGACCCTCCGCCGCCGACCAGGTCACTGCCGTCGGCCGCCGCCCCAACCCAACCGCGCCGCTGCTCCAATCCATGTGCTACCGCGTCAACCACCGCGCTAACTAACCCTGCCGCGGCAGAGCACGGCCGCTGCCGCAAATGGCCCCTGCCGCGGTAGACCATCAACGGCCACGGCAAGGAGCTGCCTCCACCACCCATCCCCGCTCGCTACTAGCCAGCTACTCAGCGCCGCGCCTCCACAGCTCGACCCCATCCCCACGCCGCCACCCGCCGGTGACGAGCTCGCTGAGCCGCCCACACCTCTCCTTCAGCTCCTGTGTTTTTCTTTTCCCTACCACTTGAGTTGCCGTGCGACCTTTTTACAAACTGAGCATGCCCAGGGCATCCCTCTCTCCCTAACTCCTTGTGATTTTCTTTCTTTCCCTGCAGTGCACCGGTTAAAGCTCTTGAAACCATTTAAATTTCAATCTCTATCAAGAACTAGATAAGCATGGCATATGCATAGCGCTCTTGACTAGGTTCCCAGCCAAATACTTAATTCCCTAAAAATTCATCCAAATCCAAACTCTATTCGTCAGTACTAATTTGTAATTTTGAGGATACTTGAATTTTCAAATTTAAAACATACTTATACATGAACATGCTATATGTTCCATAAGCATATGTTAACAAGATTATTTACTTTTGGCATAAAAATCAACTCAGTCTCAAAGGTCCAATGAACCTTTGAGTTCAAAACCTTTTCATATGGCCATAATAGTAAAGGATCTGTCAGCATAATAAAATGCGGGCAATCTTGAATACATGTGAACAAATATGCACATATACCATTGCAATTTGGCCCTAAAACCATATCACATAGCCTTCTAAAATCTTTAACATGTTCAATGCTCTCTGGCCCTAGCTAGGATAAGGGAACCAAAATATCTTAAGTGCTAATATGTTTAATATCATGAAACCCTAGTTCCCAATATGCAAAACCATAATTCATGTAATATTAACCTCATCTTACCGTTTCAAAAGCCTTGATGTCCTTCTGGGCTCAACGGATAGTCTTAATATTCCATGAGTGTAGATTGGTTCTTAATTGGATCTTCCTTGCATCGTTGCTTATTTGACGTTCTCCGACATGTAGTTACAACGTTGTCTTGCTTCGCGAGAAAGGATTTGAACGTCACCATGCCCAGACCAAACTCCGATCTATTCAACGCTGCCAGGCAAGCTCTCCGCCCTTGACCATGTTGTAACCTAAGTTTACGAAATGCTATTTTGTCTTCGAAACATGCATGCTATGTTTTACTATTGTTATTTTATGTAGCATAGCTATGCCGATGCTTAGAAAACCCTAGTCCGACCTTGAACTCCTTGTAGCCCTAAGGACTAAGTATTCCGGAAATGTTATCGGAACAACTTAGGGTAGAATATATACATATATACATGCTTAGCCCTGCCGTAGTAAAATTAGGGTTTTTAAAAAGGAAAAGTAATAACACCCCATATTTCATGTGGTGAACTTCTGAGAAATGGACCATCGTGTCAGAGGTGTATGAAGGTAGCATAGCCTTGGGGTTGGTATGTTTTACCGTAAATGGTTTTGTGAAACCAAGCTGAAAATGGAGAAGATTTTGATCCGAGTCGGTAATGAAGGGTGAAAGCAGGGAGTTTGTTAAAGAGCGAGGTAAGGCCCGTCGTGGTTCTCGCTGCCCGTTACGGAGTGGTGTGGAGTCCTTCTCGGATCACCTAAGGACCGATCTTAAGTGCCGTTTGGCCAAGTCTTACCGTACGTCCACATGTCCTTTGTGGGAAGGACTTGACATAGTACCCGGCCTGAACTAGCATGAACCCGTGGGTAGTTAGTAGAGTACGGATGGGGTGGTTAACCCCTGTAGAGAACAAATACAGCAGTTAGCGAGGCATTGTTCGCCACAAAGTTGGAACACCAACCTCCTTGCAAGCAATGATACTGACTCAAGCTAGGTTTGGGACATATCCTTCTGGCGGGTTCATGGCTGGGTTCACACCGGCGAAGAGTCTCATTGTACTAGCTCTGGTAGTATGCGGGGCCCAGTATACCCAGGGTGAACTACATCGTGTGGGTAAAGCCGTACCACCTCTGCAGAGGGTTAAAACTATTCGAATAGTCGTGTCCGCGGTCATGGACGAACTTGGTCGGGCCATACTAAAGTAGACTGGCTTTCAAAGTCAAAAACATGGGTTATGGGATTAAGGACGCGATCCGCCGTGTCGCAGGGTGACTTGAGAATGCCCGTCGTGGCAGAATGGTGAAGAAGGGATTTCCCCGTGGACTCGGGCAAACCCTAGAATCCCTGTAAGTACGAGTGTGAGCGGTGTCTCCCTGAGGAACGGGCGATTGCCGTGTGTTTCGTTGGTATCCCGTAAGTACGAGGTGAGCGATGTCTCCCTGAGGAACCGGGCGATTGCCGTGTTTTCATTGGTATCCCCGTAAGTACGAGGTGAGCGGTGTCTCCCTGAGGAACTGGGCGAGTACCATACTTTGCCGTTGTAGCGGAAAGCATAGAGATGAACTCCCCGTTGTAACGGGTAGAGTGATTCAAGCAGGTACCTTATCTCGCTGCGTCGAGATGTTTTGCTAAAATTGCTTTTGTATCTATTTACATATTTCAAATGCAAACTTACTTTCTCACACCATATGAAACCCTAGGATAGAGCCAATTCCTTGATAATTCCCTTGCATGCATATATCTGTGATAAACTCCCCGGTGGAGTGCTTGCGAGTACATTCAATGTACTCACCTGGCTTGTTGATTTGGCTAGACCGAAGGTGACCGTTTGAAAGCAACGACGGTATCCGTGATAACTAGCGCGAACCCCCAGTCAGTTGCCTGTTGGGAACGGCATATTGATGGGCTCATCACTGCTCGATTTTCCACTGCAAGATTTCTAGCCGTTGGGCTAAAGGTATAGTTTTTCGATCTGAAGATCGGATTACGTATTCTATTCTAATAAGTGCGTGTATGATATTGATACATAGGTTAACTTGTGGGTATCGGCTACTGATCCAGGGACCGGTACCGTAAACACAAGGGCTTATCCGGCCTTAAAACCGGTACGCACAGGCTGCCAGCCTGTCAGTAGTGACTTTCACCACTGACGGGCCCTGGTTATGGCCCGTCAGTGGTTTATCCCTCCACTGATAGGTACAATTGGTTCTGCCCGTCAGTAGTTCCCTTTCAGGGATTAAAAAATAAATATTGCATATTACAGCCACCATTACCTATCACAGAACCTAGCTATTCACTGCATCAGCACTTCAGCACTTCAGAACAAGTATTTCTATATGCATTAGCACTTCAGCACAGATCACCATTTATAATCAATTACTTAACTGAGTACAAATGATAGGATGCACAGATCTGACATACAAATATAATACATGCTTAAGAGAAGTTTTGCAGAATTCCACGCACAAAAGAATTTGCCTGAGAAGGCAAAGGTACTTCTGCAAATGCTTCTCAACCTACAAAGACAATTGAGTGAGACTTAAACTCATTTTCGCCAAATTGATACAATTGGTACCAATATTTCAAATGCAATTCCTACTTAAAATGATGCAGAGTTTGGTTACACAATGCCAATATTGCATTTTTCTTAGAAGTTAAAAACTGAGATACTGATCACAAGAGGAATATGCTCAGTTTGCATTTTAGAGACATCCATGGTAGGAAAAAGAATATGCTCAGTTTGCAAGAACATACTTTTAGAAGTGTTGAAACTTTGAGAAGTGCTGAAACTTACATAAGTGTTGAAACTTGGAGAAGTGTTCTTGTCTCCAACCTTCAGATGCCTAGGCTGCCAAAAAGGGAAAAAAAACTTCATAAGGGTTGGAATGGAAAAAAGAAGTTGTATAGTGAGTTAGATCTGTTAATAAAGATTAGAGTGCACCTGGAATTTAAGTATTTTAAACACTTGGCATCAACCATATGATTACATTAATGAAAATATAACTGGACCACACCAAAATGATCAAGAAGTCATGAAAGAATATTGTCTGTTCTTGAAATGGAATAGGACAAAAGAAAACAAAACCAGAATAGCACCTCAAGAGTTCAGCATCAGCACACTTTCACTATCCAAATCAATGCCCAGCTTCGAATCATTTCAGCAATAAGCCATAGAGTTGTACTTCATTAATCAAGTGATAAGGGCACCACACAGACAATCAACTAGAATAAGGGCAATACATGAACAACGATCATAAGCTACAGATTATTCAGTAGCTAGCAAATAGCAATGTCAAAGAACAATGAACATAAGCTACAGATTATTCAAACAATCATGCTCATAATTAGATACCGATTATTTAAAACAATCATAAGCTACATATTATCCAATACAAGCTATAGATTATTGAAAACAACATGGTAAACAAGACTAAACTAAATTAGTACATATTAAATCTCAAGCTTAAATCAGATTCAACTATCATGGAATAACCTATTAGATCTACTAATCATGGAATCAAGCATGGCAGGCAATAGCTAGCAGAGATTGATCCTTTCTACTTACAGAAGAAGTTAGAGGAGGTTGCGCACCGAAGTGAGATGGCCCATGGGGAGGGTGCGGCGCTGGTGTCAGATCGTCAGTGTAGAAGAAGGCAGCACCGTCATCGTGCGGTGGCCGGATTTAGATTGTCGGGTGGTGGTCGGCAGTTGAGAGGAGCCGAGGGAATGCCATCACAAATCCAAAATTTACGTCAAACAAAATACAAATCAAGTCATGAGATGACACAAATGGGAGAAGAAAATAACCACCGCCAGATCCGATCTCTAGTTCACTTTTCGTAGCAATTCGAATCACACAGTTCACTGCATCTCGTGAACAACTAAAAACTACACATCAGAGCACAGAGTCAACCAAATCTACAGCTAAGCAAGGTCGAATCACGATCATTAACCACATACTACAGTCCACAACAGATCACGGATCAGAAGTAGAGAAAGCGGATCAGCAAGCAAAGAGAGCCATGGTGATGAGATCTAGCAACCAAACAGGGAAGGAAGCTACGAAGGGGGGCAAAGCAGACCTAGGAGCCGTGGGCGGAGGACTTGAGGCGGGCAGAAAAGGAGCCCGTGGAGACGAACCCTGCGCCGGAGCCGAAGTCATGCTCAGGGTGAACTGCACGGTGTTTGGACTCAGAGGCGCCCGCCGCCTGCGTTGCGTTAGCGGATCGCAGTGGGAGGAGGCCGCCGGTGCCGGTGAGGGCGGTCGAGAGGGGGTGGAGGAGGCGCGGGTGCCCTTGAACTCCTCCTCGTCGTGGAGGAGCAGCTCGTCAGACTGGAAGGCAGAGGCGAGGGAGAGGGCGAGGGCGAGGGCGAGGAGAAGGAGGGGCAGAAAGAGAGAGCGGCACGACCGTGAGCGAGAGAGAGATTGTGGATGGGAGGTGGCGTGTGAGGGGTAAATGGAGGTGGCCGGGACCGGTTAGGGTAAAAACCCTAACTGGGTGGTAAGCGGACCGAGTGGCCATGGGCCAAAAGATTCCAGTGACGGGCCCTATATTGTGCCCGTCAGTGGAGATACTATCTTCACTGACGGGCGCATGAGGTGCGCCCGTCAGTGAAGGTTGTCCGTCAGTACAAATGTCAAATTGCACCTCTCGTCCCACTTTTACTGACGGGCACTTATTGTGCCTTTCAGTAGAAGTTGGCAGCCTCGCCTTTTGCGTCACTACTACTGACTGGCTCGAGCTCGCCCGTCAGTGTTGCCTCCAATCAACGACGGGCCTTCTAGTGCCCGTCAGTGATGATCATGTAGCAGAGTATTTTCTGAAGTAGTGAATGATAGAATATCAAGAATAAGCATGTATGCATTGAATAGAATGAATTTTTTTGATTCTTCAATTTTAGCGAGCTTTGAAGATTATCCAAGATGAGACACACCAAATGCTAATATGCCAGATAGATGCTCATCAATCCATAAAAAGACATGTATGTCAAGAAGAGCAGCTAGCATCTCAAGTTCTTAGCATATTAAGGATTTCACTAGTGATGAGTTCCAGACTACATAGTCACAGTTGCAATGAATCGAAACATGAGTGAAGTATGACAACCTAGCGCTAAGCCATGACTAGGAGGACAACTAATCAAGATTAACACCAAAATACTCTACCACATGCTGAATTAAGCAATCACATGATTAAATGGATTAGTCATAACTAAAATACAACCCCATGCACGAGTAAGTATCTTGAGTGATTCATCCTGACTTTTTCACATTGAGTCCACATGATTATTTGGACTAGCCACAACCAAAGTACTACCTCCTGCACGAGCAAGTACTTTGAGTGATTCATCCCTAATTTAGCATTTTTCACATTAGCATATGATAGATTTTAAGCATGTAGAGCAAAAACTAGTGACTTGTGATGACAATAAGCATTCTCCGACCCGAGCCACAAAAGTCTAGGCATGTTAAGCCACTAGCAGTCCTAATCAAGATTATCATGAAGTCTTATCTTTGACCAGTCACAACAGAGATCATAGTTGCAATACTAAAAACATGAGCAGATTCAAAAGCAAAGGATTCCCTAGCAAGCAACTCATCAGTAGATCAAAGATTTAAGTTCAAATTGTTGTCCAATTAAACTAGCATCGCAGATTCTTGAGAACACATGTCAAAACATGGTGAAATGAGCTAGACAATCAACATATGGCATATAACGGACTCGTAGAAATCATTGTTTCATCAAGGATAATAGACAAAGCTCATGAAAATGTAAAGTGCACAAGATAAATCACAAATGATGCAAAATACACTATGTTACACTATGATACACAATGAGAAGACTCCCCCTCAAACCAGCCCATGGGGATGAACAATCCCTAACTCCCCTCTAAGTGCACAGAATCGTGTAGGATCTAAAGGCCTGGTAAAGATCTCCGCGAGCTAATTTTCAAAATCAACAAACTTAAGCACTACATCACCCTTCTCAACATGGTCTCTAAGGAAATGAAAACTGCACATCTATATGCTTAGTCCTAGAATACTGCACTGGTTTCTTAGCAATGTTAATAGCACTAGTGTTATCACAGAAAAGTAGAACACTTTCAAAAAACAACCCAAAATCCTGCAAAGTAGAAATCATCCAAAGAATTTGACTACAACAACTAGCAGCTACAACATACTCAGCTTCAGCAGTAGATTGTGCAACAGAAGATTATTTTCTAGAAGACCATGAAACAAGAGAAGTGCCAAGAAAATGACAAGTTCCAGAAGTACTCCTGCGGTCTATCTTACACCCAGCAAAGTCTGAATCAGAAAAACCCCAAATCCCGAGAACAGAAGAACATGAATACCAAAGTCCAAACTCAAGGGATGATCGAAGGTACCTCATGATACGCTTCCCGAGAAGGGATGCCGGTGAGAGTCTCTCGGTGAGGCTTGAAACCTCGCACACAGGCAAACAGCGAACTGGATGTTCGGTCTTGTCGCTGTCAAGTAGAGGAGGGAGCCGATCATGCTCCTGAACTCCTTCTGGTCCACCGTCTCTTCTTTTTCATCAGGACCAAGTGACGTTGCAGTAGACATCGGGGTATTGATTAGCTTGACATCGCTCATCCCGAACTTCTTCAATAGATCCTTGGTGTACTTGGCCTGATGGACAAAGGTGCCCTCCTTCGTCTGCTTGATTTGTAACCCCAAGAAGTATTGGAGCTCACCTATCATAGACATCTCAAATTTCCTGCTCATCATCTTAGAAAACTTGGACACAAGAGCATTAGAGGAGCCATCAAAAATTATGTCATCCACATAGATTTGCACTATCAGAAGGTCATTGCCACGCCTAAGAAGAAATAAGGTTTTGTCTACCCTCCCCATTTCAAAATCATTTTGAATCAAAAAGCTCTTAAGTCTATCATACCAAGCTCTAGGAGCTTGCTTAAGACCATAGAGAGCCTTGGACAGTTTGAACACATGGTTAGGGTATTTAGGGTTCTCAAATCTTGGAGGTTGTTTAACATAGACTTCTTCTTCAATGAAACCATTAAGAAATGCACTTTTCACATCCATTTGATAAAGCTTGAACTTCTTAGAAGCTGAAAACGCAAGCAAAATGCGTATAGCCTCCAAGTGAGCTACTGGTGCAAAGGTCTCATCAAAATCAAAGCCCTCTATTTGACTAAACCCTTGGGCTACAAGTCTAGTCTTGTTGCGAACAATAATGCCATCCTCACTTTGCTTGTTCTTGAACACCCACTTGGTTCCAATAATATTGTGACCAAGTGGAGGCTCTACAAGCGCCCAAACCTTATTTCTCTCAAAATTTTCTAACTCCTCATGCATGGCATTGACCCAACTATCATTAGAAAGTGCATGACATATATCTTTGGGCTCAAAAGATATAACAAAAGCATCTTGGGCCTTGATCCAAGCTTGTTCCTTCTCTTGTCCTGAAACTTAGAAGAAAACTTGTTTCTCTCTTTAGGATTTGGACATTCGGATCAAATGTGGCCTTTCTCACCACATTTATAGTAGGTGATGTCTGAGGATTTCCTTCTCCTATTTCTCACATTCTTGTATGCCCTAGAGAAGCATTTTGTAAATAACGCGAGCTCATCCTCGGGAAGAGATTCAAGCTGATCATCAGACGGAGAAGACAAGGCTGCAAGAGGCAGTCCAGAAGAAGAAGAAAGCATGCAAGTGTCAGAGTTGACACTAGGAGACTCTATCCCCGATGGATCCGAGGAAGTGTTCCCAACAAGAGCCAAACTCTTGGACTTAGAGCCATTTCTGTTCTCCGAAGTGATCTCATGAGTGGAGAGCTTGGAGAACAGGTGATCGAGTGTGAGTGGCAAGATTTGCAGACTCTTGGATGGCAATCTTCCGCACTTTAAAAGCGGGGTCTAATATGTTCATCACATGCCTAGCCATCTCTGAGTCAGAGTATCTCACCCCCACACTCCTGAGCTTGTTCACTATTCTTTCAAATCTCTCAAAAAGCTCAGAAATTGATTTCCCATATCGTTGCTCAAAATGATTGTATTCAACTCTATACTGATCCGTTCAAGCAATCTTGACTTGGTCAGACCCCTCATGATAGGTGATCAAGGTCGACCAAATCTTGTGAGCGGTATCAAGATGAGCAACCCACTCATGCTCCTTCCTATCCCAAACCGGAAAGCAAATAGTTGATGGCCTTGCAATTGTTTTCAACATCAGCCTGATTTGCAGGTGTCACTTCCGTAGGAAGAGCAAAGTCCCTTTCAATGATTTGCCAAATAGCAAGCCCCTCTGACTGGATAAAGATTCTCATTCGATTTTTCCAGAACTCCCAGTCCGTGCCATTAAAGAAAGGAGGATGAGTCGAGTATCTGTGGGAAGCCATAGCTCGCAAAGCCGGCCAAAGCTTATAAAGAAGCGAGACCGGGCTCTGATACCACTTGTAGGATCGGTGGCTTCTGAAAGAGGGGGCTGAATGTCGAATTCAAATTTCTTTTACAAATTCCTTGCATACATAGTCATATTAAAAGACTAGTATGATCAGAGTGAAGATGCAGCAAAAACACCCCCAAAATCCCTTGGTGATGTGGAGCTCGTCGATAGCTTCGAAACGAGTCCAAGATCACCAAATTCTGAGTTCGGACGCAAAAGTTATGGCCGAAATAGTGAAGCTACCCAGTCTGAAGAACAGAGGATTTTGAAATTTTTGGGAATTTTTCCGGAGATTCCGAATTTGGTTTCTGTTCTCAGTGAAGCGATTCAGCCTGAAGCAAAGAGAATTTCAGATATTTCATGAATTTTTCTAGAAATTCTAACTTTTGGTTCTGTTCTTAGTGAAGCGATTCAGCCTGAAGAAAGAAGAATCTCGGAAGTTCCAAGATTGAAGAATCGGAAACTCCGAGATTTCTGAAGAAACTGAAGAACTCAGCAGCAAGAATAGTAGTGAATCTCAGAGGCTCCGAGATTGAAGAATCGGACACTCCGAGATTTGTGAAGAAACTGAAGAACTCAGCAAGAAAGAACAGTAGTGAATCTCAAAATTTCTGAGATTGAAGAATCGGACACTCCGTGATTTCTGAAGAAACTGAAGAATTTGAAGAATTCAACAGAAGATCAGCCAGGTTCCAGGACTGAGATTTCGATCCAACTTTTTAGCTAATTCAGAATCTACCCAATCAAATCAAACCAAAATTTGCAGAAAGGTGTAGGAAGGTCTTGTGAATCTAGATCAAGTGTTGATCTCCATAAAAACTTCTCAAATCAAGACCTTTACCCATTTTCTTCAATCAGCCCTTAGAAATGAGAAAAAGAGGAATTTTGAGGGGAAAGGAAGCTCGTGAGGAATCTTGATCTCAAATCAATATGGTATCATCTCACATGTCCAGCAACTTATTCCAAGTCCCAAATCGCAGCATCAAAACCCCTACAAAGATTAATCACAAAACCCCATTTCTTACATTTTTCTTCAAGAAAACTCAAAATCAAGAAGGCAAGAAAATAAAAATAAAAAGAGTCATGGAGTAGATAGCTCAAGAACGCATAGAGATTGGAGAAATCTTTTTGTATTGAATTTTCGTGGTTTTTCTTGGAGTTTACAAGCCTCTCATCTAGGCAAAGCACTCCTCAAAGTGCAGCTCTCAAAATCTAATCAAAAGGGTTGAGGGATAAGCACCTCTTACCCCTCCTTTTATAGTAGTGGAGGCATACCTCCCACCACTTGGGCCTTAAGCCCACTTAGATGGCATGAGCACTTAGCACGCATCACAAAGCATCTAAGTGACCCATCCTCCATCCATCTTTCCTCCTACCCTAAGCAACTAACCCTAAACCGCTTTCCGGCCGCCACCGCAATTTCTTGGTTATGCTTCGGTAGATTCGCGTTTTTACCAAAACGCCCTCGCACTGACTTGGTCCTCACGTCTCATCTCCACCCGCTTTCTTGTCCTCCGCGTACATGCTTTTAAGCCGCACGATGTGGTCGCCACCTCCTCGACCGCATCTTAGCCCTCCAAGCCTCATGCCAGTCCATATGGCCGAACCATCGCCACACCCAACTCGCACCTGCACACACTAGACCAAGCAAAGCGTTGCGAACACAAATTTTCCACTTGACCCGAGTCAGCCGAGAAAAATCCTTCATCCACTCAATTTTTCCTTGAGACAAATTGAGAAACTCAAACTTATCAATCACACAACAAGTAATTCAAACCTCGAATTCATGCAACCAAAAGAATCAACTCCACATATGGTGGCAAAATATTCATCATAAATATTGTCAAGTCCTCATATGACTCACAAGTCCAAACACAAGTCACATCTCAAGTCTAATCCCAAGCAAAACTAGGTCATTCAAGGATACATAGAAGCTTGCAATAGGATCATTCAGTCGACTAAATTATTGATGATATGTGTAAAGGCATTCAAACTCGCTCCCGTGTGTGAATTTCTGTGAACATTACTTGTTTGTTTCCTCTTTAGAGTCAATAAAGATAGATGAAGCTCGTAAGGATGCGGATTAGGTAAATGTCAGACATGAAAAGCTCAACAACTTTGAGCGCAATCAAGTTTGGATGCTTGTGGAGAGACCAAGTCAAAACATCATTCACACCAAATACATCTTCTGTAACAAGAAAGATGAAGACAGACAAATTGTAAGGAAAAATGCTAGAATTGTGTCTCAAGGGTATACACATGTAGAAAATTTGGATTTAGGGAGACTTATGTCCCAGTTGCTAGACTAGAATCCATTAGAATTTTGCTTACATTTGCTAATCATCACAATATCATATTTTATCAAATTGATATCAAGAATATTTTTCTAACTGACAAAACTAATGAACTAGTCTATGTAGATCAACCTCCCTGTTTTGAAGACTCTAAGTTTCTTAACCATGCCTATAAACTCTATATGAGTTTCTAGTCAGAAAGGCTTCAAAATTAGAAATATTCATTCCACATTATCCACTTAGTTCATTTGTGGCGAGTTTTTGGTTTGACAAGGATATGTGGATGATATCATATTGGATGGACTAATAATTCATTTAGTGAGGAATTTGGAAAAATGATAATCGACAAATTCGAGATGTCCATGATACGGAATTGAAGTTTTGCCTTGGAATCCAAGTCAAACAACTACAAGAAGTAACCTTCATGAGCCAAGACAAGTATATCAAGAACATACTCAAGAAGTTCGTCATGGAGAAAGTTGATCCAATTTGTACTCCAATGCAAACTAATGGGCACCTCGACCTCAGCAAGAAAGGTAAGTCCGTGCATCAAAAGGTAGATCTATTCATGATTGTCTCTCTACTCTATCTTTGTGCATCTAGGCCCAACTCATGCTTAGTATGTTCATGTGTGCAAAATTTTACGCCACTCCTAAGGAGTGCCATCTTGTTGCTATTAAGAAAATATTGAGATATCTAGTTCATACACCCAACCTAGGTTTGTGGTATCAAAATGGTGCTAGTTTTGATTTTGTTAGATATTTGGATTCGGATTATGTAGGGTTGCAAGGTATGCAGATCTAATTCCTTGGTAGATCTTTAGTGTCATGGTCATCCATGAAACAAAGCTCTATAGCCCTATGCACCCATGAAGTAGAGTACATCTCCACGAGTAGTTGTTGCGCTTAATTGCTTTGGATGAGGCAAATCTTGAAGCATTATGGAGTTGATTGGAAAGAAATGCCTCTTTTGGGCGATAATGAAAGCACAATCAAGATAACGAACAGCCTCATCCAACACTCCCGTACCAAGCACATAAATATCCAACACCACTTTTTTAAGGATCATGTGACTAATGACATATAACCTTGAGCCATGTAAGGAAAAAAATAATTAGCGGATATCATCACCAAGCTCTTAGATGAGCATAGGTTTTGTAAGTTGGTGAGTTAAATATCTTGGATCGAAATGTTGCTTTAAGCTTTGCACATTTTTCTCGATTGCTTTGCTTTGATTTTTGGAGCTTAAGATGATGAACACATCAAGGGGGAGTGTTGTTCTCTCGATGAACACTACATCCTATCAGTTTTGTGTATTGATTGTCCCCAGGCTAATGGATATGCGAAAATATGAGTCATTGCATCATAGGTCCATGCTCCGATGCATAGAGATCCTAGTGCATTTTTTAGATCATACATGGTGGAAACACCGCACAAAATCATCATCTTTGGTTCTATATAGGTTTTCTTTGCTCTCATACTCTAAGTGTTTATTGCATCTTTGCACATAATACCTAGATCTTGAGTTGATCTTCTTCGATTTGCATCTAGGTGTTGCTCGGCACGTCCGGACCAGTTTCGGTCAAAACTTCCAGATGGGCAACAATTTTAAAACAGAACGTCTACTTTCACTCGGAACATCCGGATAACACCTGCTCAGACTTGCCGGTTGAAATTTTGCTTGTGGCATAGAAACATTTTTTCTCTCCAGAGTATTTGAAGGAAATCGCCCGAAAGTTCCGCATGAACACTCTATAGTTTTTGCATACGGTTTGCTCAGAACCTCTGGACAATCTTCGTTCGGACATTCTGGACAGTGAGCAAACCATTTATCACTTAAAGGACAAAGTAGCTAGGGTTTTACCCCAATCTTACCATGTGGCCCTCTAATTGCCTGTTCGCCACCGCCTTCGCTTCCTTCGTCGAACCATGAACTCAATACACCTCGTCCCCAGCCGACCGCCTTGCCGAAGTCCACACTGTCACTGGCATTCCTTCCTAGTGTGTGCTGTCATAGCCAGCGCTCCACCAAGTTAGGGCAAGTGATGCTCCCCGAGCGCCTCTTTGTTGATTCCTCGCTTGGGAGTCCAATTTTTGTGGTATATTAGCAATTTCCCCACAAATCCATCTCAACTTCATTGAAAATCCATATATTTGAATTCAGTGGAAATTTAGGGTTAGTGTGTTCAGTGCACGCTCAGAACATTTGAGCGGATTCCGTCCAGAACCTCCGGACGACATGGCCGAAGGCACCAAATCACTTGGCACCTTTGAGCTAAAACTCTCCGGACCCTCTAGACAGTTTTTGGCCGAGTGTTTTGAGTAGTTCGGAACCTTCAGACATGGATCACTCGGACATTCAAGACAAAGATTGAATCAACTTTCTCTGAACTTTTGGAACCAAATTCAAATCCAAATTTAACAAAACTTGCTCTAGCTAAGTGTGCACTTATCCCATGCTCTCATCTATATGCTTTCATAGGAGATCATGTCTTCCGATGAAGATGAAGAGAACATTTCACTGGTGGTGAGCCTTTTTAGGGTACTTCGTAACTCAGCTGTGGTAACCGGCTCATCATAGCTACATCCATTTGGATTCCGTGAATGTTTAGATTCTTATACGGGCCAATACATTTAGAAGCATTACTTAAGGCATAGTTGTGCTCATGGTAACCTTTAGTTATGGGTTAGTTTTATTTTTGTCGCGGTCTAGCAATTTCAGAAGACAATTAATGGTAAAGCTATCGATTTTGAAACTAAAGAAATTTTAGGAATACAGGCCATTGGATGGCATTTATGATAGTGTTAATAAAAATGAGTTATGTTATTTGGCATTTGAAATCGCGCAGGTGTGAATAAATTAAATATTTTTTAAACCAAACATTTTCTTTGTTCTCCGAATTCATACTTGATACGGCATAAAAAATATATGATTAAGAATATGGTAAAAAATTATCATGCTCTCGTCCTATTTTATTGATCGACTTTGTTTCCTTTGCATGCACATGTTCAAATCATACCGAGCTTTCCGGTTGGTTATATGAGTCTCTATGGCAGTAGAAACATGCATGTCACGAAGCTTAGAATTGTGTCAATAATATGTATAAATACTTGATCATGTATAGTCATGTAGATGGATTTAAAAAAACTCTACTTCTATATATCTTGTTGTAACACCCCTATGGTAGTTGGACTAACAGAGTCCATTACATCCACGGTCTAAGAGAAGGAGCCTGTGCATTAGATAGTTATCCTTTACATCAGTGTCCATTCCCTTTTTGTTGTTGGAGTTGTCGTATGTAGCTGTATTATAACGTGAGAATCTGTTTATTTCTATCGTTTTAATTTGGGACTGATCGAGATCGTGAGATTCCTTTTGACAGAATCGAGATGGTGAGTTGTTATAACGTGATAATCTATTTATTTTCTAACGTGTCGATTTGGGACTGATCGAGATCATGAGTTGATCTAAGCCGTTATAATTCGGTCACACCAGATAGATGGCTCGATGTTTGTTTTCTTCGGCTGACATGGAAATTTAGAGAGTTTATAATTACTATAGTAAACGTGAGAATTTTTATGGAGTCTGTAATTAGTATAGTAATAGATAATAGATAGATACGATCTTTAGATAGATCAAAGAGGTGTAAGATATCTTTATCCTTGGTGAATTCGATGCAATGGATCTTTCACATTTTTAGGGGTTGTCAATGTTGATTCCTTTGAACATGTGTGACACTTTAAAACCATTAGTACCATAATAGTTGTCATTAATCTTCAAAACACTCTTAGGGGCGAAGATGCACTTCAATAATTTGCATTAAATTCAATCAGAAATAGGCGATTGAAGCTCAATCAGCTCATAATCATGTTTTGCACTTAATCGACACTTACACAAGATCTCTAGTAGTCAGGGGCTTTTTAGACATCCAACCAATAGCTACAGCTTAAATAACCATCAAATCCATCTCTTACCAAACGGGTCTACTATTTGTCCATCAGTATTAGAAAGCCGCAAGCTAAACAGGACACTATATAATCATCTTAATCAAAAGTAGGGCTTTTGCCCCGTTTCCCCATGGAGGAAAAATTACTACTGAGCACATGCTGAAGCTCCAAAATTGATGTCAAACATTCAAAAGGTTTCCTACAGACGGTACCAAGAACACAAATTTACACAATGCGTATCAATTAATATAATTACATTGTTTTCTTTTTCGTGAAGGAAAAATTGCAGAGTTAGCTAGCTAGCTGGGTAGCTTCCTTGTCACCAAAGAGGAGTAGCAGTATCGATTAGCAAGCACCCAATCATTGCTGTGGTCATTGGACAGTCAACATAACCTACATGCATGCATCATACTGAAACCCTTTGTCAGGGAGACAGCCGATGGATCTCCATGCCTGATTCGGTGAATCGAATCTGGACGTGCACATGGGTTGACCAGGGTCCACTATTTACTAGTATTTTCTACGTCACGTTGGTACGTACGAGTACGAAACAACGGAATAAAGTTCGCCATCTTGTCCCATGATATCTGACATAATGAAGTACAGATCATCAGGACGCTTCACAGCAACCATCTCCAGTCTTTTATATATGGCCCCGTGGTGTATCTTCAGAATAAGAAAGCACATCTTCAGATTAACCAACTAGCTAGTCTGTTAATTGAAATATCTGATCATGCAGTGGTTATATATCAATCGGAAATGCACGAATTGCATTCCCACCTGCATTCATATTTGCCATTGATTTCCTATCAGGGATCACCATGAATCCAAGAGTATACCGAGCTAGGTATAGCCAATCAAATTGACAACAGTATCTGAGCTCCCAAAAAAATCACTAAAACCAGTTTAGAAACGAAATGGAGATCTTTTTTCTTCTTAAATTTACCTTTCATTCATATCATTTCAACAACACATTAATTCTCAACATTTCTTATCCATGCGATGATACCGAGAAGAAGTACAGCAATACTTGTTTCCACCCACGTGAATTGCGCGTGCCGGACCTTTGCCATCTAGCTAGCTACCAAGAAACGCAACACACTTGCAAACTAAGAAAAGATTTTCAGAACTTCTTAAGCTAGCTGATGCTTAAATTTGCTCCGAAATTAAGCTCTGTGGAGTCCCTAATTTATCTGTGGTTTTTGGAAATGCTAATTAATTTCACACCACTCTAAAAACCAATACCTGTGAACAACAGTTGATTAGTAGCTCCAGACAGAAGGGTCCCAGAGCGACCCCTGGGCCCACTCGTCATTGTCTGCGGCGCCACCTTCCCAGACAGGTGGGGCCATCAACATGGCCTCGGCCAGCTCAGCCCACATGTTCGGTGACTCGGCCACCAGATCATCGGCGCCAATCAGGGAATCCCACGCCACGTCATCGAGCAGGTCCGGGCAGCCGCCGCCGCCGCCACAGCCGACGGGCTGCAGTACGAGGTCTGGCCTGAACCGGACCTGCGCCGCGGCCTCGAGCGCTGCCGCCCGAACGTCATCAGGCTCCGCGGTGGCCGGCCGGCGGAAGCGGTGGACGAGGCCCGGGAAGTTGAGCCTGGCCTCGCAGCCCCGCAGCTGGAGCGCGGCCACGTCGTGGGCCACGGCGGCCATCTCCGGCGACTCGAAGCTGCCCAGCCAGATGCGCGTCTTCTTGCCGGGCTCCCTAATCTCCGACACCCATTTGCCCCACTTCCTCTTCCTCACCCCACGGTACTGTTCCGCTGCCGCGACGCCGGCGGCATTGTCGAGCTGATCCACCTCCATTGCCGCAATGACGAAGCTAGCAAATAAGCTTCTTCCGTTCCTGTCAGTACAAGAAGTTCTTCTGCTGCAATGTCGCGGTGTATGATGTGAGCGAGAGTTGGTGTTCGGATTTGGAGGCGTATGCGTGTGTATTTATAGGGATAGGAGGGAGAGAGAGAGAGAGAGAGAGAGAGAGAGAGAGATGGTGAGGTGTGCAGGAGTGAAGAGGAGAGAGAAGGAGAGGAGGTGTGTTGAAATGCATGGGTGCATGCATGGGAGGGAGAGGAGGACAAGGGAGGTGATGTTTGTGAGCTGGGTGGAGACAGCTGGACGCTAATACGTGTGCTTTCCCTGTTAATTCTTCTTTGCAAATATGGCCATATGGGTGTTGGGATATAAAAATAGAGAGAGAAGAGATTGGGATCGTGATCGTGCATTATCCACCGTCAGGAGGATTGAGAGATGCTGGTTTGCTTTTCTGGGGCAGCTTCCTCGATAGTGCGAAGGTCTTGGAGGTTTTTGATGTTCATGTTATGATTCTTTTTTGCAATGGAGTTCCGCATGTGTACCTATGCATGCTTTAATGGGTTCGTTTTATAACTCTTTTAGCTAAAGCAACCAGTGTTGAATTTTTTTTACTTTTGCATTGAATGATCTCAATTTTGCATGCAAAATAATAGTTTTAAGAGAAATTTAAATATATGCCACTACAAAGTTACTTCAGTTGCTCACGAGCTGGCGCAATTTGGTGCTCTTCTTCTTTTCTCAAACAAAGCCTGCTTATACATTAAATATAGTGAGGCAGACATATCTTACTTGAACAGTACATCGCACTATTACAAATGAGAGACTAAAAGTAATTAGAATTACAACACAACCCTCCGAGGGCAGTGGTCACCACCAGACGAAGGAGGAGAACAACATCCACTATACAGAACAGGCCATCAAAGACCTAAATCACAGACGGTTCTTAAAAAAGTGTAGCAGATCACGGGCGGTTTGCAATAAGGTCCGCTTAGGTTAACACTCAGAGGTGTGAACCGCTTGTGATGACTAGATATCGCAGGAGGTTCTTACTAAGAACCGCATGCAATATCGTGATAACATATCGCAAGTTGTTTTTAATAAGAACTGCTTGTGATGAGTGGCTTATCACAGGCGGGTTTTATTTGAAAACCACATATGATAAGATACCCATTTATTACCACCCAATAAACTAGAGCGTTGTCTTAAATTTTCAGTTCTTACACATAGTGGAAGTGGAGCTAAGACAATTTTTCAGCTTGGAGTTGAATTGGTCCAAAAGTATCATGAGTTTGAAGAGGATATTGCATATATATTTTATATTGGTGATCTAAGGTTAGTGATTGATTCAAAAAATTGAATAATTTAGTAGATCTAATATGGTAAAGAGAGAGAATGCAGATCTAGTTTGGTTATGGAAAATTGCAATTGTTTTATTGATTTTGAGGCATATAATTGGTTGTAAATACTATATTGAGCATGTTGTTAGCTATTCTCGGGTGGAAAAATGATAGATTAGTTGTAGATGATGTAGATATCATGAAGAGAGAGAAGTGTATAGACAGCTGAGTAATTCATTATTTTAGAATTGATTTATCTTGTCTCATAAATAGATATTGTAACTATTGGAGTTTGCATGAAATGAAAATTTGAGAATCTTTTGATATATTAGTGACATGATTAATTAAAATTTTATTTATTACTTGTTTTATATTAAGTTGTACCTGTCAAAAATAAATTTCTAATTATTGGTAGGTTATATTTTCATGAATTAGATAAAGTACTAGTAATTATTCTAAACATATAGTCAAAGTCGACGTAGTAATGAGAGTATTAATTAATATTCTATAGGTTAATTAACTCTTCGTAGGCACTTTGTGAACCTTAATATTTAACATGAATTAAATTTTATTTTCTGTTTCACGAAGATGGACCGAAGTTGGATGTACGGTAGTAACCTCTTAAATGAAGAGTACCTTAATTGCGTGTCAGATTTCATAAGAGCTGCGGAAAAGCATGAGTTGAACAGAGGGGAACAATATATTTGTTATCCATACAAAAACTGCAAGAATTGACATATGTTTGAGAACTTAGAGTAGATCCAAAACCACCTGATTTGTAGGATTTCATAGAGCAGTACATGTGTTGGACAAGTCATGGTGAGCAGCAGACAATACATGAAAGTGGCAATGATGGATGATAACTCTATGGCGGATGATGTTGACTCTGATTCAGATGAAGATATATTGTCAGATGATCGTCACCATCTTGATGAGATATTGCGTCATGTAGAAGGGAACCATAATATGCGAGAGTACGAGAAATTCAAAGTCTTGATGTGGGACTTGTAGAAACCTTTGTTTAAGGGATGCAAGAATAAGTACAGTGCTTGAACTGTTGAAACTGAAGGCAAGCAATAGGTGATCAGACAAGAGTTTCAGGGCGTTGTTTGGTTCTTTTTGGTTGGGAATGGAAATGCAATGTATACATGCTTATTTGAAGGACTGTATCCTATTCCGAAAAGAGTATGCAAATCGCCATGCATGTCTGTTGTGCAAATCATCCCAATACAAGCATTAGGATCAAGGTGATCACGACAAGGGAGACGAGATGACGAAAGAGACTCCAGCTAAGGTCATGTGGTATTTACCTATAATTTCCTGTCTGAATCATTTATTTGAAAACCCAAAGGATGCAAAATTATTGCATTGGCACGCCGATGAGCGTAAAAAATGATGGAAAGCTTAGACATCTTACTATTTCATCCAGTGGAGAAACATCGATAGGAAATTCAAAGATTTCCATCAGGGAACCAAGAAACATAAGTTTTGGATTGAGCACAGATGGAATGAACCCGTTCTAAAACATGAGCAGCTGTCATAGCACTTGGCCTGTGAATTTGTATCTATAACCTTCCTCCTTGATTGTGCATGAAGCGGAAGTACATTATGATGTCGATACTTGTGCAAGGACCGAAGCAACCTGGAAATGATATATATGTTTTCCTAGAGCCATTGGTGGGATGATCTCATAAAACTATAGACCCACGGGGAAAATGTATTTGATGCTCAAAAGTAAGAGAACTTCAATATGCGCAGGTTGCTGTTCTGCACCTTAAATGATTATCGCACCCTTGCTAACCTTTTGGAGCAGAGTACGAAAGGGTCAAAAGCATGTACGAACTACTTGGATGATACAGCTAGTGTGTGGATTAAGCATTCTGGGAAAACCATGTGTCTGTGTCACCGTAGGTTCATTTAGAGAGATCACTTGTACCTTCGAATGAAGAAATAATTCAACAAACAAAACAAGGATGGTACACCTCACAGAAAATTTAGTAGTACAGATGTATATGAAATGGTTAAGGATATAAAATTTACGTATGGGAAGGGAAGGAAAGTGAAGGCTACACGTGAGAATGCCATGTGGACGAAAAGGTTGATCTTCTGGAACTTCCCTTATTGGATGCACCTACAAGTTCGTCACTGCATTGACATCGTACATGTCAAGAAAAAGTATGCAATAGCATAATTGATTTGTCATTGAATACCAAGGGCAAAATAAAGAATGGCCTCAAAACACAAATTGACTTGCTAGATATGGGAATAAGAAAGGAGTTACACCCGAAAGAGACTGAAATCAACTAGATTTCTGTGAACCTGCCTATTATTATATGTCTAGGGCTGCGAGAAAAGAGTTGTGCCAGTTCCTGCATGGTGTGAAAGTTCCATCTGGCTACTCCTTCAACATCAGATTGTTTCGATGGAAGATTCAAATTGATTGGCATGAAATCTCATGATTATCATGTATTGATCACTCAGGTGCTCTTGATTGCTATTCGCAATCAAGGTTTGAGAGACCATCATGAGGTTATGTTATTTCTTTAACACAATTTCTCAGAATGTCATCAATCCCATAGAACTAAATGCTTTTCAGGAGGAGGTGGTGAAAACTTTATGTCAGCTTGAGATGTATCTCCCCCAATCATTCTTCGATATCATTGCGCATCTCGTTGTGCATCTTGTAAGAGATATAAAGTGGTGCGAGCCTGTGTTCCTACGTAGGATGTACCCTTTCGAGAGGTATATGGGAATTTTGAAGCATTTTGTGTAGAACTGATCATGTCTGGAACATCATTGAGGGCTATGAAAGTGAAGAGGTCTTCGAGTTCTGCATCACCTACATGGTTGCCTAATCTCGCCATGAGGGGAGGCTTCAGGGTATCGAAACCATCAACAAGAAATATGTCAATCTTGAATGGAAGATTATTGATCAAGCGCATTTCATGATCTTGTAATACATGGCTATAGTGTGCTGATACATCAACCAATACAAGGCCAACCTACGTGAGGATAACCCAAATGCAACGGAAGTTTGGGTGATGCAAGAGCACAATTGTGGGTTCAACAGGTTGTTATATGAGCAACCTCATGGGCTATTGTTAGGTGACTGTACGGTCAAATGGTTGGCAGAAAGACCATCATGTAGAGTTGTGAAATGGCAAGGGATGGACATAAATGGTTATAGATTTTATACGAGAGATCAGGATCAGAAAAACACAAACCAGAACATCAGTGTTTGCGTAGATGCTCGAGACATGGCTGGGAGGAAGAGCTCGTACTATGGGTACATAGAGGAGATGGAAGCTGGACTATATTAAGTTTAAGATTCCACTATATCGTTGCTATTGAGTCAATATCTCACAGGTTAAAGTTGATAAGTACAACTTCATAATGGTTGATCTCACAAGTACTACATATAAAGATGAATCATTTGTCCTAGCAAATCAAGTTGGTCAGATATTCTATGTAACTAATCCTTCAAATAAGAGGCGGCACATAGCCAGGGACTCAAAAAGAAACATTGTTGAGAGAGTTGATGATGTAGTGAATGAGGATGAGTAAATAAATTTGAGGAGATGCCTTCTTCCTGAGATGGCATAAGGGTCCAAGAAGAACCAAGTCAGGACGAAGCTACGTACTTATGCAACAATCATCATGAGGGACTACAATTTTTAGCAAATTAGAACTATGCAATCATGTGGATTTCATAATATGATGTATAATATGTATGAATGTGGATTTACAATGTCATGTATAATATGTATGAATGTGGATTTGACAACAAGTAGAGCATCTAAATTTTGAAACCAATTTCACCAAAACTTCATCATGATAATTTTTGTAACTCTTAAATACTCCGGAGAAGCACTAGAGAAATTACCAAGTCATTTTGAATTGAACTACATATTTAAATAAAAATTCTAAACTATTTTAAAATGGACAGAATTGAAATACCTCAATTAAGTAAATTTCCTCTTGTCCAAATTTCACAAATATTTATATCAGAGATTTATTTGTATACATAAACTCAAATAGAAATGTTTCAAAAATATTTGAACTACCTACAGTTCAAACATAAGTTTGGATAATTTTACATTTATATTAAAATGACAGTCTGAATGAAGATATTTTAATTTGAGAAAAATTGTGAAGGATATATATGTCCTAATAATCTTCTTTAATTTTTTCCTAATTTTAAAACTAAGTTTTGAACCCTTTTTAGTCAAACCCTAATTAAAAAGAAAAGAAGGGAAGAGCCTGCTTACCTGTCGGGCCGACCAAGCGGCCCACTTCCTCACCCACTTGGTCGAAGCCCAACATCACACGCGGTTCTGCAAGGGAACTGCCTGCAATTTCAGAACATCACAGGCGGTTCTTGTTGGGAACTGCCTGTGATAACCCATCAATATATTATATTTTAGGGTTAATTTTTCGTGGCCTAGTCCAAAAACTGCTAAGTGCTAAAGTGTGCCATCCTCATCATCATCACCAACACCGGAATGTTGCCCGACCGCATCCTCAATGCCATTCGCGTGCGTTGGTCTCCTCGACGCTGTCCGTGTGCATCAGCCTCCTCGACACCATCGATCTCCTCCTCCCTGCACCACCAGCCCCTTCCTCCCCACTGTAGTCGGCTTTCCTCTCCCTCCTCCCCACTATGGCCGGCCCCCTCTCTCCCTGGTGGCCTATATATTCAGCTTAAATGCATTAATTTTTGCTGGTCATTTCATCCAAGAATGCATGGAGGTATGCTTAGCCAAGATAGAAGGCACAAACCTGGTGAGGCTATATGGAATAGAAGTGTGAAAATATAATTCAAGCCATACTGGAAACATTTACTTGAATTGTCACTTTCTGTCATTTGAATAAGTGGAACGGGAGATCATGGGGAGAAAGAAAGGAAAATATTTTGTCGCAAACTTTTTGTGAACTTTGGTGCATATTTGTTTGTAGGTAGAAATACTAGTGCTACACTTTGCAGTAAGGCATTTATCCATGGTACTTCACTTTATACATTATATTTTTACATTATAGTGCTTTACTTTCTGACTAGATGTGTGTCTATAAATCATAGATGCCAATTTTGAACCACGAGTAACAGCATCATCAAATATAATGTGCTCACAACCCAGATATGTTAATTAGATAGTCAAATACTAGCATGAGATAACTACATTTATTACAACTTTGTAAAATATTGATAGAGAAAGAATAAATCCAGATCACACATCCTCCATTATCAAACATCTATGCAGCTATTCCTCTTTACGTAGAGAAGAGAGTAACTAGAAAATAAAATATCACTTGCAAATATTGTTAACCAGATAAGAGATCACAAATTGAGTTTGGCAAAATCTGATTTAACGTGTAGAGCTTGATACAAATTAAGGAAGATTTGGGTAGTGGTGGTGGGTTTGTAAGTAGAGAATTTATCAAATAGTTGTGAATATATAATACATGGATGCTATCATGAGTTTGTATTTTTTTCTCTCTCCTTATTTAAATTCTCTGCCAATAGTTTTGTCTGTGGATGTAATTACTTAATTTTGATTTCTGTAATCCTAAAAAAAATCCAAAGAATTGACAGGATAGCTTCTTTTAGATAATAGACATGATAGGTAGACAACAAAGAAATGGCTAGGATTTTTCTTTTATTTTGTTAGAATCATTTTAGTAAGAATCCTCTTTATTCCAAACAAATTATACTTATGTGAATCTAAATAAAAACATATGTGATCCAAAAATCTTCTGCATGATATGGGTCCAGTCAATATAGCAAGCTTGATGCACAGGAATTGTTAGCCAATAGAGCAATGCTTTTTTTCTTAGCTTTATTTATGTACTAATGTTAGATTAATTTATCATATCGATGTGTATCTTAATTAATAATATTTATGCAAATTTATTGATATTGGTACTTTGCTTATGTAGGTATACTGATACTTAGGTACTTAGATTAAGTTCATAAGAACATGAGTTGATATTCTTTGCTACATTCATGAACATAGTCCTGAGGGTTATATATATTGATGCCAATTTATTTATATTTGTAATTTGCTTAAGATTTCATCTCCTCATCACTTGCTTTCACCGTTAGGTTCCGAGGGCACGACAAAACCCAAACACACTCCAAAAGGTCCCAGTCAAAGGCTAAAGGGCCGATTCCCCATGACAGAAGAAAATGCCACCAATTGTAGAACTACATGCTGGATTGTCGCACAGACACGGGTGTTGTTGACATTAGAATCTTGGAAGAAGATAGATAAAGATCTTCGTCAAGTTCTGATTGATGATATCAACACTTCTTTGTCATCCCAGTAGAGCTAAAGGCCCGCGTCGATAAAGCCACAATCAAAGTGGCTAATAAAGCATGGAAGGAGTTCAAGTTTATCCTCCGCCGAGACTTCATCACAAAGGACGAGGAGCCCTTGTCTGTGCACAAATGGATAGATACAGATATGTTGGCTCAATTTAAGGAGATGAAGGAAACAAAGGAATTTAAGGCTAAGAGAAGAGCGACGAAGACGCTCGTAGCCAAATACACCCACCTTCAAATACTATGTAGCTCTGTGTATGCGCCCAAAGTTCAGAAATAGATAGAGGATGGAGAGGGCATGCCTTAATGACCAGCCCCACCATTTCTCAATGTAGTTGGATGCTGTGCCCAAAATTGGTTAAACATGAGGAGTAATCCAAGTGCAACGTGTGGCGTACCCAGTTTTGAGGCCGGATAAACCCTTGTGTTTACCGTGCTAGTCCCATGATCAGTGGCTAACACACATAAGCACTTGATAGCACAGACATGTGATACATCGTTTATTACACAAATAGCCATAATTGGTCTTTATTTAATACAAACCGGGCCTATTGGCCGAATTCAAACTGCAGCGGAAATAAACACGCGGTAGATAACCCATCAATATGCCAAACCACAGGCAACTAACTGGGGGTTGAAACCCTACGCTTTGAAGTCACTATCGCTATCTCTGGACTGGTACTCCTCCTCGACTTCTGGCCACATAACAAGCTAGGTGAGTACATTGAATGTACTCGCAAACTTCCCACCGGGGAGTTGGATACGGATAAAAATGCATGCAAGGGTATTTCAAGCAATGGCTCTAACCTATGTTTCATATTATGCGAGAAAGTAAATTTGCATGAAATAAGTAAGTAGATATTAAAAGTGGTTTTCATAAATTTCCATGATATTCCGAGATGAACATCCGTTCATCTTTTCCTTCCCGCTACAACGGGATTCATTTCTGTGCTTTCCGTTACAACGGAAAGTCTCTTAATCACTTGCTTCAGCGGGGAGTCTCAGCTCACCCGTTACAACGGGGATACTAGGGTTTGCCCGAGTCCATGGGGAAATCCCTTCTTCACTCTTCCCGACACAACGGGAACTTTTCAGGTCACCCTACGATCACGGCAGGTCGTGTCCTTAAACCCATAACCCATTTTGACTCTGAAAGTCAATCTACTTTAGTGTGGCCTAACCAAGTTTGTCCTTGACCATGGACACGGCGATTCGAATAGTTTTAAACCCTCTGCAGAGGTGGTATGGCTTTACCCACACGATGTATGTCACCCTGGGCATACTGTGCACCACATACTACCAGAGCTTGTACAACGAGACTCTTCACCGGAGTAAACCTAGCCATGAACCCGCCGGAAGGACATGTCCCAAACCTAGCTTGAGTCAGTATCATCGCTTGCAAGGAGGTTGGTGTTCCAACTTTGTGGCGAACAAGCCATCGTTTTCCCGCGGAAACTTTTTTCTACAAAGGCTACAACCTCATCTGCACGCTACACACTACCTACGGGTTCATGCTATTTTCAGACCAGGTACTAGGTCAAGTCTTTCCCATAAAAGACATGTGGACGTACGGTAAGACTTGGCCAAACGGCACTTAAGCTCGGTTCTTATGTGATCCGAGAGGGACTTCACCCCTCACTCGTAAACGGGCAGTGAGAACCACGCCGGGCATTACCTCGCACTTAACAAGCTTCCTGCTTTCCCCATTCATTTCCGACCCGGATCAAAATCTTCTCCATTTTATTTTGGTGTTAACAAACCTCTTTTGGTAAAATATCCCAACCCATGGATATACTACCTTCATACACCTCCGGACACGATGGTCCGTTACCAAGTTTTCACCACATGAAATATGGGAGTATTCCCCCTTTTTATTTTGAAAACCTAATTTGGCTACTGCAGGGCTAAGCATAAATACATACTCTACCCTAGGCTTCCGGTAGCTTTTCCGGGCTACGTAGTCCTTAGGGTGACAAGGAGCTCAGGGTCGGACTAGGGTTTCCTAATCATCGGTTGTAACTTCACTACATAAAATAACGATTGTAAAACATAGCATGCATATTTCGTAAACAAAATATCATTTCATAAATTTAGGTTTCAACATGATCAAGGGTGGAAAGCTTGCCTAGTAGTTCCTGGTCTTGTTCCGAACGCGGGGATGCTTCGGGTTCCTCCTGATGCACGTACCTCACACCGTCAACTACACGTTCGGGAAAAACCTCGAATAAGGGAATCACGCAAGATAAAAGCCAAATAACAAAGATCAGCATGCACGCATTCTGGTTCCATGGTATTTTTGAAAGGTTCAACATGCTTAGGTATTGTTTAAAACATATATATACATGAAATCTAGGGTTACGGTTTTTAGGGTTTAAAATGTTTTCTTCATCTTCGAATCATGCAACATGTGTATATATATGTATTCAATGCCAACATCTAGAAGGTGAAAGCTTTATCATGTTAGAAGTTTTGGATTGGATCAACAGTTCAAAAGGAAATTTAAAAAGGATTTGAATTTGAAAAGGTTATTTGAATTACTCTCTGTACAGAAAAGAAAATTTAAATTTTTGAAAATCTTTTTGAACCAAAAGGTTCTAAATATTTTTAGGATCACTTCTTGTTTTGGAAGTTTTTCAAAACCGGACGTTTAGGCCTTGAACCGGTTGAACCGAGGGGCGTCGGTTCTGAAAAAACCAGAAACCAGCGATTTAATTGGACTTTACACCTTCCTCACAGATGGGATTACGCCTTTTGAGTGGGCAGGCGGGAATGGGGCGAGGCACCTTCACCGCATCCGACAGCGGGGCTCGGTCAGACTCGGGCCCGCGGGTAGTGGTGCACCCGGCCACTTACCGGTTCGGGATTTAGCTCCCGTGGGACCCACTTATTAGTTCAACCAAACCGAGCTAGTGCTTGGCTCAGCGGCGACAGCAAGGCGGGCAATGCTGGCGACCGATTTGGGGGTTTCTTCTTCGGCGCCTAATCTTCGAAATTGCTTGCTGGTTTGAGCTCAAGGTAGGATGGCGACGGCGATGGCAGCGCTCGATTGCTAAGGAGGTCCGGCATTGCTTGCTTCTGTTGCTCGAGTGGAGGTGGTTGAGCTCGGCGGCTTGATGGGGGGGGCAAGAAATGGTAGAGCTTGAGCTAGCAGCGGCCGGCTGCTCCAGGAGATGGACGGACAGCAATGGCGGGGAGAAAACTCGAGCTTGCTTGCCTTATAGGCACGGTTGCGAGGAGGCAAGGGTGGTCCCACCGGTGGTGGCGTTAGGTAAGCGGTGGAAGGGCTGGGCCGACCAGCAAGTGGCATGAAGAAGCACCGATGTTAGGCCGAGCCTTGGGCTGCTGGACAAGACCAAGGAGGCAGAGAACCCGGCGGTTGGGGGGAGGGGCCATTGCCAGCGGCGTGCACGGCTCAGCTCTGGCGCGCGTCCTGGGCCTGTCCAGAGCGTGTCTGGGGCGGCATGCGCTCACCTGAGCCGGCATGGACGTGTGCAGGATGCCAGGCTTGTCTCTGAGGTTGATAGGACCCAAGGGAGGAAACAGGAGGGATTTGGCAGTAAGGCAAGCAAAAGAAAGAACTTACGTGGTGTGCTTGGTCGGCATGAGACGACATGAGCGTTGAGCAGAGGCGTAGGGGTTGACCTACTGAGGTGAAAATAGGTGGGAAACGTGTCTGGACTAGGGTAGGGATCCTCGAAAAGCTTGAGGTTGCAATTGGACGAGAGTTGAGCTCGATTTTATGAAGGAAAGGAGTATGGGGCAAGGTGTTTGATACGGATTGCGCCAAATCTTTGAGCTGGAGGTGTTTGTGTTTTTGCACAATCGAGTCTTTGGTACTGAGAAGAGGGTTGTGTAATTTTCTAAGATTTTTCTGAGCTTTAAATATATGGGTTGTAGTTCAAAGTGGAATTTGGACCAGAATTCAATTTTGGATGTATTCAAAGATTTCTGAACTGGACCCTCAAATATTATTTCATATTTGGGTGTTAAATAGTTTTAAGAAGTTTATGAAATTTTTCTAGAATTTTTGGGTGAAAGAAAATACATGAAATATGGATTTTAGGGTTTCTGCTCGATAAAAGAATTATTAGGAATTAGGGCGACAGATTAGGTTTTAAGGTTTCGGGCGACGGCACGGAAGAGGTAGGGTATGGGGGAGCTTAGGATTTATATTTGGAGGGTCGGGAGCAAAGATGGGTGAGTTGCCGCTAGGATTTGGGTTCGGAAGGTGCTCGGGTGTATATGGTGCGTGTGTCCGATTTTAGGGCTTTATGCACATGCGAGGATGAGGGAACCCTAGTTGTTCTCATGAAATGACATGCATTAAGAAATATTGAAAATCCAAATAAACACGCAACATGACTGGAAGACATATACGCATATACGCGTCTTAGGGTTTAGGTTTTTGAAAATCGGGTTGCTTAAAAACAGGGTGTGACACAACGTCTTCTCACGCCAAGTCCTTCACAAGCCAACCAACCTAGAAAGTCTATTCCAAATTGGTCTGATGTCGATTAAGTACCTAGTTTATAATATATCCATCACCTTATTCCAATGTTTACTAACTTTGTCGCTTATATTAGGAAGACGTTTCCATACAATCCTCTCCTCCTGAATTCCAAAGGGAGAAAGATATACTACCACTGGCCATCGAGACCAAGGAGCATCCAGGTTGCATAAGGGGAACAAACGTGTATGCTACCTGGAGAGATGGATTCCCCAAGGACATGCACCGATACAGGCATAAGAGCATGGCCAAAGCCGAGCATGAAGCAACAAAAAGAGCCACTCTTATGGAAGAAATCACCAACATGGTGGAATCAAGGGTCGATGCTTGTATAAGAGCCCTAGAGGAAATGGTGTCCATGGGCTCGAGAGGCGACATTCAATTGCAAATTAGCCTCGCTGCTAACCAAAGGAGTAGCCAAGCCTCCATTCCCTGTGTTCAACTTGATCGTGACATCATGTATCTTGTCAATGATATTCTAGTAAATATATTTCAATTACAAGGTCCACTTACAATACCCTTGCAAGCCATATGTAGCTAATTATTCTATTTTGTAATGTTTGTTACCTTAAAGGATATGATATGGTGCAAGCTATTGGTGAGGCTTCTTGATGACAAGCTTCTAGAGGTTGTAACTGGGATGGCCTATCCATCCAATGAAGGTGATTTGATGCACCGTGTGCCGATTACACATGGCAACGTGAAGGTCACTGTGGACAGTATTTACGACACATGCAAGTCCATTAAACTGAAGTTTCTATCGGATGGCGAGATCATGAGAATAGGGCAAGCAGAAGGGACATTCATCTAGTGGCCAAAGAAGGACATAGTCTTGGATGATAGGCGACTTCCATGTATCAACCAGGTTGAATCACGGGAGCTAGACCTACCCGTGCTTCTAGAGCCTAATGTTGCACCTAACGAGGCCACCGCAGTATCTACCATGCTAGTGAAAGTGATGTTGGCCCTTGAGCTTCTAAGAAAGGCCCATTGTCTCCTGCCAAGTCATCAAAGCCGACCGCTCAAAGAAAGCGAGGCACCAAGTCAAAGCCCAAGGTGCCCAAGGAACCACACCTTTATATTGACGAAGAGTTCCCCTTGGCACCATTGGTCGATAAATATGTTGAAGGAGAACTATGGGTCAAATTGTTACAGAGGCTCAATACACTCCAAAATATAGCCACGAGTTGCATGAGTACTACCAGAAAGTGGTCAAGAAGCCGTCGAATGCATGGACCATGACTATCAAGGTGCATTTCACTAGGGATCATTTCCACAATGACTTCGAGGACTGTCAATTCTTCGTGAACTTTCTGAACTTGTGAGAACACTATAACCTCTAGTCCCTCTTAGTATCACTTATCAGTTGCTATACATTGAAGAGTTTACAATCACAGTTAACATTCATGTTATACATACTAATTCCATATATTCGTGTAGGTTAGTGATCGAAAAATGTAGGAGGAAACACGTAAAAGCAGGGTTCCTCGACCCAAATATTATCTCCGTGGGGCTGATCAAAGAGAATGAATGTCTTGTCTCCGATTACGTGCTAAACATGTTGCTTGCTCAACAAGATAAGTGTTGCACTAGCTACTTCACCATACAAGGTTAAACTTTATTCTCTAAAATAACGTGAATTCACTAACCATTGAGGCATAACTATATGCAAGGATCACTGGATTCTTGTTGTTCTTATACCAAACAATCCAAGGATCATGTATTTGGATTCGTTATTACGAGCAAACTCTGACATCGGAATACTTGGAAGATTTATGAACAAGAAATTATATTTCCAACATACAAAAATCTACCGTTCACTCCATTTGTGTTGCAATGCCTAAGGCAAACTATTTGGATTCACGTAGAGTCTAGAAGAGGTACAACAAGATGGGAGGAAAAGGTGGCAATCGGCCACTAATACATGATAAGGGAATTAAGGTATCTTCAATACACAATAAAAATAGATCGTAAATTGTACTAATGATGATCTTGAACTAGTAACCAAGTTCTATATATGACTAGTGCCACCAACGACAAGGAGGAACAAGAGTTTGTGTCTTCTACATTTGCCACAACATAGAAATCATGGTCGCTAGCATTCAAAAGATGATATCAAGTTTTGACACTATTGTGATAAGTATTATCATATTTCTCTTCATTCTATAAATGCATGCCTTTAATATATATTCTGATCGACAACAGAGGGATATCCCGGAGACGACATTGGATTCATCCCGACATGACATAATACGAGAACTCATCACTGCCTTCCTTGTTAGAGAGATCCTCGATGATTATGGCCAATTCCATGCCTATGATATGGAAGAAAGAGAGTTCGTCTTAGTTAAGAAATGACAACTTTTAAACTCATCTGATATATATGCATGTCCTGTATGATATGTATTTCTTTGTGTACTTTTAAATGGATGCTATATTTACTTTCTGAATTTATGTGATATGAGGTTGATGAAATTGGTGAATTCACTTTGTGAGGTATGAGGTTGACAAATTGATAAGTTCACTTTGTGATTCAATTTATGTGATATTTATAAATTTTCTGTGATTGGATGTGATACGAATCAGCTTATTGTGAATGAATGATACGAATGTATGAATATATGTGTTATCACTGTTTTGTTTCCTATTGCTAGGCAACAATCAGGAATAAATAGGTTTCCTACAAAACAGATGCATGCGGTTTTTACATAAAACTACCTGTGATGAGGCTATATCACAAGTGGTTTGTATCCAAAACTGCCTGGGATAAGTTGGATATCACAGGCGGTTCCTTGTAAAAACTGCTTGCGATATAGCCTTATCACAGGCAGTTCTCATTAAAACCGCCTGCGATATAGCCTCATCGTAGGCCCTTACTTATAGGCGGTTGGGGAAACCACTTGTATTGGGCTTTCCGAATCACTTGTAATGCCCTACTCTGTAGTAGTGGAGGTTGCTCTGCAATACGATGCCGTGTATCCTAGTGAGAGGGAGAGGCACAGATCCAAACTCTGAGCTGCCCTACCTCTCAGATTCACCACCTCCATTATGGCACTGAGGGCAGGGGGAGGCATCCTACAAAGAAGATGAATCTAGGCGCATTTTGTTTACACACACTTGTGAATAGAGAGTCGTGGTAGCTGCAGCAGTCCTATGAGGATGAAGATGAGCTAGAAAGCCTCCAGTCTGATGTCGCAGCGCTAGAGTTGGCACCGACAACAGCCACGGGCTGAGATCTACCTAGGAGGAGGTGCCACTAGGGCAACTACCACTAAGGGAGCATAATATACATAATTATAGGGGAGGTGGCTCCTCTCTCCTCCTCCACTCCGGCCAGCCAAGCTGACGTAGGAGAGAGGGAAAGGATGTACATGAGGAGAAGGCGAGGATGGCAAGGGGGCACATAGGGTGGGGAACAGAGTAGGAGAAAGGACCCCTAATTAGTTAATAGTGCCCTTCTTCTAGATATGCAGATAGAGAATATGAAGAGAGAGAGAGAGGAAAAATGTTGCACAAAGGCTGGCACGGTTTGTGGAACTATCAGCCAGTAGTGTTGTTTGGCATTCACCATTCCAAACTATGTGAACAATTGGTTGCTCACGATTCCAGACATTTGAAGGGAGAATGAGTAGGGTGGAGAAGGTGGGTTGGAAGGGGTTTTTTCATCTTTTACACATGCATGATGGCATATATAGTGTCGCTAAATTTGTAATGACTTATTGGGGTACAACAAAATACAAAACAAAACGTGTAGTTCACTCATCATTTTTGTAGAATATTATGGTTTCGTGAATTTTACTCCACATTATGTATTTTGGTACACGTAGACTACCATGTTTGATTTGTGTTGAAATATATTGCTCTCTTTTCTCCAATAGTTTGAGATGATGGGTGAAATGGTTAGGTGCATACAACTTGCAATTAAGAAGTTTTTGATTCAAAATCCAGTTAAGGCAATAAATAATTGTGGCCTGTCTCTGCTTCTGCTGTCCACATTGTAGCTGCAAAGAGGCATAGTCATGAGAGGTGTGTTGGAGTATAATGTCCGGCCATCTCCCCCAGCTTAGGCTAATGGGTGAACTGGTTTCCCTTAGCTTAGGCTAAAGGGTGAACTGGTTAGATGCATACAACTTGCAACCAACAAGTTTCAAGTTCGAAACTTAACTAACACAATACTTAATTATGGCCCGCCTCATCCTTGTTGAGTGAACTGTTTCCGTGCAAGCAATTTAATAATTTAAGTTGGTCTTTCATGAAACAAGCCAAAAATATATAAACAGACATGATGTTTTGACCATGTGCACTGAACTCCACGGAGCATGCTAATTAGTCTAAAGAAACACTTGTAGGACTCTCAAACAGCTATAAACTAGTAGGATCAACTTAATAAGGAAATGCACAAGGTGCGTAGGACCCTAAAACTCGACCGCTTCATGTAGGAACCAACACTTGGCAGAGCATTCACTAGTACAGAATCATCCATCCAAGGCACCTTATCTAAGACGGTTGGGAAAAGCACCTCTGGTAATAGATATTTGAGGCGGTTACAACAGATCAACCGTCTCAGATAAGGAATTCGGGAGCAATTGTCTCGAATAATGAAGTCATCCCAGGTGGTTTGAATGCAGCAAGCGCCTCGGATATATTCCCGAGGTGGTCGGACAGAACTAACTTCCTTGGATAAGGCTCATATCGAAGGCGGTAAGTGGATCTAACCGCCATCAACACGAACAAGCGGAGCAGCGGTGCCAAATGCTTTCTTAAAGGTGGCGAATTGGTGGCGGTCTTTTGAGCAATTTGGTGGTGAACTTTATGGGGAGAAGCTAGATTTGGAAGGGTGGTTGGAGAAATTAATTCCTTGTTGATTAGCAAAGTTGGTGATTTGTTTCACAAGAATTTTATCGAATAATTTTGTGATTTTGCTTTTTTGTGTGGACATTAAGAATATTGATTTGTATGATCATAATTAGATGCATGGTGATGGTTGATTCATTATATATTTGAATGCTTGTATTGAAAGAGATTATCTCTTAAGGTTTGTACAATTTTTAAGAAATTTTGTGGCTAAAATGGAAAAAAATAAAAATTATGGCTTTAGATTTGTGGCTAAAATGCAAGAAAAGATACTTATGTTAGCTTTAGGTTAGTAATTGAAGAGAGTCGATGCATATATGTTAGTTATATTAGTTAGTTAGTTAGGTTAGTAATTGAAGAAATGTTAAATTCATGTCAAGTAGTCGATGCACTTTATATTTGTAGCTTTATGCATGGAAGGATGGATCGAACGTGGATGTATGGAGCTCGCAACACTGAGGTGTATAGAGATGGTGTGCGAGCCTTTCTGGCAGCTACCGATGCGGACATGTTGAGAGAGGGGAGAGCAGACACGTATTGTCCATGCTTGGATTGTGGTAACATAAGTATTTTTAGCTCCCGCATATCGATTTCACTTGTTTAAGAGAGGTTTCAGGGAAGGGTATTCACATTGGACTAAGCATGGTGAAGATCAAACCGTAGTCTTAGATAATGATATTCTTGCCGATGAAGAAGCAATCAATGTGCGTCTAGTGTCGACCATGATTTGGATGATCAGATGTCCGATGATGCCGACTTGATGCCAAATCTGGAACAGATGTTGTAGGATTTTAAAGGGCATGGAACTGATAGAGAGTACCAACAATTTCTAGGGTTAGTAGGGGCCTCGAAGAAACTGCTATACCTCGGATTCAAGGCTGAGTTCACGTTGTTATATGGCATGCTTGAACTATTGAAGCTGAAGGCGAGCAATAGCTGGTCCAACAAGAGTTTCGACGAGTTGTTGGGCCTCCTATGGGACATGCTTCTGGAGGGGAACGGGTTACCTATAAACACATAAAGGTCCAAGAAGGTGTTTTGTCCCTTGGGACTAGAATTTGAAAAGATACATGCATGTCGAAACGATTTTATCCTGTATCAGAAGGAGTTTGCAAACTTACATTCATGCCCAGTTTGCAAGGCTTCTCAGTTACAAGGGTAAGATTGGACCAGATGGAGCCGTAGAATGCATAGAGGTTATGAAGGGGAGTCCTGCCAAGGTTACTTGGCATCTGGTTATAATCCTGTGCTTGAAGCATTTATTTGCGAATCCAAAGGAGGCAAAGCTATTTTGCTAGCATGTTGAGGAGCGAAAGACATATGAAAGAAAGCTAGGATGCCCAGCTGATGCTATCCAGTGACGAAATATCGATAAGAAGCATCCTCTGTTTGCTGCGAAAACTAGGAACATAAAGTTTGTGCTTAGTATGGACGGAATGAACCCATGTGGCAATATGAGTAGCCGATACTGCACTGGGCCCATGCTTTTGAGTATGTACACCTATATCCTTGGCTTTGTATGAAACAAAAGCATATCATGATGTTGATACTTATTGAAGTGCCTGAGCAACCAGGTAACGACATCAACATGTATTTCCAACTATTGATGTATTTCGACCAGAGGGAAGTATTGTCAAAGGTTACACTGTCGGAGAGGTTGTCGAGTTCTGCATGATTACATGGAGTCGAAGTACCAACCGATTGGCTTGCCACGATCTTGACACGAGGGTAGGCTTGACGGTGTTGGGGCCTTGAAAAAATCAATAACCACCGATCAAGTTGGACATACTCTATCCCATTTCATGGTGTTGCAACACATGACTGTAGCTGCCCTGCATATCGATGAGCACAATGCTAAGTTAAAGCAAGACCATCCAAATAGAACCGATGTGTGGAGGATGAGATAGCACAAAAAACAATTCAACAAATGGTTCAAGGAGTGTCTCTATTTGGGATCCCCTATTGACATGCTAACATGGTATGCGAAGGGACCAATATTCAGATCGTCACTTGGCAAGGATAAGACATCAACTGATACACATTCTACACGAGAGATCAAGATATGAAGAGCACATTCCAAAATAGCGGGGTCTGTATAGAGGCTTTTGACTTGGCCGGGAAACGAAGCTGGTACTATGGGTTCATAGAGAACATTTGGTAGTAGGACTATGTATACTTCAAAATTTCTTTATTCCAGTATTGCTAGGTCAATCTCCAATCTACGAAGGTCAACAAATATGTCTTCACAACAGTAGACCTTGGACGGATCTATTTCAAGATGATCCATTCATTTTAGCCAACCAAGCTCACCAAGTCTTTTATGTAACCGACCCGGTGAAGAAGAATCTTAATATTGCCATGCTTGGTAAAAGAAAGATTGCCAGAGTTCAGCATGTGGTAGACAAGGATGAATACAAGATATTTGAAGATGTGCCTCCAATCAAACATAGCATAAGAGACACAGTTTGTGATGAAACTAACGAACCATGTTACATATGCGATGATCATCAAGAAGGGCTAGAGTTCAAAGAGGAAACGCCTCGCACAAAGAAAAAGAAACAGAAGCAAAGGCGATGAATTTGAGATGTGTTCATGGAAATATATTTTAAATGCTCATTTAGATCTATTTTCAATGTCCATTGAATTTTTTGGTTGAAACATATATGAGATGCTCATCTATGTCTATTTTGAATGCTAATCAATTTAAGATGTGTTGATGTACGTATTGTGTTGATGGAAATCTTAGACTGTGTTAAGAATTGTTTTGAACTATTATTGAATTGCTATTCAATTTTGTAATGCTCTGAACTTTTATTTGCTGAAAGTTTAGAAGTGACTATCTGCAGAGAAGATATTGGAGGTGGTTAGAAACACACAACCGCCACGGATATCTCTTATCCGAGGCGGTTGGAAATATATAACAAACATGGATATCTTCCTTATCCGAGGCTGTAAGATCACCATCTCATATAAGTCTTGGTATATTAATGAAAGCAGTGTTTCCTAGTCTCAACACTACACATCCCTGAACACTTTGCATCCATAACCGCCCCAAGCGTTGCCCTCATCCCCGAGTGCTCCACCATTGTCCCCGAGCACCGCGATGTCCTCCCTAACCGCGGCAATGTTGTCCCCAAGCGCCGCGACCTCGCCCCCAAGCGTCCAAGTCTCTTTTCTAGGCCATATCATTACAAAAGAGGGAGTAGTGGTAGATCCAAAGAAATTTGAGGCTGTTGGAGATTGGAAATCTCCAACATCTGTTACGGAAGTCAGAAGTTTTCTGGGTTTAGCAGGATATTACAGGAGATTCATTGAAGGATTCTCCAGAATTTCTGGACCGATGACCAAATTGTTAAGAAAAGACACCAAATTTCAGTGGACGGAAGCATGCGAGAACAGTTTTCAGGAGCTAAAGCGGAAACTTACAACCGCTCCAGTGTTAATTTTACCAGAAAGTGGCACAAATTTCAGTATTTATTGCGACGCATCCAAATCAGGGTTAGGATGTGTGTTAATGCAAGACCGAAAAATCATTGCTTATGCCTCAAGACATCTCAGACCGCACGAAGTCAATTATCCGACGCATGATTTAGAGTTGGCAGCAGTAGTGTTTGCGCTGAAACAATGACGACATTACCTCTATGGATCCAAGTGTGAGTTATATTCGGATCATAAAAGTCTGAAATACTTCTTCACACAGAAGGAATTAAACATGAGACAGCGAAGATGGCTTGAACTAATCAAGGATTATGACTGGAAATCAATTATACACCAGGGAAAGCCAATGTTGTAGCAAACACGCTGAGCAGAAAGTTTGAAATTCAGCTGGAAAGGGTTGAGGATATATCGAAGCAAATTCTACATGACTTAGACAAGGATAGAATCGAGGTTGTAGTCAACAAAGGTGAAGCCAGCATTGCAGCTTTAGTAATTCAACCAAGTCTACGAGAAGAGATCAAGAAACACCAACTGGAGGATAAATTCATCACGGAGGAGATGAAACGAATCAAGGCGAAGCAACCATCGGAGTTTACCCTAGCGGAAGACGGATCACTCTGGTACAAGAACCAGATATGTGTTCCTAACATTCTGAAAATTAAAAAGATGATCCTAGAAGAAGCCCATCAAACTCGGTATAGTATTCATCCCGGAAGTATGAAGATGTACATGGACTTGAAGGGAAAATTTTGGTGGAACAATATGAAGCGAGAGATTGCTAAATTCATGTTAGAGTGCGACACGTGCTCAAGGATTAAGGCAGAACATCAGAATCCAGCACGGCTAATGCAACCATTACCAATACCCCAGTGGAAGTGGGAGGATTTCATTACCGGTTTACCAAGAACTCAAAGGCGTAAAGATGCTATCTGGGTTATCATTGATCGGTTAACCAAGACTGCACACTTTATTGCCATCAATCAGAATTACTCTTGCGAAAGACTTGCCAAGATCTATGTACAAGAGATCGTCAGCAAACACGGAGTTCCCAAAAGAATAGTGTGTGACCGAGGATCAGTATTCACATCTGCGTTTTGGCAGCAATTACAGCAAGCTTTAGGTACTCAACTCGATTTCAGCACAGCCTATCATCCTCAAACCAGTGGTCAGACAGAAAGAACAAATCAAATTCTAGAAGATATGTTAAGAGCCTGTGTTTTTGATTTTGGAGGTTCATGGGATGAACATCTCGCATTGGCGGAGTTCGCGTACAAAAAATAGCTATCAGAGTAGTATACAGATGGCTCCGTTTGAAGCATTATATGGTCGGAAGTGTCGTTCACCAATATGCTGGTATGAAACCGGAGAGAAGAATCTCATCGGACTAGATATCGTTAAGGAACAGCATGACGCCATATCAATTATCCGAGAAAGATTGAAGACAGCTCAGAGTCGGCAAAAGAGTTATGCGGACAAGAAGAGATGGTAGATCAAGTTCGAAGTAGGCGACTTAGTCTATTTGAAGGTAAGTCCTGCCAAAGGGGTGAAAAGATTTGGCATGAAGGGGAAGTTGAGTCCCAGATATGTCGGACCATTTCAAATCCTAGACCTGAAGGCAGAAGTAGCATATCAGTTGAAGCTACCGGCATCGTTATCAAAGGTGCACGGTGTGTTCCACATTTCACAGTTCAGAAAGTGATTAAAGGAACCAACCGAGAAGGTGGAACACTCAGAGGTGGAATTACAAAATGATTTGTCGTACGTTGAAAAGCCAACCAAAATTCTTGCCGAAGAATGGAAGCAGCTAAGGAATCGAGCGATCAAATATTGCAAGGTGCAATGGAAGAACCACCCTGTTCGAGAAGTGACGTGGGAGAAAGAAGAAGATCTGCGTAGAGACTACCCATCCTTATTCAGGTACCTCATCTCTAATTTCGAGGATGAAATTCTTTTAAGGGGGGTAGGATGTGAGGACCCAAAAGTTTCGAGTAGTCGAGAGAAGCATGAGGAGGAAGCCAGGTCAACTCACGCTGCAGAGTTGACCCGATTCTATCGGACTACGTCGAGAGTAGAGCGAGAGAGGGGGAAATTTGTTGTGCATTCGCATTCATGGCATTTGCATCATTCATAGCACTCATCATTCATACATGTTAAATTAAAAATTGAAATTGAAACTTTATTAATTAAATGAATAGTTACCACTGTCATAATACAACATTGTTACAAAATGAGTAAATGAAGAAGAAATGAAAAATTACATATTGCAATTCTATCTTACAACATCTAACCTAATCTTCAAGCCTTCCGAGTCTTCGAGTCTCGAGCCATCGAGGAACACCGAGAGTCGGGGGGGAAGAGCTTCGGAAATGTAGGCGACATCCGAGGTCGTCGAGTATATGCACTCGAGACCGTTGGATTTTTGTCGTTGCTATAGGAGGCAGGTTTTCAAAAATGGTTTTGAAATAAATGTGGTTTCATTGGCACAGTTCCGCAGACATCCGCAGGGTTAGCTGCGGGGGCAAAAGAGTGCCGATGACCTAAATAATTTTTAGTTTTGAAAACATTTTCAAAAAAATTGTCTGACGGCCACATGGCTAAGATCCTCATCGGACAAACCTAATATTTTGTGTATTTAGAGAGAAGAGAGGTGGGGAGTATTCAAAATAACTTTTATTTTCCCTACATACTAAATTGCCTCCATATTTTGTTTTAAAAAGAATTCATAAAACTCAAAAATCTGAGATAAATATCAACCCAACCAAAGTCATCCTCGGTACTCACAATTTCAGCTTTAGTCAAATTTCTTAACCGACAAGCTAACCAAGCTCATGTGGAATAGCCATCATCTCGGTAACGCCATTGAATAACAAGGCAACAGGAGGGGCAAGGAAAATAATTTCCACCGGAGAAGCCTAGGAAGGCTCGGTACAAGTAGTGCTCAGGCAGCCAAATTGAGCCATTTCCTAGAGTAGTCGCCACCAGAGCTCTCGCAAAGAGCTGAACCAAGGAGCTAGAGCATAAGCAGTTAACCCATAGAGCAATAGGAGTCCAAACTCAAGAGGAGGAGGCCGCCAAGAATGAGAGAAGAAGGAAGGGAAGGCCATCAGTAAACCGAGGAGCCAGTCAAGAATTAGGAGGCTAAACCTTGCTGCTTGAATAAGGTATTAACCCTATCAAGACCACCTTAGTCCCATCTATACATGCATAAGGGTATAGCATGTTTTAAAAAGGACCCTCAGAACCCATCTCTCATCATAGGAATGTTAAAAGAGACTTGGTAGTGTCTGTTCTTATTAACTTTTGGCAGTAGTAATGTCTCAATTAAAACTCCTCAGCTAAGGATCGTCATAGGGTTTTACTTTAGGCAACTTGTGTAGTAAATATGTTCTTATCAAATTTATTATCACCTTTTCCCTCAAGTTTTCAGAAAAACATCACAGTATATTTATTAAGGCAACTAGGCAACATGAGTAGTATCTGTTCTTATCTTAGTGATATCCATTTCTCAAGTTTTCTCAAGAATCATTTCAACAAATGAAAGCAGCAAGTAGGCATCAAATGTAGTATCTGTTCGTCAGTTTAACTAAACTGATGTAGGCATACATATATGTATATGAGAGAACCAGAAAAACAATCAGCTAAGAATCAAGCACACCACATGTTCTCATCAGTTCTAGAAGCAGGTGTAGTAGTAACCATTTATCAAGTATAGCTACAGGTCCATACCACTGGAACAAAGTATCATCCAGTAAAATATAAAGACTAAGTTGCAGAAAAGAATTAGGTAGTGATAGATTCATGCCTTGGAAAACAAGTGCACCCGTTTTGAGCACATGTCGAGCAATATATTAACAAATAACTAGAGGCAGCAGCATAATAGTAGAATAGCTGGGATCGAATCAAGAGTAGCATCTGTTCCTAATGAAAACATTATAAAAATAGGGTTGGCCTAGACCAAGTATAGTATCTGTTCTCATTCCAATTTAGAAAATATCATCTCAATCTAGCACCTGTTCTTTACCGCTAACCTCTGATAGAGATATACATATATATGTAAACATCTGTTCATCAGGTTAATAACCAATATGTATATGTTTTGGAGGAAGAAATTAGCTAAGAAGCAAGTAGTAGCAAATGTTCTTACCAATGTTAATATTTAATAAAGAGCCATTTCAGAAATCATAGTAGATTAGCCATAGACATAAGAGTAATTAAACATAGGAGTTCGGCATGAGCAAATGACCGGGTTTATACTCATGGTTGTTACACAGGAATTAGACAATCAACCGCACAAGCCTAATAACCGTATAATCTAATGCTCAAATTAGATTTCGAGCCAAACCAAATCATCCGAACACAAATATTTAGGCATCAAAAGGATCGGACCGTTCTGAATAGAAACCTAGAAATTGGGGGAAAGGCAGAGAAGAACTGGGGAAGAATCCTTACCTGTGGCTGGCGGCATGGATGCCTCCACCGCGCCACCGGTGAGGGGCGAACCAGTGGAGCACCGCCGGAGGCAAGCTACGACGCCGGCCACGAGCCACCTTGGGCAGCATGGCGAGACGACCAGGGAGACGATGGCCGACGAAGGGCACCGGTGGGACAAGCCAAACCCGAGCCCTAGGCTCGTGGTGGCGGCGCTTCGGGCCTCAGGGCGACGGCGTCCGAAGCCAGTGAGGGAGCGCGAGGCCCGAGTCGGACTCACGGCCGAGGCGGCGACCAAGGGGCCGAAACAGCAGCACAGGGCTACTGAGGCAATGGGGACACCAGGCGAAGGAGCGCCGGCCGGAAGGCCAGTGGCGACCGAGGAGCAAAGACCGAAGGGCGGCAAACTCGGTCGGCGGCGGCGTCGTATGGAGGCAGGAAGAAAAGGGATGAGGGGAATTTTTGCTATTCCTGGACTTGTTGAGTACCTTCTGTACTCATCCCTCTATTCTAATTCCTTTGATTAGGCTGTGAGCCGACGGTAGAGATGGAAATGGTATACATTGAAGTCAACGAGGAAGTTCCCGAAGAACAAGCGCCGAAGAAGGAGAACGAAGGCGTCGACTACTACGTTGAATTCCACGACGAGAGCAACGCTGAATAGAATAATAGGTCGGGGGAGTTGAGAGTTGTAGAAAAGACTTTTGCTATAGCCAGATGATAAACGGTTTTAAATTCCCCGTATTTTCGGGAATCAGTTTGTAAGACTTTGTATTTTGTTGCAAGTTGTAATTTCAGTTTGTAATATATGAACCGCTGCGATGCTTCTGTGCGCTACTCTGTACGATGTATTGTGGATGAGAAGGCACTTCGTCTTCAATATGTCGAAGACCAGCATATTATCCAGGAGGGTAGTATGTGGGTCGCCGCAATATATGTAATGCTGGAACAATCTCATCAAGAATTTTTGTTGGTTCATAATAGATCTTATTAGACTAATGTGTTTCTTCATATTTGATTATGAGCTGTTTAAATGAATCAAATATTAAACGGCTGCTACAATAATTTGTTATCATGAAAGTGTACTGTACAATTCTAATTGTACTATCAATCTCTTTTTCCTCAAGTGATTGTGTTGTTCCTCTGATATATCAGGTCATTTTGTTGGTAGAATGCTTTCTTAGAAATGCTAAGTATTTGATACATATATTTAGTTGGTTTCTAGTATTTTTGGGATGCTTGGAATCTGATAATTTGTTGACATTTAGTTGGTTTCTAATATTGTTTGGATGCTTAATATTTGATACATACATTTAGTTGCTAGTTAAGTACTTGGTTTCTAGCATAACTTTGTGATATATTTTTGGATTCCTAGCATTTGATACAAATATAGTGACTTCCAAAGCGTAGATCAAAATTTTGTAAATCAATAACCGATGATGGATCATGACCTTTTTTCCTAGGATTTTAATTGCATGTAGTTCTATTGTTTTATTTCCTAGTATTTAGTTGTGTTTCCTATGAAGAACAACCCCCCTCCCCGTTGTCCCCTTCTTCATCGCCGGTGAAGTCATCAAGATCATCATCATTTTCATGAAAGGATCCCTAAAACCCAAGGAAACCTTCAATGAGGCCTGAGGGTAGATCGGTCATTGAGAGCGTGGATCCGGTGACCGGAGTTCCTAAGCCGAAAGAAAACCGGAAGACTGGAGGACGATGTGCGGAGTCGTTGCTCGTGAAAGGGTTCGAATCACCCTTTGTCATTAGGTTGAGATGACATGAGTGGAGTTGAGTGCCCTATTCGACGAAGTGAAGCAATCCTTCAGAATCCTAGGAGAAGCCGAAGACGATTTCCCCCAAGCTACTCTCCTAGCAGTGGGGAAGTGTTGGAGGAATTTCAAGCACATGCTAGTGAGTGACTTCATGAAGAAATCATCTTGCCAAGCATACCGAACGTGATGGAGGAAGGCTGGGTGGAATTATGTGCCTTGAAGTCATCAGAGCAATCCAGACAGAAAGCCAGAAGGGATAAGAGCTAGCAAGGAGGAGAAGCTCCCACACATTCTCGGAACCTCGGGGTACGTTGGTGCTAAAAGGAAATGGGCAGAGGAAGATGAGGAAGTAGAGAAGTACGGTCAGCAGCCATTGGCACCAAGAAGATGTGGAGGTCGACATGAAATGGCAGGGCTAAATGAGTAGACCACTCATGGCATATTTGTGACTAATTGGGAAAAGATATACTCTCTGAAGCCATTGGCACAAAGGAGCCGTACGGATACACTAGGGGTTTTGGAAATCTTGAACCCTAGGGCAAAACATTCAATGGCGATAGCTAGGAGGCCTGAATGCAGAGGAAGAAAGCCAAGGCCTAGCAGTGGAAAGCAGAGATCAAATCCTCGCTCGAAGCGAAATTCAAGAAAGGGTCCTAGTCGCAAGCCCGGGTGCCCACTGGAGTAACTGTTCTTTGGGCACTGATGAATCTTCCCCCATCCACCTAAGCGGTGGTCCAGCACCTGACCAGACGCAGATATAGTTCGCAACAACAAATTTTGTAATGGACGTGGCCTATGCTAAGGTGTGGCACCATGTCCTCCAGATATGGTGTTACGCAGTGTTCTGTTAATGCGAGGTTACACGCGGGTGCAAGTGGTATCGGATATCCATGTGCTTGGTTTCGAAGTGTTGGAGACGGTTGTTGGCTATCTTGATTGCACTTTCAAATTATTACATAAAAGATGCATTTTTTAAATCGTCTCAATAATCCTTCAAAGTTTGCCTCACCAAACCAAGACAAAATAAAAGGAAGCTATTCCTGACCCCACCTCCAAGCTTAAACTAACAGCCACAAAGATCAATCATGTTAGCAGGTGTCCGATCCAAACACTTCCTTCAGACAAGCCGACATAAAATGGCTCACTATGTCAAGGTTTTCATTCTTATTGCACACTGTACACCCCTCCTGTCCCTTCACTTTCTTGCTTTCATCTGCACTTTGGTCTGAAACATATCCTGAAAACATTGTCAAACAAAAATCTTTATCTCAAGGGGAAGTTTAGCCTATCTTTTCAGCATGTAGTGTACATGATGATTTTCAAAAACGTGTTGCGTAAACTAATCTATCCTTCAAATATAAAAGTATTGCAAATCTACTCCGAAATCAATAACTCTTCAGCTGTGTTACTGACGCACATACATGTCATCCTTTAATCATCCCGCCTAACAGTTGATTTGCTGATGAGTCAATAGCATTAGAAATTTACTCAACATACCTCAAAAGCATTGCATACAATCATCTTATGGAGTTAAAAATTGCATGGATTTCGATGTGCAGGAGTGTCCTCTAATACTAAAAAGTGTGTTAGATAAACCAATCTGATACCAAGCATTTCATAAGATAATCACTCAAACTCCACAGGCCAGGAAATTAATTACAAATTTTTTGGAGGAATGGGATCAAAAGGAGACATAAGAGGCACCCACATTTCCCTGTGGATTCAGTTACACCTAGCATTGGCCACGAACCAAAGCTGGACCTAAAGCTGTAGCTCCACCTGTAGGTAGACAGAAATGGAATGTCATACAATTCACAACAATGGGGCAAGGAAAAACATCTTTCAATTCAAACTGGAAGTAGCATAGAAAGAAGAAAATAGTTGGTGAATCTCAACATGGGCAGTAACGATACTAATAATCAGGGCAGTAACGATACTAATAACCAAAGCAGAAAATATCATGAAGTAAACCAGTGTTGGCTATAACCAACTAAAGAAACAATGAATAAAAAAAGTGCACTGGTGCTGTCACTAACACATTGCAGTAAGGTAGTAACATTCAGATCCAAAAAAAAATTAAGTTGACTACATCTACAAAATGCCATGAAGAAAGCAAATTGCAAATGCGCCAACACTTTCAACCCTTGGTAGCTAGGAGTCATCAAAGGAATGCAGTCATGCAGGTGAAGAGAGATCACAGCAAGTGATAAGATTATCAGTTTTGATCAGTTTAGAACTTCATATTTACACACTAAAAGTAGACTTCTACTGAAGCTACTAGGTGCCTTTGCCTATTTGGTTCATGCTGTATGATCTGCCATTTGTTAAGATTTGATATGCTAATAGACCTTAGTGATTATAAACCCAGCGCAATCAAAACTTTCTCCATATCTTCAAGCCTATAGCAGCCCAAAACTCTTGGCATAGTTTCTTTAAATTAATCATTATGTAAGAAAGAAATATATAATAAATATAAATATATAAACAACATTTTTTGTCTTATGTGTTCAAAATTGTTCATGGGTTGTCTTGAACTATCTATTTCACTCAATCCATCTGATGTATAGGTATTGTACCAACAAATGCTTCTGAGCATAAGTGTTATCATGATCAGGAAAGATATTTGGGGATGATTCCAGAACAGCGCACTGCCTACCCGCAAAGAAACTGTGAATACAAACGGAGAAGGCGTACTCATAGTGAAAGTAGTGATAGTTTGCAATCTGGAATGAGTCAAATCAATACAAGTACCAGTGGCAACATGTAGCAGCAACTGGTGACAATACAAGGATAGAAGGTATAGTTTAATACGATTTAAAAAAATTTCTTCACTATTTATTTAAAAATATTAAAACAAACTGTATGATGTGCTTACAATTACCTTGGAGGCTATTAAATAAAGTCTATGGTAACATGTTTATCTCCAAAGCATATGTTTCTCTTTAAGATTATTTATAACATAGGCATTTCTTCTGAACACAGTGGCCACAATTGGAAGTTTAAACTTGTCTCCATCTAACATCCTTCAAGAGAACATAATCAGTCCACATATTGGAAGTCAGATCATGATCAATCCATCTGACGTATCTACATCACGTAATGAATCAACAAGTACTGGTCAACACAAGCGGCTAGCAACATCCTTGGACAAGGGCTGTGAATACAAGAGAAGAAGAAGATCTAATGAGGCAACTTGTAGTAGTACTACAAAAGAAACAGATGAATATGTTGGGGCATCAACGTCTACTGGTTAATATAAGCGAACAAAGGCACACTTGAACAGGACCAACAAATTCAACATAAAAAGGATGTCTGATGCGGCATGTTGTAGTTCTACGCAAGACATAGATGAATGTAGTGGTAACTTACTTTGTAGCCAAAGAGCATGAAGATCATGACAGCACCATCTCTATCCCAAAGGATTGTTTTCCTGCTATGCAAGGTAATACAATTTCTAAATTGTGCAACAGCCATTTCTATATGTCTATCTATATGTATATTATGTATATTAAACTACAATGTACCTTTTTTGATTTCGAATATTCATTCATGTTTTCTCTCCTAAAACATTCTTTTGTTGATGGCCCCCTCTCTAAAAAAAGATGTAGATGAATCTTGGCAAGTTGAAGATATGATCGAAGATGGTGGTAAAGATGATGAGAGTTATATATTCAGTGGACAAGGTAAATATTGATATATGTTGATCTATTTTTTTTCATTAGTTTTAACTTTCATCTATATATTATATCAAGTTGTTTAATTTTTATTATTATCTTGTGAGTTGTAAGCCATAATATTACTCTTAGAGATGATGGTTCTGTCCGGTCAAATCACCTAGAAGTGATGACGCCTCTTAGGTTGATACATTACTCTTTCGTGTTTTTGATTCCTTGGCATGGTTACTCGGGTTACAATTTATGTTGGATATGTGAATATGTGAAAAGTACTCCATCTAAAAGTTGTCTTTCGGATATGATGGATTCAAACTTCAAAACTTTGACTAGAAGTATCTTTAAAAGTATTTAGATTAGATACTTGAAAATCATATGTGTAAATTTTTCTTAAAAGGTACTTAAAAAAAATATATGGTTTTATTTGGTTTTATAAATATATTTTAATAGAAATTAGTGGTTAGTATATGTTCTCAGGAGAAAAATATATATTCTATCATCATCGTTATATATCGTTAAATAGCATTTTCTCACTTTTAAAAAACAATGGACATATTCTAATTATATATGTATCATATCGAGTTCCGAACCATTCTATTTGTGAAATACAAGCTGATCCGCACGATCATATATATCGAAATATACCAAGTGGGTATCATGTTTTAGAGCTGGTACTTAATTGTACACATTGCAATGCAAAAAGGTTCCAGTATGAGAAACCAACATTTTGTTGCATAGGTGGCAATGTCAAGATAGTAACTCCACATGTTCCTACTGAAATGCGCCGACTGTACACAAGTCAAGATCCAGATGCGAAGTATTGTCAAGATAATATACGATACTTCAATTCTCATTTTTCTTTTACCTCTCTTGGTGTTATCTTGGACCAAAGATTTTGCAATAAAGTCTGGAGTTTACACTTTCCGTGCCCAAGGTCAAATGTATCACTGAATTGACCAATTGGTTCCAATGGAAGATGGCCCCAAACATCTACAATTGTACTTTATGACAGTGATGTGGATTTACAACATAGATTTCGTTACTCTCCGAATCTTGATATAGTTCTCATCCAAAAATTGGCATGCATACTTTCATCTAATCCTTATGCCCAAACATTTCGAAGCCTTGGTTCAGTGTCAAACCTTGATGAGTATCGAATTGAGCTCAAACAGACATTTCTTTAGATCAAAGAGTATATAATGCACCTACTGCATCAAAAGTAGCAGCAATCTAGGTAGAGGGAAACAATCCGCAAGGTCACTTCTATAGGAGTATAATGGTATGTGGCAAATCAGATGATCCACAATACATAAAAGCGTACCATGGCTGTTATGACCCACTTTCATACCCACTCTTTTTCCCAAACGGAGAAGTTGGGTGGAACTTAAATATACCAAAAGTAAAATCAAATGCTATTCTTAATGTTAGAAATCAAGAAAATGACATCAATGAAGAAGGTAAGTTGTGCCATATATTCATGTAATGGTCATTTATAAAATATGTTAAAATTTTATTTATCAAATGCAAAGCATTTTATTGTACAAGGCTGGAGTATAACTCTGGTTCTTCTATTTCACCAAGGGAATATTATTGCTTCAAACTGCAAATTCGAGCTAGAGAATTTAATGTCTTACTTTTTGGAAAATGACTAATGCAACAGTACATTGTTGATATGTACAGTAAGATTGAGTCGATAAGATTGGCATTCTATCTAAAACCAGCAAACCAGAATCTTATACGAGCAGATTTGTATCAAGGACTGGTTGGCAGTGTTGTTGCTGGTGAGACACGTGCATGCATGATTGGGAAATGTATAGTGCTCCCTCCCTCTTTTATTAATGTAGAAAGCTTTATGGCCTGGAGAGAACATTTTGAAGCTAAATTGACGTGGTCTCTCTAGAAGAAAAATATGGTGCAGTACTTAGGGTGAGAATGGATTTGGGGAAGCTCTTTGTGAGTGAGTGTGACAGAGAAGAGGATATCAGCTATGCACCACTGCTAACATTACGCAGCAACTAGAAAATTTCACTTTATTAAAACTTCATTAGGTTTGTAGCCGCATATGGCAAGATTAATTTTTACCACATACAAGTCTCACGTGTTAGAGATCTAGAAAGTTTTTTCTCTTGGAACCCAGTGATTTAGAAAGTGAGTATAAGATTTCCTTATTTTTGCCAAGTTGTAGCATCAATTTTTATTATGTAATCATAAACTATTAATTTTAGCAAAAATGTGGTGTATATTGACCTGGGACAACATGCAAAGCATGTGCCATTTACTAGTATGTAGAAAATATTCCTACGCAACGGGAGAGGATGAACAGTGGCAAAAATAGAGAAGAAACAAATTGCTGCGCCACCAAAGAGAAGGAAATTGCCCAAGATCTAATCTACACCTAAGAGCAGCCATCTTCATCAAGAGTGATCACAAGCAAAGTTGAGGATTCATCCCCATTGGTTTCCCATCTAGATTGATCTCCGAACTTGTTCATCTCGTACTATATGTTTGTCGATTTTTTCTGAGATTACTCTTGCACATTTAATCATGACATCCAACTTTCGTACTTCATTCATACGTTGTGATCTATCTCTTAAGTAGTCTATTTAGTTCTTGAGGTTATGGGGTAACACTAATCAACTTATGATTGAGATGCAATAATTTATTTGTGCTATGTTATATGAATGTGGTGATGTTCTTCATGATGATGTACGAATATCAACTGTTTACCATATTGCCTTCGGGACATGAAGGATGCCAATGCCTAAGAGAGAAGGGAATAAAAGTATTGCGGTGATATAATCTACCTTGCACCCCCGGATCTTCTAGGTGTGAGATTCACGTAGACCCTTTACATTACGTCGTTACCATGAGTGATCTTAATTGCCTTGCATGCCAATTGGACATTGGGGCGAGACAGTGGTTGTGAGGGATGTATGTCTGATGTTCGAGGCACATCTTTATAAGGCTCCACTCTCATTAATCATACGCATGTTCACAAATTGTTCTCATCTACTATCTATATTTGATTAGTGGTGAAACCATTCCCCACAAGAACACCTATTTTATTATTGCAATCGTTTTATTTTTATCATACTTTAATTCCTGTTTTTATATTTAACTTGCTATCATACCATTTTATTACTTAATTAAACACTCGCATGCTCTACGAAGAAACAATACTTGGACAAACCTATTGATTCCTTCTACTCCTTGTGGATACAATACTCTTACTTATCGAAAAATAGCTTCAACCTACCTTGTGCACTTGCAAGACATCACTGGAGCATGATGGAGTAGGAGTAGGTGGCGCCCGCACACTGGCTCGAAGCTGCAGGATGCCGATGGTGAAGTCCACCCATTCTCCCCAGGCGCTATCCAGGACAATTGCCCAGCAACCATGGCAGCCTTAGCCCCTGTCGTAGTGGCATCCACCTTGTCAACTGCCTTTGCAGTTGTCATGACCGACATGGTTGTAGCAGCAGTAGATGTCGGCACACCATGTAGCCTCCAGAAGCTGATGCAGAGACCCTACTGCAGCAGGCCCCTGTACTACTACAATTGTTGTGGAAGCTTCAACTGCAGCCGCGGACCCTGCCATGGGTGACACGACAAGCTCCACCATAGATTCAGCACCTTCAACGATAGCCATAGCACAGTCCGCCCCCACCGCAAAGCGCAGCAGGTCCTGCCTAGCCACCGCAAGCGCATCAGGTTCTGTCCCTGCCATGGCAGACATGACAAGAACCATAGCAGCAGCTGGCTGCATGTGTATTGTCCCTGGGCTTCTGCCGTACCGAGGGTGTTTGCCACCACTACTGCAGCTTGCGCCTCAGCAGTTGCCACTGCAGCAAGCCCCGACTCCAAGGCCTACCGCACCAGCACATCCTTTGTGAGGGCAGCTACCTGGCTAATGTCCACGACACATGCGGAGGCCAGGGATGCTCCATTGTCAATGGTGCCATTCCTTGTTAGTTCTAGAGTTGGATTGCACTCAACTGACCAGCACTGGACCCCTCTTGATCAAAAGTACTAGATGAGTCGACGCCTGTAGACTCATTGCTCTTTTGCCTCTTGTTTTCGTGATCTTGCATGTTTGCATGGCCATCGCCGCCTTGTCCTTGTCATCTTCATCTAATGGATCATCGTCGTCTATGGCATCTACACTTGCGTCCTCACAATTTTCAACCTTGAAATAAATGTCATAGACCTTACGACCCACCACAATCTCCACACTATGGGAAGGAATGAGTTATGCATCAAGGACCGCCAGCTGCATTTGTACAATTATGCGGTAGGGGGTAGATACCATGTCTAGTATTATAGTAATCCCTAGAGTCGACCTAATGTCACAAAGACTAAGGTAGTCGTGAATTTCATATGGTACCTCATAAGCATCAACTCATGCCTTCAGGAGGTCAGCCTTGGCCTCCACCATCTGAACCAGCTCCTCAGTTTGCCGGACATCGCCATAGGCCTTGGCCGCACCTCGTCAATAGTTTGCATTCAAAATAACTCCACTTTGGATGGGAGTTGGGTGATGAACTCCCCCTGTCCATGCTCAATGATATCCCATGTGAACGGGACAAGGATGGCCCATCACAATCTTGCCTCCACTTGGTTGCGGTTCATGTTACTGTGGATGATCCACACGAGCCCCGTCTTGCCATGACTGGTGCTAGCTCATGGATCATCTGCTCAGGGAATCAAGAAAAATGCTAGACCATTTGTGCCATAGCCACAGAGGCTTGCCACCAGTTTTGACAACAACATAATAGGGAAATTAGGTGCAACATAGTCGACATTCTCGTAGATGTCACACAGAACTTTGATAGGACAATCGGCCACCTCGTGGCCATTATCTTTACAATGAAAGCACATTTTGACTCGCTTCCCACAATGGGCGCCACATCCTGCCGCATGGCAGAGTACTACCTAGTCTGGCCAAAAACAGTCTGTAGTAATTCAGCTCATTTGCAGTCTTATGATAAATGCTAAGAGCCCAACATGAATTGAGGTGGACCATATGCACAAAGACTATATGCACGGACATGGCCCATTCTCATATCTGACGCGTTTAATCACGAGAATGGTGATTCAAACTAGGGATGCCAATTCAAATAGTTAACTAGAATCACCGACGTAGACACATTGTTTTTGGGCACTGCGATCAGAGGATAACACCTTGGTTGTTCCGCCACCGGTCCCTTTTTCCTTCTTTCTAGTGTTTTCACCGATGTTAAGTCGGTAGGAGACCTACTGATTTTCTAAAATAATTTTTTATATTTCTCTAGTTTCATAGGTCCAAATCTCTCATATGGCTCTTCTCCGCTAAGTTCTACTCCTGACTTTATTTACCTAAGAGGGTTTTATTAGACTGATTCACCTATATGTCTACAATGATGCCTACACTAACGATTGACACAATTAGTTGTGAGAAAACAAATCATCTCTAAATTTATTCTAATTAATAATATCGCCATTGAGATGTAGGTCCTACACACCAATGGAGGTCAACTAAAATCTACATTTCATTGTTGCTATTGTCGGCAATCACTACTACGGATATACTGATGTATGACGTTAACAGTACATCACTAAAAGCAACCAAATCGTCAGTAATGACTATTTATGACAAAGCTGTGACGAAAAAGAGTTCATCACTGTGGTCGCGTCATAAAAAATGTTACGTGACGAAATGAGTTTTTTCGTCATAACATTGTGATGAACATAGCTTCATCATAATCTAGACGTCATTTGTGACGAAAACGTTCGTCATGGAAAGCAATAAGAATGTCATGCATATTCTTGATTTCGTCACTGAAAGCTCGGTTTGACCGGCAAAACTAACGTGGACATGTCAGTTAATAACGAAAGTTTTGTCATAAAGAGGTGCCACGTTGGCACCAGCTTTAATCCTTGCTGACATGGCTGACACGTCATCATATGACGTGGCCTCATATTGTGACGAAATATTTTTCGTCATAATTGTTTGCTGATGTGGCTAACACATCATCATATGACGTGGCCTCATATTGTGACGAAATATTTTTGTCATAATTGTTTGCTGATGTGGCACTAGCTATCATTCCACGTGTCGGATAGCCCGTGTTTGTGAACCCAGTTTTGGGCCATTATACCTACCCCAATCTCAATATTTAAGCTAAGTTTTCACAAGCATGTTTTACAATCCCAATTTTCAACATTAGAACACAAATATATATTATTCACAACACAAAAAAATATCAGTCAGAACCCAATCTCTAAATTTCACAACACTATCACAGAAACATATATCAGGCATAATATTTACAACCATAGCAAAGGTGAGAAACCATTCATCTCAGTTCACACTAATTCGAACATAGATATTGTTCAAGTGCAACATACTGCACTTACAGCACAACAAAAGGAAATAAACAACCGTCAAGTCATGAGGCACTTAGAAGTTCTAGAATTCAGCACAAACACAACCAAAAGAGCTATTGCTACTCCCGTCCACTAGAGTCTCAATAGATGATCAATGAGTAGGGTTAACCTGTGAGGAGCTCAAAAGACGACGAAGGAGTGCATTGTTTTCTTCTTGCTGTTTCTTGAATTCTTCAAACTCTTGTTGTTGCTTGTTCATTGCTTCCTCCGCTGCTTCAGTTTTCTTCTTGAGAATATCCAGTTCTTGCTGTTGAGTGTCGACTGTGTGTTGAAGAGCGGCTGATCCTTGTCTCGCTACCTCAAGATTGTGTTGAAGCTCTCGTACAGTAGATGACTTTGTTGAGATTGAGGTTAAGCCAACATTCTTCAAAAACTGGCTGTTCTTACTGGTTTGAGTGAGAACCTTGGATACAATTTCTGTACTGGATTTTGGCGTTTCACCATCTTCAACATGTTCCTCCATCATAGCTTCCATATTGGCCTATTATTGGAATGATTAAACACAAGTAGTTAGCATACATGTACAAGTCAAACGTACAACTCAGCATTATAGCTAGGTGTGGTTAGCACAGAGGCACAATGAAACTAAAAACCCATTGTAGGTGTGTTTAGCATAGAGGTACAAGTCAAAGAAATATATTTTGTGAATTACAACGTGCAATTGTGTCTTAACAATAATTTTAATGACACTGGCAGTTACCATGCACATTGAGAATTCTAGAAGTACACAAAATGCCCACTAGCCAAGAAGAATAATTCCCAATTATAAATGATGCATGACGATATCAGTAAGTATAAACTACCTAGCAAGTGGCACTAAATAGTTAGTACAGGTTAGTTTTCTAATAACCATTATCAAGTTGAAATAAAAATGCCAACCAATCACAACAATTACCATTCTCATATCATGTGTACGTGAAATACAAGCAATATGGTTAATAGAAAACAATATGGCAGGAGCAGCAATTACTTACAACGGCTTCTCGTACGGGCTCACTAAAGCCTTTTTTATTGCTGTTATGGCACTCTTTGAAAAGTTCTACTGCAGTGGGTTCTTGGTCCTTATACTTCTCCCTCTGTATTGTTGTAGTGACAATTTCAAATAGTTAGTTGAGACAAATAAAAATGGTACAGCTATGTTAGAAAAGTTTATCATCATAACATTGACAAACTTAACCCAATGATAACAACTATATATTGAAACAAAGTCTGCATACAAAGAGACTCAAATAGTTCAGAAATATGTATTGGACAAAAGTGCATACTGATAGCAAGGTCAAGCACACTAGATGAACAGGAATGCATGTTTTCATAATAGACATAACAAAAAATATGTATGAAATTTAACATAACTGCACAATTTGCTCAAATTGATATTGCAGGAAATACTTGCAGCAAGAAATGCATAGCAATGCGTAAAGCCGATAAACACAATCATGTAGAACTAAATACCAACAACACTCCACATAAAAGACAACCTAAGAGTACATGAGAGTAAAATGATTTAGAATACTTTTACTCACTATAGAATAGCAATGCGCGATGTAGCTACGAGAACCTGTCGTCTGGTGGTACTTGACTTTAGCCCTGTTTTGTTTATTTTTTTCAGAGATTTCCTATGCAGAAAATTATTTTTGTAAGACAAATTCAGAACTAGAAACTAATGACATTATGTGATTTCTAGTTCGTACCTTGTTTTTTGGGTCAGACCACTTGCGTACAAGTTCTCTCCATTGCTCATTAGTAATATGATTGACAGGAGATGTTGTCATCACTTCATTAGCAGCTACACCATCAAAGTATTTTCTTTTTAGCCTATATCGAGCTTGACATACCCCATCCTGCAGTAGATTAGCACATGCATCCTTTATTGGCTGATCATCAGTGTCCATTGCTAGCCTTCCCTATTAAAGTTAATGATATCCAAGAATCAGATTGAGATTGCATGACTGAGTGCCATCCAATAAACATTGAGATAACATCACAGGAATGAAAAATTAATGCTATCCAAGAATCAGATTACTTACAGATAATGTGCCCATGAATTTATCAAGAACATTTGCATTCTCTTCTTTCTTGTACTCTTTCCAATGTGTTAAGATAGGCACACTGTTCCTAACAGCAATACCACCCTCAGATGCTAATTTGGCAGCTTGGACCGGTTTATGTGGCCTTCTATTACCTTCAGCAATATTGATAGGCAATTTCCTTCCCATAGTTCTAGTCAACCTATCAAGCAATTTACCCATTGTGTTGGATCTCCCTTGTTTTTCAGTATTTGGTGCTGTATCTACAAACAAATCATTCAAAGAGTGAGTACAAAGCATATTTGTAAGTAATACTTAAAACATGGCAACTATGACTTGCCTTCATTGGCCAGCTGGGTGTGCTCCTCATTTTGGGCAACACCATCGCCAGTTCGCTCCACATCATGCATGGAAGAAGGTTCAACATCAGTAGCTTGCTCCACATCTGTTGGCTGATAGGTTTCTTCTCTATATGCCCAATCTGTCACAGGACTATTTGTGTGCAATTCTTCTCTTTGTTGACTCATATCAGCATCATTTGGTGTTGAGAGCGATTGCTCTTTGCTCCCATCCTCTACGGTCACTGCTAAGGCTGATTGTCTTGCTTTCTGTGACCTTGTTGAGACTATAGTTGATTGCTCAATTGTTGACAAGGAAGCCACTCTCTTAGAGTGTCCCCTTCCACCTGGAGCCATCACTACTGCAGGATGACTCTCTACTGACGGGCGAAAAACCCCCTCTACTGACGGGCTGGGGGCCCATCAGCCTGCAAATGTCAGTGGAGCCCATGTCACCACTGACGGGCCTTAGAAGCCCGTCAGCAGAGCCCATGTCACCACTGACGGGTCTTCCTTAGAAGCCCGTCAGCAGAGCCCACATCACCACTGACGGGCCTTCCTTAGAAGCCCGTCAGTAGTAGGTTTTCAGCGATTAAAAAAATAAAATTTAGAAAACAATACATTTCATCCAATATACATTTCATCCCAATATACATTTCATCCAATATACATTTCATCCAAAATAAAATACATATACATATGCATTAGTAAAAAGCTGAGCATCAAAATTTACTAAGAACGAATTGCATCTTTCTGTAGTATAGAACTATACAGTTGCTACCTACAAATTATCTAGTAAGCACTATAACTCTGAGGAAAGAACTAACTGAAACGATCCCATCTGTCAATTTTCTTTGTAACACATGAATTGAGTTCTGAATTGAATTCCTCGTCTCTTCTGAATTGAGTTCTGAATTGCAAGTTGCCATCGGATTGTATCTTGGCAAGCATATAGGTGAAAAAGACTCCGAAGTCCTGCATCAACCAGAAAACTTGTAAGAAGAGTGGCTACATCAAGATTTTCCATTTCAGATAGTATGTCATGATTACCTAAAAGATTCAGAGGACAATATGAAATTCGCAAGTAGTAAAATATCATCAGGATGCAAAGTTGCCTTTTGTGCTCCCACAAGACTAATAACCTGAAAATTAACCAAGAACGTATCTCTCAGAAGCATGAACACACAGGACTAAGGAAAATAGAAGCTTTACGTTAAGCAACTTGCAAATAAGTGGAATATTTGGCATGGATAAAGTTCCAGGAGGCCTCTAGTTCACTGTGCCTCATGATGGGATGCTAGAAGTACATAACAACTAATGGTAGTGAGAGCAAAGAGCAATAAATAATGGTATTAGTACCATTTGTCCAGTTATAGAGCACAAAAATTGTCGACTCTATTGGAGAGATCAAAGCATGTGATACCAAGTCAAAACACAAACAGCAAGCCTTATACAGAAATTCCTAGATATGTGGCATAGCGGCATGGAGAAGGTGAAATTCCTGTTGACTGACTTTGTCAAAATAAGCAACATCTGCAAATTTGTGTTTCCAGACAGAGAAATTAGGATAAGAATGGAGAAATTAAGTTTGTATAATCACAACCGAAAGGCCATAGAATACAAATGTGTTAAGATGAATGCAGCAGTGGAAGCACCTGACCATACATGAGCTCTAGTTGGCCCCTCAATCCTTCATACGATTCTTCAGTGCAGCTTATACAAACTAGATATATTGGTCCCTTGACAAGGAAAACTATCTGAAAGACAGTGTAAAATCATCTTAGCATATTAAAGTTAGTAGTTATAAAGGTTTGCAAATAAAATGTCCAGGTTAGCTGTGTTTGATAATTCAAGCCTCAGAAAGTTGCCAAACGTAAATCCATTGCTGCTCTAATGAAAACGAAAAACTTTCTAGTTTCTACAACAATTTGATTAACCATTACCAACAACATATGCAAAAAAAAATTGAAGGTTCATAGCAGGATCAAATTTGTCCACAGCCCTTCAGAGAACCAAAACCAGAATAATGCTGCAGGTGCTATGTTCAGTTCATTGTGTTCTTGTAACCCCAAAGAGAAAACTAGCAGGACAGTTATAATAATAATACTTGGATTAATATAAAACAGATATGGAGACTGATAGTGATTTCACTCAGGAATTAGAAAGTTCCATTCGAAGAAGGGGGTGCAGAGGTTTTCGATCAGTTTGGAGCAATTTTGCCGGGCGGAGGGGCGGCTCCCCGCGCTCGCGCTGCGCCGTGCCGCCTCGGGCGGAGCTCCTCCCGCCGCCTCAGGCCGAGCTTGCCGCTCCAGTGGCCGCCGACGGAGGTGGAGGGAGGAGGAGGTGGACCCGGGCCGGCGGCAGCGGGAAGGGAGGGGCGGACGCGGTGGGGGGACGGATCCGACGGCCGGGGGGACGGATCCGGTGGCGGAGGGCGCAGATCTAGACAGGCGGAGGTGGAGGGAGAGGAGGCAGCGGGGGGCACGGAGGCGGGGGGCACGGCAGCGGGGGGCACGGCGGCGGGGGAGAGGAGGCAGCGGGGGGCACGGCGGCGGGGGGAGAGGAGGCGGCGGGGGAGAGGAGGCGGCGGGGGGCAGGGCGGCGGGGGGCACGGCGGCGTGGGGAGAGGAGAAAATTGGATGGGGATCGAGAGGGGGCGGGGGCGGGGGCGGGGGCAGGTGGGGAGGGGTGGGTTAGCGTCTAGGGTTAGGCTTATATACAGGTGCTCCAGGCTGGGCTTCTGGGCCGCGGGAATTAGCACTGACGGGCCCCAATTTCCGGCCCGTCAGTGGTGTGTACCACACCACTGACGGGCCCGAATTTCAAGCCCGTCAGTGCTAATTCTCAGTCAGTTCTATGCATCTCCTCTGACGGGCGGATTTGAGGCCCGTCAGTAGAGGTCCCCGTGACCGGCCTGGACATCGCCTCCACTGACGGGCAGAAATCTGCCCGTCAGTGATGACCAACACCACCGACGAGCGAAAAGTTGCCCGTCAGTGGAGGGGTTCAGCAGAGAGTCATCCTGCAGTAGTGCATCTTAGAATTGTTCTTAGAAGCCTTTGTGGGAGCCTTCTTAGAAGTCTTAGAGGCCTGCCACAAATGAATAATAAGAGATGGATTATTTAAAATAACCAGATTTGCATGAACAGAAATACTAAAAGCATCAATCCAACACATTACTTGTAAGAAGCAACATATAATATCTAATCCCCACCCCAAGATAAAAGAACCAGCACCTTAGATGTGCAGCTGGAAGTTAAGGATTGATCCCCAAACAACGGCTCTTCATTCAGAGCCTGAGTCTTCCCCATCACTACACTTGTTCTTTGATTGCTTAGTCTTTTCAGGGGGAAGGTTGGCGTTTACGCTTGTACGCAAAGTTGATAATGTAGTGAGGCCCAGTTCTTGCAATCTAGCATTGTTCCTCATCATTCTCATTAGCCGTGACTTCTCGTAAGGATGTATTTCATTTTCTTACAAGAAAAAAGTAATAGTAAGTTTATTTCATCCAATAGCACCAGAATGTAATGGTGAGTGTAAATCGTAGAGCACATATATTCTTCTAAAATCCAGTAGCAGCGCAGGATTGAAACATCTTTACTATGGCAACGGCATTAGAGGCAAAGCACATTGCCTTGGCACTAGGTTAATGTGTCTAGTATGTACGTACAGCAGACAAGCAACAAATAAGCATTTGTAGAGGAACACGTCCAACTAACTTGGCCTAACAAGTTGACTGATTCATAAAACAACACTAGCTAAAGCATACAAACTTTTGAAAACATTATGCGGTTGCTTGAGAAGAATCATATCATACTAGTTAATGAACCGTACAAACAAGAGCTAATTATTGAACAATACTAATTAATCTACACTGAAACTGCATGAAGAAAACAATCAAACATGAACAGATTCGGCCAACAACCAGTACTGCGTGCCCTTCAACATCTCTGGCTTATAATCTATCAAGTGATCACTCTCTAGGTGAGTAGTACGGCTACTTTGGTGATATGTGGAAGGGAATTGGATACAGAGGCTATACATGATCGACAGGAGCTGAACAAGTTTCAGGCAGAGGAAAAAAGACGAAATGCAACAAAGATTAGGAAGGAAACAGAGACTATACCTTTGACTCGGCGGTGACTCGGTCTTGGCATTGCTTCAAGGGGGTCGTCGAGGGGGCTGTTCCCGTGTTCCGGTGCGGTGGACGTCGTGGGAGATGATCGGTTGCGGTGGCGTCGAGGTGGCCGATCCGGTGCGATGGACGTCTGAGGAGATGCTCCGGTGCGATGGACGTCGGGTACGTACGGTGGCGTTGAGATGGTCACGTACTGTGGTTGTCGGGGGAGCTGCACCGGAGTGGGAAGAGCTAGGGAAGAAGCTTTCGTGCGGGGTGGTGATGGTTCGAGAAGGCTTAGTTGGTTCAGAGCGCGGGTATCTTTAGGAAGAGCGCGGGTATTAGCTAGGAAGAGCGCGGGTATTTTTAGGAAGAGCGCGGGTAATTTTGGCGCACGACTCAATTTTTGGGAAATCTGGCGAAACTTGACCAATATAGTGTACAGCTAATTAGTATATGAAATATGATTTTACAATAAAAAGTTATAATTTAGACTCTTAAAATTTATCAAAAGGACTATTTGAATGTCTTACGTACAGCTAATTTTTAGGAAGAGCGCGGGTATTAGGAAGAGCGCGGGTATTTTTGGCGCACGACTCAATTTTTTGGAATTTGGCGAAACTTGTTTTTATATAGTGTACAGCTAATTAGTATATGAAATATGATTTTACAATAAAAAGTTATAATTTAGACTCTTAAAATTTATCAAAAGGACTATTTGAATGTCTTACGTACAGCTAATTAGTATAGCGAGGAAGAGAGATCGGTCGAATCCTAGCTAGAGTGAGTGGACAGATATGTATCGGACCGTTGTTGGTATGTGCGTGCAAGATAGGATATGAAGAGAAACCGGTCGGATGCTAGAATTAGCAGGCCAGAGCCGGAGAAAAAGGAGTGGTTGATCTGTATATACGTACATCGATCCATATACATATATACTACTACTATAAAAGACGAGAGTTATCATAAATCTTATAGCACATTTGTTATACTAAAGCCGCACACACATATGTACATCCATGTTACACACACATATATGTACATATACCGCCATACTATTGCTCTGTGGTATCCTAAATTATTAACAATATATGAAGCTATTAAATATGTTTCTAAATTCTGCCTTAGATGTACATGTTTTAAACCCTTAATCTATTATTTAAGCTATACAAAATTTGTCTCGTATCTCTAAAGTTCCTTCCTCGAAATGGACAGGTGTAGTTAGTAAATTATGTTTAATAGCATGGTATATTGTTAATAAAATTGATATAGCTGGTTCTGCTATCAGATTTCTTGTCATGTTATGATGGATTTGGAAGAATGATTCCGTTAGGGAAAACAAAGGCCTATAATTTTTTCTTTTATTGAGCATGCATGTTTCTATGTTCCAACAGCTAACAACTTAATAGCAAACTAGCCAGCAATTTTTTTCCCGGTCTTTCCTCACCGTAGGCAGGATAGTATATAGTTTGCTTCTTAAAATGCAAACCTGATCTGGAACAAATTTAGTAACATGTTAACCTACGGCTTTCCTCACCGTAGGCAGGATAGTATATAGTAGAATTTAATCCTTTTTCTCTTGCATTGTAAAGAAATATATTATATAGGACATTCTTACTGTGGTATTATATTACAAATCAAGTCATCAATTACTGATTCCTTTAAAGTATAACACAATAGCCTGTCATGTGTGAAATAGAATTTCTCTAATTTGTTTCGACATTAAAGACTTGAATTTTACATGCCTCAAATAACCTCTATCAAAATCTTGAAAATACCATTGTTGTTCTATTTCTCTAATGCCGACTGAGTACTTGTGTCCGGGTCGGACCTAGGGGTGGACATCTCGCTCGAAACTCGCGAGTTAAACGAGTACTCGGAAACTCGGCTCGACTCGACTCGAACTCGGTCCTTAACGAGTCGAGTCGAGTTCGGATTTTTACTCGCGAGTTAAACGAGCCGAGTCACCGAGTACTCGAGTAACTCGTTAAGCTCGTTACTGTAGCAGCCCTCAAAACAATCAGACAGCCCGAACCACTACTAAAGTTAAGCTGGAAAGATTGGTGGACAATCTCTTGCTCAACGGGAACCCTTAATTTTTACAGCACATAATTACAAGAGACTAATTGAGTCTTATGCGAATTAAAGCTGAAATTTAAATAAAACAACAAATAGCCGAATGGGCCAACAAACTCGAACTTAGGCATGCTTCGGAATTGGGCCCTTCTCGGCCCATCAGTACGTTCGGATGTCCGAACAATATTGAGTCAAGGGCAATACGTTCGGATGTTCGAACATTCCGAATTATCGGACATCCGAACAATCTCGCCGCCGGACGGGACAGGGGAGCAGCCGAGAGCAGAAGCGGGCTCCATCTAGGGCCCAGACCCCAATTCATTTGCCCTAGCTCCCGTCCCGTGCTCCCCCAAATTTCCCAGCGCAGGCGGCGGCTCCATCTAGGGCAGCTCCGGCGGCGGCTCTAGCGGGGGTAGGGGACTGCGCGGCGAGGCGGGCGGGCGGCAGGCGATCTCAGACCGGCGACTGGCAAGCGACGGCGACTGGCGAGCGTCGTGCAGTGCTGCTCAGTCCGATCGACTCCCATGGCGGCGGCGGCGGCTCCGCTCCCTCGTGCCCCCGTCTCCTCCCCCTGCGCCGCCCCCGCGAGCCGCATCGCCCTCTTGCCAGCTCACTCCAACCCTCGCGCGGCCGTGGCGCCAGCGTCGGGGCCTCTTGGGTGGCGGCGCTGGGAGCCCTGCTCGGTGGTGGTTTCCATCGCCCCGCGGTCCTCCCGGTCGACAGCGCGCGCACCAGCAGCGCTCGCCGTCGATCCTGAGGTTTGTTTAGTTCCCCGCAAAATCTGCTTCTCTCCTCTTGTCACTCTTTAAGTCGGAAGTGGTTGACTTAGGAATTGAGATGGACTGGCGTGTTTATTCGTGGAAGCTGGACTAAGCATCTATCTTATGTTAGTGGTTCTTATGCAAGATTTACTCACGGAGTCACAGCATGGAATGGATTAGTGCTGCCTGATGACGACTGTAAACAAGCATCGAGCAAATGAAAGGAGTTCATCATCATTATTAACCTTTTGATGAGATGTTGGAAGCAATACAAATCAATTACGCACGTAGATGAACCACCAGATGGTTCTGTTATCTCACCTAGTGCCGCCCTAGCCTGTCGATTAATACAAGCAAAACTATTTCTCAGTTCTCACTTTGTTAGTAGCATTCTCTATGATTTTGCATCTTGTAGCTGTGCATAGACGGAGAACCTTCATTTGTGATAGTATTCTCCTCAACAAATATCTAACATCAGCTTATCATCGTCCTGGGACAATTTTAGGTTGAAGCATTACTAGACAGTGTGAAGTGGGACATCAAAGGGTTGGCAGTTGCTATTGCCCAAAATGTGGATACTGGGGCCATTCTTATGCAGGGCTTTGCTAACAAAGAAGCCCTTGCAACCACTATATCAACCAGCAAAGCTACATTCTATAGCCGTTCGCGGTCTTCATTGTGGACTAAAGGGGAGACATCCATGAACTTCATCAATGTGCACGACATTTTCTTGGACTGTGACCGTGATTCAGTAAGCGTCTTCTGCATTGCGCATCAAAACATTTAGTTTGGCTTCAGTGGATACTAACTGGGGTGGTTTGTATTTTCTTGAAACTTAGATAATATACCTTGGCAAGCCTGATGGACCTACATGCCATACAGGGGGTGAGACCTGCTACTATTCTTCAGTCTATGATGGATTACAAGGTTCGAAGGTATTTGTTCTTTAGTGAACCTTCCTGTAAATTGAATTTTACCTGTAATTTAAATATGATTTTATTTCACAGTCCAATCAAGAGAGGCAGGTTGCCACAACTCTGTACTCGCTTGAAGATACGATCAGTAAGAGGAAGGAGGAGATAGTTACTGAAGGAAGTGGCAAGCCATCATGGACGAAAAAGCTACTGCTTGATAACCAGCTGCTTTGCTCAAAAATACGGTAAGTGATGCTTTGCTTATTTCTCATATTATATTATATTTTTTGGCTCGGGTTTGGATGCGGTGCGGTTTGATCGTGCAGAGCCCGTTGCTCGCGAGCAGGAGCGAGGAGTGCAGGCTTATGTTCCGGCTGCGTTCTTGTGGGGAAATTTGGGTGCGCAAGTGGTTGAGCTGAGCTGAGCTGAGAGGCGTATTTGATTCTGCGTGGAGCCAAGAACAGATCGGACTTAGCCATATGGGAGAGGATTGATGCTCTGAAGTTCGAACTGACTGAGTTGAATGGCAGGATGATCAAGGTTTCAAGATACCAGGAAGGACATCCACTTTGTTACAAATATGGTCTTTGCTGTGATAGTCGTTTTTGGGATGATGGTTCTTTTAGCTAAGTAAGCATTGAGATGTTGTAACTGGATGAATGTAACTGCTGTAAACTTGTGACCTTTTGTTAAGATTAATGGAATGCCTCTTGTTTCCTCAAATAACTACCTTGGTTCCAGAATTGTGAGTGAGCTGCAGCTAGCACTACCTTGAGCTGAACTTACTCATTCCTTGAGAAATCAAAACCTTGAGTTTTTTGTGCTTCAGACATCAAAAGGAAAAATGGCATGAATTGAAGCTCAAAGTTTCACTACTAATTCTGATTCAGTGCACAGGATCATGCATATGTCGGACAGTTGAAAACACAGGAAATTGCCATGTATCACAACAGGACATCAATTTTTATCTGAACCAAGGTTTTGAACCATACAAACACATACCAAGTTGTGAACCGTACAAACAAATAAAACTCATATTTATCTGGCTGTAGATACACAGCTGATTACAAAAATAAAACAAGATAGCAACATTGTTCAGAACCTTCATAAACTACTCATCATCGCTTTCACCTGTAGGGATCTCCACTTGCTCATTATCACTGCAGTACTGATGCCAAGTGTCATCTTCATCAGATTCTTTGCCATTGTCCTGCTCAGGGTCATCTCTCGAATTTTTCTCACTGTTAACTATACTTGCATCAATAGTACTGCCTTCTTCTCCCTCACGGCGTATAGTATGCAAAAGTGGATTTATGTCTTGCACAATATATTCTATGTCAGAACAAGTATCTTCTTGGTATGCAGCTACATGGTCATTGGTTATGTCCTTTTCAGCAACATTAAAATGATTCCTATGCTCGAACTTTTGCACAACTCTCCAGTTTTTGCCCTCTTTTGTATCTTGCAAATAAAAAATCTTTCTTGATTGAGTTGACAAAATAAAAGCGTCATTCTTGTACCACAACCTTTCAATATTGACGGATTTGAAATATCCATCATCTCTAATGCCCGTCTTCTTGCCTCCCATGTCGAACCAGTCGCATCGAAATAAAACAACAGATCGGTTGACTTGTAGATTCGAGTTATATTGCAACTCAAGAATTTCTTTGAGGGCACCATAAAATTCAATCAGCTCACCATTATGTGTACCCTCAGTCATGATCCCGCTATTTTGCGTTTTATAGTATTTCTCACGTTCAACAGTATTGAACCGAACTCCATTGACAACGCAAGCTGAAAATATCCTAACTCGCAAATCAGGACCGCATGATAGTGCATAGAGGTCATCACTGACCTCTTCGAGCTTCTCACGTCGCAGCATTGCAATCTATGGAAAAAAAGTATGCACAATAAAATCATTAATGTCATGTCACATGGGTCAAATTTCATTTATTAATCACAATACTAAACAAAATCTTACATGATCCTTAAACCATTTATGAAATCCATTCGCAAGCCTTTGTTCAACATCATGAGATCCTTCTTTCTCTAACTCTTCTCTGAATAGGCTGCAACCAACGTTAAATCAAACATAAGAAAGTATTTGTTATAAGATTAATTCATAAGTATTTAAGTGAGTACTTACTTTATATATGGTTCAACCTCATCACAATTATTTAGCACATACCAAACAATCTTGTCAAATTCACCATCAAGGTATGTAAGCCTAGAGGATCCTTGTAACTTAACACCATGCACAAAAATAGATAGGCCGCAATTCATTGTATCTTGTAATGAACGATCCCCAGTTCTTCCCTCCCGATTAAATCTGGTATCAATATCATCAATGTACCTCGAGCAAAATGTCAAGGCCTCATCAGCTACATATGCCTCTGCAATGGATCCTTCTGGTCTTGCCCTGTTCCTCACAAAGCGCTTCAAAGTGCATAGACATCTTTCTACTGGGAACATCCATCCATACTGTACCGGGCCTCTAAGGATTGCCTCCTCAGGTAGATGAACAGCCAAATGCACCATCACATCAAAGAAGGCTGGAGGATAAATTTTCTCAAGCTTGCATAGAATTAATGGGATTTCTGCTTTTAGTCGTTACAAAATATCCAACTTCAATGTTCTACTACACAATTCCCTAAAAAAGTTTCCCAACTCTGCAATTGCTTCATATATATCCTTACGCACGAATCCTCGTATGCCAGCCGGTAAAATTCTTTGCAGAAGGATGTGACAGTCATGAGTTTTCAGCCCTTGTATCTTGCATCCATCAGCACTGATACATCTTGCTAAGTTGGAAGCATATCCATCTGGAAATTTCACATTTCTAAGAAATTCACATAATGCAATCTTCTGTTCTTTGTTTAAGGTATAGCATGCTTCTGGAATACCATATGAATTACCTTTGTCCTGTAAGTGCAATTCATCTCTTATGCCCATATCTTGTAAATCAAGCCTAGCATTAATAGTGTCCTTTGTCTTCCCCTCAATGGCGAGCAAGGTCCCAAGAATGTTGTCACATATGTTTTTCTCTATGTGCATCACATCAAGATTATGTCGTAGCCTCAAACTTGACCAATACGGAAGGTCAAAAAAACTAACCCTTCGGCTAAATGTTGGCCCATCATTCTCTTGCCTCTTTCTTTTCTTATTTTGGGGATGCTTTCCTGGTCTAACATCTTTCACTTTCTCTAGTTGCTCCAGTAGCTCCTCTGTACTGAATTCTCCTGGCTTCTCACCAATTTCATTCCTCCCATTGAAAGCTTTGCTTTTTCTCCAAGGATGATTCTTTGGAAGGAAACGACGATGGCCAAGATAACAAATCTTGTTCCTTAGTAACTTTGACAAAAGATCTTTGTCACAATGAACGCATGCATAATAACCTGTCACGGCCCCGGAATCGCATATGGCCAGGGGAACGAACAGTCGCCAAGGACCGAAGGCATCCGTCAACCGGGTGGCACGGTACCTGCGCCGTACGCACCACAGCAGAGGGATCCGACACCCGACCCACATACCATACGCGCCATACGTCGTATGTATCTATCACCGTGGGTCGAGCCGGCCGGAAGCGACTAGACTTCCCAGAACCACATACCATTCCACAAACCGTGTGAAGGTCTAGAGTCGTTCACGAGTATTACCGTGCAGAGTAGAGTCGGAAGAGCCCGGCGGTCCTACCCACACCCTAACCTAGCTCACAGCTAGTGGGTCGCTCGAAAGCCCGGTAGAACACACCCACACCCTGCCTGGCCGGCACAGCATCTCAGCCAGCGGGTCACTCAACCGATTTCTCGCTCAACAGGGTAACACAAGGAACAACTATAACCCTTCACGACTAACCCATATACTTCAAATCATACACGCAATGTATATGGGCAGTCTAAGTAAACAACTTGCATATCACAACAAAACACTACAATACGATATAAAGCTAGTTGTCCACATCGGACTAAGTATTACATTAGTCGGAAGTATCCGAAGACATATCCGAGTACGGAGAAGTTAAACAACAGCGGAAGAGTTTTAGATGAACCCCACAGCGGCATGTTACTCGCTGAACAAAACCACACTAGAGTTCCCATTTTCAAATAACCGACCAAGGTACACAAATGCAAGCCTTGCACTAGACGTCATCGAAGAACTCTTCGACCGCTGGCTCACCTGCAATGATCTAGGAGAGCCCTAGGTGAGTACAAAGTACTCGCAAGACTTATCCGTGCTTGATTAGATGACCTAAGCATACTAGTGTAGCATTAAGTAAACATGATGCAAATACCAGTAAGCAAGGTCTAAGCATACGATAAAACTTATTGACACCACAAGCATCATCATGAGATCTACTAACAATCCAACTTCCATATCAACACTTAGGGGGTGTGATGGTAACAACTAGCCACATGTGCTAATCAAACACCCCGTTAGGTGGGGCAACCATATAAACACCCTTTTAGGTAGGGCAACCATATAAACACCCTTTTAGGTAGGGCAACCACATAAACACCCTGTTAGGTAGGGCACCCATATATACCCACACTGGCAGTGTTCCATCACGACCACACCTCAATTTTATCTCTCTGACCATTACCGACACGCGATCACTCTGAGTGCAAAGAATGCCTTAACCCTTGGAGAGGGCCAGTCAACCAAGGGTCTTAGACTTACATCCGTACACCCCAGCACTCGCTGTCGCTAACGTCCACGTGTTATCAAGAGTAGTTATCACCATGGAGTCAACTTCGGTTGGTACCGCGAAAATCACTCCCTTCACCTGATCGCATCCGCACACCAGAATGGTACCAACTTTATCCATGAGACACTTTCCCTTCGTCTCTCACATCTCACTTTAATTGATTCAATCATTTAGTATGTCAGATTGACTTTGACCAGAATCACACATATCCCACAATGAGCCCTGGCATGCTAGTTTGACATAACACTTAAGCATAATCATCAGTACTAGCCATCGACATATAAAGAGATAATATAAGTACTAAACAGTTATTAAAGGTGCAACAAGCTCTGCTTGCCTTCGTAGAACTGTTCCTGATCTTGCGTCGGCGTGAGCCTGTAGGTCTCCTTCTTCGAGGTCTAGTGCAAGGAAGTCGAACATCGGAAATGAGTGATAGTGAAAACAACCAGCTCAGCATGTATGCATGAGGGTGATGCAATTCCAGTGAATCAAAAGGGAGTACACAATTACATGAGCTGGTTTGTATTCATTCCAGATCATGGTTTGGTTTAGTTGTGTTATAGCTTTAATCATGGGTGAACCTAGGGTATGGATGCATGCAGGGAATATGATATGCAACTAAGGAGAAAGGTTTTAAACCTATAATCAGGGTTAGGGCTAATTAGATCGATTCGTTGTCGTAGGTGAGAACATGAGTCACGATTATTCTCTGGCCGCTAGGCAAATGGTGACACTAACTATTGTAAATTCGACTGTTAAGCTAGATTCTCTAGTATACATATATTTGGAGGTCGTTTAAAATTCATATGAGGTTCTACAAGTTAAATCAACTTTAGCATTTCCTGTCTTCTTCTCGGTAAGGAACATTAGATTAAATATCTGTATATCACTTAAAGTATTTCCACTGAGAATGACATGAAGGGTCGGGTTGGTATATCCTTTCCTTAGGGTTGCTATGTGGGTTCAATCTGCCGTAACGGCAAAGCTAATTATAATAGTATATTAATTGTGCTAATCCGTGGCGAACGTATTGGCGTTAGGGAGCTTACTTATATTAGTCCTTGACTTACTAGATCATCGTTAGGTGTGGGGAAGTCTACCACTAATCTAACGTGACTAAAATCGTTTAGTTTAGAGATCATATGAATTATATCAGACGTAGCGGTCCCTAGGTCTGCTCATTGATCCAATCCTCAAGAAATCAATCTCTCATTGTTGTTTAGGTAATCTTAACCCAAAAATTCAGATTAAGCAAATGAATTCCGTATGGACATCTGAGTCAAACTTCCTAACAACTTTGTTATTCACCTCAAAAGCCAATTCCATTGTTAAGGCCTAATTATTCCCGACAACCCTCAGCCCTCGAAAATCAACATACCAGCAGCAGTATTTTACCCATAACTTTTGATCCACAAATCTAATGGGAGCAAACTCAGTGGCGTTAGAAAGCTATCGACGATACCTATCTTCCATCTTTTGGGGGTGGCACCAGATTCCCAACAGTTTAATCCCAGAATTAGGATGAACTTCGACAGATCTAAACCCTGGGAGAACACTCCTAGCTGCAGCAGTATTTTGAGCATAACTTTTAGACTATAACTCCGATTGGAGCAATTCCAGTGGCATTGGAAAGCTTAGGACGAAACCCACAATTTCTTTCATTGAATCAACTTGGGATTTGGCACGGTTTGGTTGCAATTTTCAGATCAATCTCACTGTCCTAACTTCAAACATGCAACTAATTCTTAATTTTCAAAACTCAAGATTTGTTCAAATCCACACTTATCTAGGGGTTAATTGAGGTATACCTTACAGCATGCATCTCCAATTTGAGAGGATGCCAATCAAACCACAAAAATTCCCTATCTCTTCTCCTCTAATCTTTCCTTCTCTCTTTCTTCCTCCTAGCTGCTCCAAGCTGCTCCTCTCGCTTCCCCTTTCTTCCTTCTCTCCATCCTGGCTGAGCTCATCCTCCCGATTGGACACCACAGCAGCAGCAGTACAGCAGTATAGCAGCACACGGCAAGGGGGAACAAGGGGAGAGGCGGCCTGTACTTGTGCTGGAGGCGAGCAGCAGCCATGGTGGCATTTCCCTGCCGAGGCAGGGCAGGGCAGAGGGAAGGGGCGGCGCTGCAGGGGATGGGGTGGCGCGGCAGAGGGGGAGGTGGCGCGGCAGAGGGGCTGGTGGCGCGGCAGCTGGGAGCTGGGCGCGCGGCAGCGCGCGGGAGGCCGCGGCAGAGCGCTGGGGTGGCGCGGGGAGACGCGGCAGGAGGAGGAGGGCGGTCTTGGGAGGCGCGGCAGGGAGAGCTCAGAGCGGGGAGGAGCTGGGGCGACGGCTCACCGGAAATGAGGAAGACATGCGAAGCTCACAATGGTAGAACGCCCAAATCCTAATGCATGTCAAAATTTCTTGGGTAGATGGAATCCAGGAAGCATGGTGAATCTAATGGCATGACATGCATGGCTCAATTTTTTGATCTTGTATGGGATTGGGAGGAGAGAAGGGAGCTGGTTGCTTTGGGGAATAGAGGGGGAGAGAGAGAATGGGGAGTGCTTGCTGCTGTGCTGCGTGGGGAAGAAGGGGAGCTGCGGTGGGGGAGAAAAGAAAGGGAGGAGGAGGAGGAAAAAGGGGCTGCCATGTGGGTCCCACGGCTGGTAAGTAGGGTAGGGCATTTTTCTTATTTGCTTTCTTTCCTTTAGTTATATTTCTTTGCTGCTTTGAGCTAGGTTAAAAGAAAAATTGAACCCAAAGACTAATTTACTATTTGGTGCAACTTGTTTATCACATATTTGAATTTCTAGAATTCTATTAGGAGGAAGGGTTTATGGTTAACGGTGACTCGATTATAATATAATCCGACTAGGGTTTGGAATCGAAAGCCATTGAGCCATTCTCCAAAATGTTTCACAATATTAACATTTAGGGTCAAGAAGGTAGCTAGCTCCTGAACATGCAATTTTGTTGAAATCGGAGAAGAAGAGAATCAGGTGATGGTCTTATCTCAATTTCGTTCGAGGAGACTCGCTTTGGAAAAATACTTCGGGTTTAGATATACAAATGAGTTCCACTTAACTTGCAAAAATTTATGGAGGGCTAAAGTGTTTAAAAAGTATAGAAATTTTAGAAGCATGAATTTTTAATGACATTGGTTCTGTTGTTCTTTCCCCTATTAATCATAAGGTAACATGTTAGGTTTCTTTACGTCACATTCCTAGAGTTTTCGAGTTGAGCTAATTTTAATATGACCTATTTGCATGCATGTTATGAGAAGAAATTCGGGTATACATGATGATCCTTACTGATCTCGTGTTTTTGGATTTGGGTCATTACAAAACCTACCCCCCTTAAAAGAATCTCGTCCCGAGATTCCTACGGTAAGGAAGAAGAGAAAAGGTGTTCAACGTGCAGCAAGACCTTAATAAGATATCAAGCTGTCGATAGTGGGAAAGTAGAATCACTTATTGACTTTTACACTAGTTCTGAAAAGAGAAAACCAGATCAAATTATGATTTTCTTGAAAATGACTCCTTCTGTGGTGTTTCAGCTTTAATAGGCTCTACACTCTATTAAGAGGAGAGACGAAGGTGGAAAGAGCAGTAAGCACTGAGGAAGTGCTATTCTTGGATAACTATGCTTCTATGAGGGTAAGAAGAAACAAGGTGATATGAGTTCAATAGTTTGAAGATACTGTCTAGAGAGAGATTGATTCGGGAATGTCGGGACCGAAGAATAGTCTCGTACTACACATAGTGCCATCAACAAGGAGTTGGCCAGACTCCCTATTGGTGTTCTAGGTGAGCAAGAAAGCATTCTGGGATACCGAGTACACGCTCATATATATACCTAATCGTTCGCAGAATAGGTATATATGGCATGTACGAGAACAATTCCAGATCATCCACCATTTTAGAAACTTAGATGGTTAAGATGGAATAGAACATTTTTGAGATTGGTCAGACTTCCATTTAGTCTCGCTAGCAAGGTTTATTAGATGAAAATGGTTTGGATGGGTTGGCTGATTTTGCTGTCCACTTGCACTGAAATGGACCAAAGAAAGGTTGTATACTCAAGATGTTATATAAGCATGGGAGGTGGGAACCATTGGTTATCACCCACTTGACTCGGGTATGAGAGTTAAGCTAGCAAAGACTTCACAGTACAAGGTTGGATTAAAAGATATATGCTCGTGGTCACAGGGAGAAATGTCATGATACTCAGATCAATTTCTTTAAAGAAGTGGAATGCTCCGAGTGAGAAGGAATACTCAGAGGGATTGAGTCAATGGAAAGTATACCAACAAAGTTTTGGAGCTTTCTGAAATCTCTCAACCGAGACGGAGCTAGATGGACCAGGGTTAACACATTGGGAGTGGTTGGCCAAGTTATGGCCTCTCTATTACAATTATATGAAGCTTAGAGATGGGAATCAATTGTTGACATATAGTCACGATGGACATGTATTGCAATAAAATGAGGTAGAAGTGACTTGTGCAACGAAACTAAACGGGTATTTGCAGCAGGAATACGTGTTTACATATTGCGCAAGAGCTAGGAATTAAAATCTTCCATATGAGTAGCACGCGATATGCTTGCATACGACTGGAATTGTCAACACCTTCGAGTGAGATATTTTAGCCTAATATGCAAGAATAATGGGCAGCCATAATGTTCATATAGAAATGTTTAATTCATTAGCCAACTTTTAGAAGGAAGAACTTAGGTCATGATGCCGAGAAACAAGTTTGGTCTTGCTGAAATTTCTGGACAGCGCACACCTTAATTGTGCAAGAGTCCATCAAGTGGGCAAAAAGGCGAAGAGAAACCTGCACTTTGAGGTACATACTTTGAGGATTGAAATAGTGGGAGTGTTTCATCCAAAATATGGAGAAGAGGGTCCATAAGCTGACTCAATAGATAGATCGGAGACACAAGGGAAGGACGAGCATATTAATGTTCCCCCAGAGGAAATAATTTAAGGGCAGACAGGAAGAGAGTGGGCAAGGTAGAACTCTCTTGATCGTCAATTTTGGCAGAGATAAGATGTTAACAAGGTAGAGGAAAAATGAGAGATCATCAACTTCGGGGCTTAGAGCGGAAATTTGAGCTAGCAGAACAACTGTAAGTGGCAAGGATGCAATGCTGATGATGGAACACGGTTATCATATTCGAAGCTGTATATGTATAATTGTATGACTTTTCATCCACGGAAAAGGTTGCTTAATTGCTCAATTCGAAACCAGCCCTATTGCAATTTGGATTCATGTTTGTTAATCTAATTAGCAAGACATGAGGATTGAATCGAATGTTCAGGGAAGGGGAAATGGAGGGTGACCCATCAATAGGTCTACGGATCTCCTCCACCTGCTAAGTACAGTTTGATTATTTTAAAATTCAAATAAGTTGATTGGTGTTTGTAAAGTTATCCACCGAGGATGAGATATGTGCATATTCTATAAAATAAAGTTTTCATACATTTAGGTTTAAACAAGGTGGTGCGGGGATGATGACATGTATGCATGAATGCAAGGCAAAAACCTAATCGTCGACTTTGGGGTATTACAAGACCTACCCCCCTTAAAAAGATCTCGACCCGAGATCTCTAACGTTCGGCAAACAAGGATGGAAATTCAGTCTTGAGCCAATCTTCGCGTTCCCATGTAGCTTCATCTTGCATAGGAAGGCAAGATGGGATAAGGGTTTATAAACATTTTGGAATCAAACGAATTAGGGAAGAAGGTAATTCAGATCTAAGATTGAAGGGGATAAGAAGTAAAACGAGCCTTACTTATTTTTGTTGAAACTCGTTTTTAGTTTTATAAATAATTTTGACAACATGAGGTCCTTAGCTAACGATCACTTGCAATTGGCTTCCTACGGTCAGTTCGGCTCTGATACCAAGCTGTCACGGCCCCGGAATCGCATATGGCCAGGGGAACGAACAGTCGCCAAGGACCGAAGGCATCCGTCAACCGGGTGGCACGGTACCTGCGCCGTACGCACCACAGCAGAGGGATCCGACACCCGACCCACATACCATACGCGCCATACGTCGTATGTATCTATCACCGTGGGTCGAGCCGGCCGGAAGCGACTAGACTTCCCAGAACCACATATCATTCCACAAACCGTGTGAAGGTCTAGAGTCGTTCACGAGTATTACCGTGCAGAGTAGAGTCGGAAGAGCCCGGCGGTCCTACCCACACCCTAACCTAGCTCACAGCTAGTGGGTCGCTCGAAAGCCCGGTAGAACACACCCACACCCTGCCTGGCCGGCACAGCATCTCAGCCAGCGGGTCACTCAACCGATTTCTCGCTCAACAGGGTAACACAAGGAACAACTATAACCCTTCACGACTAACCCATATACTTCAAATCATACACGCAATGTATATGGGCAGTCTAAGTAAACAACTTGCATATCACAACAAAACACTACAATACGATATAAAGCTAGTTGTCCACATCGGACTAAGTATTACATTAGTCGGAAGTATCCGAAGACATATCCGAGTACGGAGAAGTTAAACAACAGCGGAAGAGTTTTAGATGAACCCCACAGCGGCATGTTACTCGCTGAACAAAACCACACTAGAGTTCCCATTTTCAAATAACCGACCAAGGTACACAAATGCAATCCTTGCACTAGACGTCATCGAAGAACTCTTCGACCGCTGGCTCACCTGCAATGATCTAGGAGAGCCCTAGGTGAGTACAAAGTACTCGCAAGACTTATCCGTGCTTGATTAGATGACCTAAGCATACTAGTGTAGCATTAAGTAAACATGATGCAAATACCAGTAAGCAAGGTCTAAGCATACGATAAAACTTATTGACACCACAAGCATCATCATGAGATCTACTAACAATCCAACTTCCATATCAACACTTAGGGGGTGTGATGGTAACAACTAGCCACATGTGCTAATCAAACACCCCGTTAGGTGGGGCAACCATATAAACACCCTTTTAGGTAGGGCAACCATATAAACACCCTTTTAGGTAGGGCAACCACATAAACACCCTGTTAGGTAGGGCACCCATATATACCCACACTGGCAGTGTTCCATCACGACCACACCTCAATTTTATCTCTCTGACCATTACCGACACGCGATCACTCTGAGTGCAAAGAATGCCTTAACCCTTGGAGAGGGCCAGTCAACCAAGGGTCTTAGACTTACATCCGTACACCCCAGCACTCGCTGTCGCTAACGTCCACGTGTTATCAAGAGTAGTTATCACCATGGAGTCAACTTCGGTTGGTACCGCGAAAATCACTCCCTTCACCTGATCGCATCCGCACACCAGAATGGTACCAACTTTATCCATGAGACACTTTCCCTTCGTCTCTCACATCTCACTTTAATTGATTCAATCATTTAGTATGTCAGATTGACTTTGACCAGAATCACACATATCCCACAATGAGCCCTGGCATGCTAGTTTGACATAACACTTAAGCATAATCATCAGTACTAGCCATCGACATATAAAGAGATAATATAAGTACTAAACAGTTATTAAAGGTGCAACAAGCTCTGCTTGCCTTCGTAGAACTGTTCCTGATCTTGCGTCGGCGTGAGCCTGTAGGTCTCCTTCTTCGAGGTCTAGTGCAAGGAAGTCGAACATCGGAAATGAGTGATAGTGAAAACAACCAGCTCAGCATGTATGCATGAGGGTGATGCAATTCCAGTGAATCAAAAGGGAGTACACAATTACATGAGCTGGTTTGTATTCATTCCAGATCATGGTTTGGTTTAGTTGTGTTATAGCTTTAATCATGGGTGAACCTAGGGTATGGATGCATGCAGGGAATATGATATGCAACTAAGGAGAAAGGTTTTAAACCTATAATCAGGGTTAGGGCTAATTAGATCGATTCGTTGTCGTAGGTGAGAACATGAGTCACGATTATTCTCTGGCCGCTAGGCAAATGGTGACACTAACTATTGTAAATTCGACTGTTAAGCTAGATTCTCTAGTATACATATATTTGGAGGTCGTTTAAAATTCATATGAGGTTCTACAAGTTAAATCAACTTTAGCATTTCCTGTCTTCTTCTCGGTAAGGAACATTAGATTAAATATCTGTATATCACTTAAAGTATTTCCACTGAGAATGACATGAAGGGTCGGGTTGGTATATCCTTTCCTTAGGGTTGCTATGTGGGTTCAATCTGCCGTAACGGCAAAGCTAATTATAATAGTATATTAATTGTGCTAATCCGTGGCGAACGTATTGGCGTTAGGGAGCTTACTTATATTAGTCCTTGACTTACTAGATCATCGTTAGGTGTGGGGAAGTCTACCACTAATCTAACGTGACTAAAATCGTTTAGTTTAGAGATCATATGAATTATATCAGACGTAGCGGTCCCTAGGTCTGCTCATTGATCCAATCCTCAAGAAATCAATCTCTCATTGTTGTTTAGGTAATCTTAACCCAAAAATTCAGATTAAGCAAATGAATTCCGTATGGACATCTGAGTCAAACTTCCTAACAACTTTGTTATTCACCTCAAAAGCCAATTCCATTGTTAAGGCCTAATTATTCCCGACAACCCTCAGCCCTCGAAAATCAACATACCAGCAGCAGTATTTTACCCATAACTTTTGATCCACAAATCTAATGGGAGCAAACTCAGTGGCGTTAGAAAGCTATCGACGATACCTATCTTCCATCTTTTGGGGGTGGCACCAGATTCCCAACAGTTTAATCCCAGAATTAGGATGAACTTCGACAGATCTAAACCCTGGGAGAACACTCCTAGCTGCAGCAGTATTTTGAGCATAACTTTTAGACTATAACTCCGATTGGAGCAATTCCAGTGGCATTGGAAAGCTTAGGACGAAACCCACAATTTCTTTCATTGAATCAACTTGGGATTTGGCACGGTTTGGTTGCAATTTTCAGATCAATCTCACTGTCCTAACTTCAAACATGCAACTAATTCTTAATTTTCAAAACTCAAGATTTGTTCAAATCCACACTTATCTAGGGGTTAATTGAGGTATACCTTACAGCATGCATCTCCAATTTGAGAGGATGCCAATCAAACCACAAAAATTCCCTATCTCTTCTCCTCTAATCTTTCCTTCTCTCTTTCTTCCTCCTAGCTGCTCCAAGCTGCTCCTCTCGCTTCCCCTTTCTTCCTTCTCTCCATCCTGGCTGAGCTCATCCTCCCGATTGGACACCACAGCAGCAGCAGTACAGCAGTATAGCAGCACACGGCAAGGGGGAACAAGGGGAGAGGCGGCCTGTACTTGTGCTGGAGGCGAGCAGCAGCCGTGGTGGCATTTCCCTGCCGAGGCAGGGCAGGGCAGAGGGAAGGGGCGGCGCTGCAGGGGATGGGGTGGCGCGGCAGAGGGGGAGGTGGCGCGGCAGAGGGGCTGGTGGCGCGGCAGCTGGGAGCTGGGCGCGCGGCAGCGCGCGGGAGGCCGCGGCAGAGCGCTGGGGTGGCGCGGGGAGACGCGGCAGGAGGAGGAGGGCGGTCTTGGGAGGCGCGGCAGGGAGAGCTCAGAGCGGGGAGGAGCTGGGGCGACGGCTCACCGGAAATGAGGAAGACATGCGAAGCTCACAATGGTAGAACGCCCAAATCCTAATGCATGTCAAAATTTCTTGGGTAGATGGAATCCAGGAAGCATGGTGAATCTAATGGCATGACATGCATGGCTCAATTTTTTGATCTTGTATGGGATTGGGAGGAGAGAAGGGAGCTGGTTGCTTTGGGGAATAGAGGGGGAGAGAGAGAATGGGGAGTGCTTGCTGCTGTGCTGCGTGGGGAAGAAGGGGAGCTGCGGTGGGGGAGAAAAGAAAGGGAGGAGGAGGAGGAAAAAGGGGCTGCCATGTGGGTCCCACGGCTGGTAAGTAGGGTAGGGCATTTTTCTTATTTGCTTTCTTTCCTTTAGTTATATTTCTTTGCTGCTTTGAGCTAGGTTAAAAGAAAAATTGAACCCAAAGACTAATTTACTATTTGGTGCAACTTGTTTATCACATATTTGAATTTCTAGAATTCTATTAGGAGGAAGGGTTTATGGTTAACGGTGACTCGATTATAATATAATCCGACTAGGGTTTGGAATCGAAAGCCATTGAGCCATTCTCCAAAATGTTTCACAATATTAACATTTAGGGTCAAGAAGGTAGCTAGCTCCTGAACATGCAATTTTGTTGAAATCGGAGAAGAAGAGAATCAGGTGATGGTCTTATCTCAATTTCGTTCGAGGAGACTCGCTTTGGAAAAATACTTCGGGTTTAGATATACAAATGAGTTCCACTTAACTTGCAAAAATTTATGGAGGGCTAAAGTGTTTAAAAAGTATAGAAATTTTAGAAGCATGAATTTTTAATGACATTGGTTCTGTTGTTCTTTCCCCTATTAATCATAAGGTAACATGTTAGGTTTTCTTTACGTCACATTCCTAGAGTTTTCGAGTTGAGCTAATTTTAATATGACCTATTTGCATGCATGTTATGAGAAGAAATTCGGGTATACATGATGATCCTTACTGATCTCGTGTTTTTGGATTTGGGTCATTACATAACCTCTTGTGGTTCGACCTGACAAAGTGCTCAGTGCTGGATAATCATGTATACACCATATTATTGCAGCACGTAGATCGAACATTCCAGCAGTAAAAGCATCATAAGTATGAACACCATTCCATAGTTCAAGCAACTCTTCTATGAGAGGCTCCAAGAATACATCAAAATCCTTTCCGGGAGATTTCGGACCTGGAATGAGTAAGGCCATCATAAAGTTCGACTGATCCATGCAAGCCCACGGTGGCAAGTTGTAAGGCATAACAAGTACTGGCCACATGCTATAGGACGTGCTCATATTGCCAAATGGATTAAAACCATCTGTAGATATGCCAAGTCTCAGGTTCCTTGCATCTTCTGCAAAACTAGGATATCTTCTATCAAAATCTTTCCAAGCCTCACCGTCAGCTGGATGGCTCATTTCATTCTCGACAGGCTGCCGCTTCAACTTATGCCATTGTGTATCCTCTGCAGTTCTTTTTGAAGCAAACATTCTCTTCAGTCTTGGTACTAACGGAAAATGTCTCAACATCTTTTGAGGAACCCGCTTTCTACCATCCGCGTCTTTCCATCTTGATTCACCACATATTGGGCAGTCATCATTCTTGTCATACTCTTTCCGAAATAGGACACAATTATTCTTGCACACATGGATCGCATCATATCCAAGTCCCAACTCACGAAGATAATTCTTTGCTTCCTCATATGATTTAGGAAGTGAGCAATGAGGAAATGCTAAAGACAACAACTTCAATATAGCAGTAAATCCTGTATTACTGATCCGATAGTAGGATTTGATATGAAGCAACTTAACCAGAAAGGAGAATCTAGAAAAGTGAGCACATCCAGGGTATAGTTCCCGCTTTGCATCTTCTAACACTCTTGCAAACATTGGCTGTTCTCCACCTTGATCTGCAGATAAGTACAAATCTGATATCAACTCTGGAATTCCATCATTGTTTCATCATCCTCGTCCACATCCAACCCAACTGGTTCATTACCATGCTCTGGATATTTGGTAACCTCGGTATCAAATGGTTCACCATGATGTACCCATTTACTATATGTACTTGACATCCCATAAATAAGTATGTGATCCTCGACGTGAGACTGAGGTCTTACAATCAAATTCATACATTGTCGGCATGGGCAAGGTATTTGAGCATTCTCGTCAAACCGTCCTCGAACAAACTGCATGAAGTCCTTCACCCCATTTATATATGCAGTGCTAAAAAGTGTAGCATGTATCCAACTTCTATCCATCTGTTCATGATTCGAGCAATACTAATTAGCTAGCCATCAGCCATGTATCATAGTGCATCTACACATTGTCAAACTATGCATCAGAAATACATGTCCATCGATCACTACACAAATTAGGAAAAAAAACCATGGTATTAACAGTATAAATCCAACAAAGCAACTACCAATTAACCAGGATGGACAACATGAATCAACACTACATGCTTCGCAACATGAATAAAAAATTTTGGTATTAACAATACATGCCATTCAAGATCAACTATATACCAATCAACCATGCTTGGCAGCATTAATAACTCAGCTAGATCCAACCATGGGTAAGCACATACATGCAAATTAAGTGAATGTATCATGAATAATTCGATGTGATTCATAGAAATTAAGTTTGGAAAATAGGAAAATAGAGGGCAAGCATATACGTATACCGGCTGGGAAAGAATGGCTGCCGGCACGTGGATCTGGTAGGGCGGCGCACCCGGCGCCCGCTGGTGGGTGCGTGTGTCGTTGCCGTCGCCCTCCCTGCCGCTGCTGGGCGCGAGCGCTGTTGCCGTCGCCGTCCCTGCCGCTGCGGGCGCGAGCGCCGTTGCTGTCGCTTGTTACAAGCTGACCGCGTAAGCAGGGCAAGAAGACTTGCCGGAGCAGAGCAGCGGCTAGTCGGCGCGGCCGCCGTTGCTGTCGTTGCTGCAGAAGAACAGCCGTGGAGAAGTGTCACGGGCGTGTTCTCTGGAGATCTCGTGTTAAACTCGGGATTATTTTTACATTAAGTAGACTAAGATCCACACCTTGGACAGCATCCGATCGCTACCCAAGTGGTAGGTCTTGGCCTGGACTTGTCCCACGTCTTGGGTTCGAGCTCCAGAGGAGACAATTTTTTGGCTGATATTTTTTCTCTCTCTTACACCTGACGTGTTGGTCCCGCAGCACCCTGTGGGTCCTACAACTAACAGTTGGGTCCGTCAAAAATTATGAGTGGGATCAGATGCCAATGATTCACTCTATGGGACAATGTATATTTACCACAAAATATATTTAGTTCAAACTACGTAGCATTACAATAAACTTTGAGTGGTAAGATGGTCGAGGGCATGTTTTTTTGAGGTCTTGGAGTTGACTCCATGAACTCATATTTTAACTCTGATTAATTCCTAATCACTAGGACTGACAAGCGGGTCCAGAAATAATATATGTGTCCAATAGTGACAGGTTGAATGACACTTGACACATCGACAAAATTGACAAGTGGGTCCCATGGTCGGCATAGTTTTATCAACATGGTTAAAAGTTTTATGACGAAGGTTCATCATCACAGATGTCATGGACATATGCGTGACGTAACGCTCTCGTCATATATATGTTGCCCTTCTATGACGGTCATCCTTCGTCATAGGATTCACAAGAAGCGTCATTGGTAGCCCTGCAGACCGGCAATGCTCGATTTATGATGATGCTGAATGAAGTTCTGTGACAGTATGCATTTTTTCGTCATAATACTAATATGGTGGTGTCCGTCACAGACAACCCATGACGATCGTGAACATCTTCGTCATAGCAGAGTTACATTTTATGACGACAGTACGGACCGTGCCAGGATTTTCGTCATGGATTAGCGATTCTCTAGTAGTGAATCAAGACACTTTTGCAATGTATGGAGTCGTGACGAGAAAGATATAGAAGTCCATCACCTTCATCCACTCATGTACTTGATCATAGTATGATAGTGTGTATCTCTCAAAGTAAAGAGTGATTCACTTGGGTGTGAGACGCAAGAAAGAAGAGGTCATAAACTGAAATAGCGATTTTGCTAAGTTCCATGGATGGACTATTCTTGTTCCTCAACATACTTATGAAGCTAATGCATTTCAGGGTTCACTACTACACAAACAGTCATCCTAGACACCTCATCATAGATGATTTTAGTCAAAATAGATACCACAGAAAAATATTTAAACTTGACTGTAGTAGGTAGGCCATCAAAAATGGATATTTACGAAAAAAGGGCCTGACCTAGACATCATAGGCAGTTCTTGAAAAAATAGTTTATAACGGCCAAGCCCAAACCAGCCAAGCCCATAGCAGTGGCCCAAACCGATCTAGCAAATCCTGCCCCACAGACGGTATATAACCCCTATGTAGGGATGAAAACAAAAAATAATTTTTCTCGGCATTTCTAGAAAAAACAGAAACATAAGCCTTTACACGGAAACAGAAACAAAAATTGTCGGTATGGAAATAGAAATGGAAATTTTATGCAGAAACAAAAATGAAAACGAGCCATGTGATTCCGTCGGAAACGAAAATGGTACTAGAAATTCTATATAACAAAAATGGAATATTTCTGGATAAGCCCATGTAAAAAATATGGCCCATCCGGTCATCTAGCCCATTTGGCCCATCTAGATCCCTAACTAGGCAAACTACCTATCCCTAACCGGCTTTGATTCCTCATCCTGGAGTTCTCTTCTCTCCGTCTCTCACACCGTCAACCCCTATATAGCGCCCCTAGCCCCAACAATCTACAATATTGGCCGTCCTCCGTCGTCCTACCACGTCGTGGACCTCCTCCCACCATACCACGCCACGTCCTCCGCCCACCGGCCACCCAACGCCTATCCGTTGATGCTTCACCACCGAGGCATCCGCCAACGCCTCAATCTACCATCGTCGTTCCCGTTCTACCTCATCGTGAAATCGCCATTCCTATTTTACCTCATCGCCATTCTCAAGTGCACGCTATTGTCTCCACCCTGTCCCCAATCATGGACGTTGGTTTCTGAGGTGTTCCATCCCTATCATCCAGAACAAATTTTGGTGTCCATTCTAGGGTTTAAATTACAGTGATGCCTTGCTCCATCAGATGATGTTACCCATTTGATATGTTGAATCCATGAATGAAATAATATTTACTTTAGTTATGATGCTTTGTGAAGTAATAGTTTCAAGATCGGATTAGCATACTTCAAATAGTTCAATGGTGGCCACCATGTTACATGTGTTTCGACAAATATTCCTTACAGTTTCAGTTTTCAACCGTATTTGTCTCGTATTCGATTCCATTTCTGTGTCCAAAGTTTCTATATTCATTTCCATTCCGATAAAAGAGTGCGGAAATGGAAACGATAGAGCCTATTTTCGACCATTTCTGTATCATTTTCATCCCTAACACTACGCAACGCATAGTTGTACGTCCCCACAAACCCTAAGCCACTGATCCCCTATGTCCTAAGCCTCACCCTGTGGCGGCGCCCTCTCTCCGATCGCTCTCTCTCTCTCTCTCTACAGCACAAGGCAAGTGAAGCGAGTGATGCATCCAAAATACGTCATTATTTCCTCTGAGCTTTAGCATTGTTCACATTATGATTAACCCAATAGTTGAGCTTTTATTGATAATTAATTATTATTATTGGAGAAACTTCGTTGTTGGACCTTTTTCGCAGAGTAAATGCAAATTCCGCAATTTCAGGAGTAGGATCATGTAGAGAAGGGATTTGAAACAACTTTCCTCTTTGGAGCATTGCTAGATTCGACACCAGAAGAGAAGATGACTAGAATTATGGGCCAGCTCGCCCGTATCGTTGGGTCGTACCATACGGTGCCGCCACCCCGTCATCAAACTGAGCAAGATCTATAAAGGGCCTTTCTTTAGATCCATTTTTATCCAGGAGGGAAAAAAGAAAAGAGGTCGCAAAAGGAATACTGAGCAACAAGGAGCCCCAAAGTAGTAGAGAATCAACAAAGGTCGACACCAAGGAGATCGATGATTGGCTTTGCCATGCTGGAGATCATCACCGTGAGGAGAGTGTACTATCATAGGTGCAAGAGTTAGGATCGAGAAACTTGTTCTTCCTCGATGACTATTCTCCAAGGAGTTGTGAATCATTTAATCAATTCTCTGGTTGCCACTTTACTCGTTGGTGATCTAAGGATGTTTTATTCACTTATTGCTATGCGTCTTGATTGTGCCAATCTCTTCATGTGTGAGTAGTTCCCCTTAGGCAAAAGAGATGCAGGGGACTGGTAGATGGTACAATTGCTCTGAATTTTAGTATCATCTGTAATGGCTTTGAGTATCTAGGATGAGCTTATTTGTTCCCGGTGCACCTAATGCTTGTTATCTAATTTAAGGGGCCAAGCAACATGATTATAAATGATCTATGAGAGTTCATACTTGTTGCGTAGTGAATCCTCGACCTACTACTGACAGGTGTAGGTATCACTAACAACCTATTGTAGCATGAGGAGAATGGGAAGCCACGACACTGAAGGCATTCATCCGATCTATTGATCTTAAATTCCAAGCTGACTAGTTGAAATGAGGGTAAGAAGAGGAGGATAATAGAGTCATGCAGGCCAGGATAGGAAGAGCATGGCTAGTTATGGGTGATCCGCGTAATAAATTCCAGAGAGGATAAGTAAACCCGCAGTACCTTTATTATGTAAGCATTCTTTTGGAAATCGTGAACTGATATCTCGATCGCCTAACTTATCCAGTTGCTGTAGGAAAATCATTTACTTATTATTATTTGTCTTTACAATTCCTTCATTGTAGAGTTATTCTAAAACTCCATCGATATTTATTTCCTATTCCCAGTAACTTACTTGCAGGTTATATTTGAATTAATTTTTGAGACAACACACTTGTGACCCTTGACACCACAAGTGTGCTAAGGAGAAATGCTATTCACCATAGCTCTCGACAGGTTTGATATAAAAACGGTCTTAATACTTCCAGTGAAAAACTGCTATAACTAGCCCTCCGCACTTGTAGGACATCAGCGAGGCGAACCATGGCAGAGTTGTTGCTAGCCGGGAGGTGGGAGGGGGGCTGATGAACCTACGCCCCAAGAAGCTCTCCTCAAAGCACCCGCCACTACCAATGTCGTCACGCTGCAACCCCTCCCTGGTAGGCACAAATCGTATGGAGTTCAAGCCCAAGGGTGGCCCGATCTTCACTGCGTAGGATGGCTGTGGAGGGGTAACTAGCTACAAGCAGCCAGGATAATTAGTTTGACCTACCAAGGTTGGATGCGACCTGTACGTTGGGGAAGATGGTCCAAAGCTTCAAGAACTTCGACCCGCTGTCCGAACAATCTCAGAACCACAAACCGGGACTTCCCACAAAAAATGGCTGGAACTGTAAAGCATGTATTAGGAGGAGCCAGAGGCTCCTTCTCGCGAATCTAGATGAACTCACAAGAACAATGGTGGAAGCAACACTCATAGTCTTGCTACATAAGTTTGTAGCAAAATAGTTTGATCAAAGGTATATAAAAGGATGGGGGAGGTGGGGCTTTATAACCAAGGACAACCCTCGAGCTAGGTCTGAACACACTCCAAAATGACATCAACAGCTGCATTGCTGCTTTGGGTGGACAAGTGAAAATCTATCTATGCCCCTAGACTTGTGATTAGTGGTTTGGTGATTAATGACAACCAGGTTTGTGGATTAACCATTTTTTTGAGTTTCGAAAGTGTTTTTATGGGTTAGGAATTACTCCATGAGGTTGCATCAAGATGATGAGTCTACGAACCCGTGAAGCCCGTGATTGATGGTATTAAGGTGTGCATCACACGTGGATGAGCTTTGGTGTGGAGATAGAAAACTAAAGAGTGAGTTCAAGGTGTAAACCAATGTGAGGATCGAGAGAAGTGAAGTATGACCAAGATGAGATTTATAGTTGAATTTAGGATACTCAACATCGAGCTTAAAAGATATGCCAGTTGTCAAATGGTTTTGGTAAGCAATCATGAATTTTATTGTGGACTACCCTTTGATATGTATGAGAAATGTGTGTCAGTTAGGTTCCATTTAGTAAGATAGCATCAAGAAGATGATCTCACAAGTCTCAAGTGTGGATAATATCAAGTGTTGAATGGTCATCAAGTTGATGAGGGCAAGATCAAGATAAGGGTCATGCATGGACATATGCTTGAAACTTGTGATTCATATCAAACGTTGATGAATATGTGAAGATGGTTTCAAGAGAGCACGATATACCTTGAAGGATCAAGCACAAGTGATCAAGTGGTTTGGTGGAGTAATACCAATCATGCTTGTGAATTAATCATGTTCCATGTTTTTGAAAAGTGTGAGTCTAGGTTCATTTCATGATGCTACATCAAGACGATGATCTCACAAAGCTCAAGTGAAGATGGCCCAATGATTGATGGTCATAAAGGTGCATTGAGTGTTGTAGCCTTGTAGGGTGCTTCATATGAGGGTGATACTCAAATGGTGAGGTGGTCATCATGCGAGGATGAACCTCAAGAAAAGTTTCAATGTTGATAAGCAGTAAGAGATGACAACATCAGGGTGTGCAAGTTCAAGTCAAGCATTATGTGAAGATATATACTTGAAGCTTGTGGTCCATCAAACTATGGTGAACAGGCTAGTGACGATGCCATCAGAGAAGGCTTCTCATATTGGTTCATGGCAGAGCATATTGAAAGATTTCAACAAGCAAAACTGATTAAAGAATATTCCAACTTAGAGCGACGATAATCGCCTTCATCATGCTCACTCAGAGTGTTCAAGACATCAGCATTCTTAGTTAGATGTTCCTAGTTTACTAGTCTCAAGGTGTTGGAGGGAGACTGAGTTATATGATAGATAGTCGTTCTATTAAGAGGGATTGTCACATAAGTAGCTTGAACAAATCACGCCGGGTGCTCAAACCTTTACAAAAGTTGCATCATCCTCTTTGTGATCTGGCTTGATCTTGTGTGATTCAATCTTTCTTTTGTTGGTCTTTGATGACTCGATTGCACTGTTGCATTGAAGAGAAAATATTTCTTATTTCGGATCAACTGTTTGCCTTCTAGATAATTTTTCGTTATGCTAAAATTGCAATATCGAAACCTCTGAGATTGAACTCAGAACCTCCGATATTAGGTGATGCACTCTCCGAGTTTGAATCACGGAAGCTCCAGTTGATGTCAAATCCTCTGTATTTCCTCTCTATCCACACTGATATAGTCATTGATTTGAATCGCAGAACCTCCAACTTCTACGCAAAAAGTGTGTTTGCTAGTTTTTATGGTGGGCTATAAGTAGCCACCTTGGCCGGCTTGAGTAGTGAACTGTTGTCCTTGGGATCATTGTTTAGTCCTTCCACTACCTGGTATAACACCTGCACTGACGGGCGCAAAACAGTCTCCACTGATAGGTTTTGCACCCGTCAGTACGTAAACGTTAGTGGTGCTAAAATATGCCACTGACGGGCCCTCACCGCCCGTCAGTGGCAATAATTTACAATACAAAAAAAAGCCCAACGGGGCTGGTCCAGGCCCGGACCCACATCCCAGGGCAACGCCTCTTCTTCTTGCTGCTCCTCGCCTCGCCGCTGGGCACCGCCGCTGCTGGGACTAATGTCACGCAGTGCGACGCCGACGATGCCAATGAGGTAGGCGACGGAGGTGCTGATAGTGCTGTCGGGGGATGTCAGGTAGCACTCAAGGACACGGGGGATGTCCTGGCGGTCGACGTCGAGACCGCAGAGGGACTTGACAATGGGAGCGAGCTTGACGGCGATGGAGGCGTGGAGGCAGGCGAGAGGTCATCAATGGAGAGGCCGAGGCATAGGAGGTAGTCCAGGCGCTCCTAGAGCACGTCGAGGAAGGAGGGGAGCTCGACAGCTTCGAGCTCGCCGGCGGGGTCAGAGACGCTGACGGAGCGGAGGAAGTTGAGCGCGAGCACGCGGGAGATGAGGCGCTCCTTGCACCGCTGGATCACGTCCCACGTCACCGACGGCATCTCGTACTCCGGCGGCACGGCGGATGGCTTCGAGGAGAGAGGGGTACGACTGCCAGCGAGCTGCATACCTTGAGGGCCGATCCGGATCCCGCGACCACCTCCTTTAGGAATTTGAACAATTCGCCCTACTCCTTTGATGTGTTCTTCCCCGAATTTCTGCGTGCTTTTTGATCGCCTCCTCGCCTATGGTGTACGGGAAGTCAGTGGTTTGTGTGGGAGGAGGGGGCGTCGAGGTAGATTCGGGGAGGTGGTTTTGTGCTGGTCGCACTTTAGGGCGGCGTAGACGCGGAGGGCGGAGGCGGCGCGGCGGACGGGCGCGACGGTGGCGAGCCTGCGACTGCTGCCGCTGCCGTGGAGGAGGAAGGAAGAGGCCATGGGGGCGGCGGCGGCGAGGGGGGTGGGGGCCATTGGCTGGTGCGGTGGAGGCGTAGAAGGTTCTAGAAGGAGAGGAGCCGCTGCCGTGAGGAGGAGTGAGCGGCGGGGGTTGGGAGGAGGAGGAGAAATAAGGACTTGAGGAGTGCGGTGTTCGGGATTAGGGTAGATATGGCTGTAGGCCCAAACATCACTGACGCACTACTGCAGAACAGGTCACTACTGACGGTCGCCAAACCCCCTCTACTGACGGACAGGGGGCCCGTCACCCTGGAAA